>JAUIMM010000892.1:332500-682842 GCA_031769625.1 Taudactylus pleione | reverse complement strand
GGGTGCTGTGATCTGTGCTATGCTGGGAGAAGGGTGCTGTGCTCTGTGCTGGGAGAAGGGTGCTGTCCTCTGTGCTGGGAGAGGGGTGCTGTGCTCTGTGCTGGGAGAGGGGTGCTGTGCTCTGTGCTGGGAGAAGGGTGCTGTGCTCAGAGAGGGGTGCTGTGCTCTGTGCTGGGAGAGGGGTGCTGTGCTCTGTGCTGGGAGAAGGGTACTGTGCTCAGAGAGGGGTGCTGTGCTCTGTGCTGGGACTGGGGTGCTGTGCTCTGTGCTGGGACAGGGGTGCTGTGCTCTGTGCTTGGAGCAGGGTGCTGTGCTCTGTGCTGGGACAGGGGTGCTGTGCTCTGTGCTGGGACAGGGGTGCTGTGCTCTGTGCTGGGAGAGGGCTGCTGTGCTCTGTGCTGGGAGAGGAGTGCTGTCCTCTGTGCTGGGAGAGGGGTGCTGTGCTCTGTGCTGGGAGAAGGGTACTGTGCTCAGAGAGGGGTGCTGTGCTCTGTGCTGGGAGCAGGGTGCTGTGCTCTGTGCTGGGACTGGGGTGCTGTGCTCTGTGCTGGGACAGGGGTGCTGTGCTCTGTGCTGGGACAGGGGTGCTGTGCTCTGTGCTGGGACAGGGGTGCTGTGCTCTGTGCTGGGAGAAGGGTGCTGTGCTCTGTGCTGGGAGAAGGGTGCTGTCCTCTGTGCTGGGAGAGGGGTGCTGTCCTCTGTCCTGGGAGAGGGATGCTGTGCTCTGTGCCGGTGAGAGGGGTGCTGTGATCTGTGCTGCGAGAGGGGTGCTGTGATCTGTGCTGTGCTGGGAGAGGGGTGCTGTCCTCTGTGCTGGGAGAGGGGCACTGTGATCTGTGCTGGGAGAGGGGTGCTGTGCTCTGTGCTGGGAGAAGGGTGCTGTGCTCTGTGCTGGGAGAGGGGTGCTGTGCTCTGTGCTGGGAGAGGGGTGCTGTGCTCGGAGAGGGGTACTGTGGTCTGTGCTGGTAGAGGGGTGCTGTGATCTGTGCTATGCTGGGAGAAGGGTGCTGTGCTCTGTGCTGAGAGAGGGGTGCAGTGCTCAGAGTTGAGTGCTGTGCTCTTTGGTGGGAGAAGGGTGCTGTGCTCGGAGAGGGGTGCTGTGATCTGTGCTATGCTGGGAGAAGGGTGCTGTGCTGGGAGAGGGGTGCTGTGCTCTGAGCTGGAGAGGGGTGCTGTGCTCAGAGATGGGTGCTGTGCTCTGTGCTGGTATACCGGTGCTGTGCTGGGAGAAGGGCGCTGTGATCTGTGCTGGGAGAGGGGTGCTCTGCTCTGTACTGAGAGAAGGGGTGCTGTGCTCTGTGCTGGGAGAAGGGTGCCGTGCTGGGAGAGGGGTGCTGTGATCTGTGCTGGGAGAGGGGTGCTGTCCTCTGTGCTGGGAGAGGAGTGCTAAGCTGGAAGAGGGGTGCTGTGCTCTGTGCTGGGAGAGGGGTGCTGTGCTCTGTGCTGGGAGAAGGGTGCTGTGCTCAGAGGGGTGCTATGCTCTGTGCAGGGAGAGGGGTGCTGTGCTCAGAGAGGGGTGCTGTGCTCTGTGCTGGGAGAGGGGTGCTGTGATCTGTGCTGGGAGCGGGGTGCTGTGCTCTGTGCTGGGAGCGGGGTGCTGTCCTCTGTGCTGGGAGAGGGGTGCTGTCATCTGTGCTGGGAGAGGGGAGCTGTCCTCTGTGCTGGGAGAGGGGTGCTGTGCTCTGTGCTGGGAGAAGGGTGCTGTGCTGGGAGAGGGGTGCTGTGCTCTGTGCTGGGAGAGGGGTGCTGTGATCTGTGCTGGGAGAGGGGTGCTGTGATCTGTACTGGGAGAAGGGTGCTGTGCTCAGAGAGGGGTGCTGTGCTTTGTGATGGGAGAGGGGTGCTGTGATCTGTGCTCGGAGAGGGGTGCTGTGCTCTGTGCTGGGAGAAGGGTGCTGTGCTCTGTGCTGGGAGAAGGGTGCCGTGCTGGGAGAGGGGTGCTGTGATCTGTGCTGGGAGAGGGGTGCTGTCCTCTGTGCTGGGAGAGGAGTGCTAAGCTGGAAGAGGGGTGCTGTGCTCTGTGCTGGGAGAGGGGTGCTGTGCTCTGTGCTGGGAGAAGGGTGCTGTGCTCAGAGGGGTGCTATGCTCTGTGCAGGGAGAGGGGTGCTGTGCTCAGAGAGGGGTGCTGTGCTCTGTGCTGGGAGAGGGGTGCTGTGATCTGTGCTGGGAGCGGGGTGCTGTGCTCTGTGCTGGGAGCGGGGTGCTGTCCTCTGTGCTGGGAGAGGGGTGCTGTCATCTGTGCTGGGAGAGGGGAGCTGTCCTCTGTGCTGGGAGAGGGGTGCTGTGCTCTGTGCTGGGAGAAGGGTGCTGTGCTGGGAGAGGGGTGCTGTGCTCTGTGCTGGGAGAGGGGTGCTGTGATCTGTGCTGGGAGAGGGGTGCTGTGATCTGTACTGGGAGAAGGGTGCTGTGCTCAGAGAGGGGTGCTGTGCTTTGTGATGGGAGAGGGGTGCTGTGATCTGTGCTCGGAGAGGGGTGCTGTGCTCTGTGCTGGGAGAAGGGTGCTGTGATCTGTGCTGGGAGAGGGGTGCTGTGATCTGTGCTGGGAGAGGAGTGCTGTGATCTGTACTGGGAGAAGGGTGCTGTGCTCAGAGAGGGGTGCTGTGCTTTGTGCTGGGAGAGGGGTGCTGTGCTCTGTGCTGGGAGAAGGGTGCTGTGCTCAGAGAGGGGTGCTGTGCTCTGTGCTGGGAGAGGGGTGCTGTGCCCTGTGCTGGGAGAAGGGTGCTGTGCTGGGAGAGGGGTGCTGTCCTCTGTGCTGGGACAGGGGTGCTGTCTCTGTGCTGGGACAGGGGTGCTGTGCTCTGTGCTGGGAGAGGGCTGCAGTGCTTTGTGCTGGGAGAGGGATGCTGTGCTCTGTGCTGGGAGAGGAGTGCTAAGCTGGGAGAGGGGTGCTGTCCTCTGTGATGGGAGAGGGGTGCTGTGCTTTGTGCTGGATGAGGGGTGCTGTGCTCTGTGCTGGGAGAGGGGTGCTGTGGTCTGTGCTGGGAGAGGGGTGCTGTGCTCTGTGCTGGGAGAGGGGTGCTGTGCTCTGTGGTGGGAGAAGGGTACTGTGCTCAGAGAGGGGTGCTGTGCTCTGTGCTGGGAGAGGGGTGCTGTGATCTGTGCTGGGACCAGGGTGCTGTGCTCTGTGCTGGGACAGGGGTGCTGTGCTCTGTGCTAGGACAGGGGTGCTGTGCTCTGTGCTGGGACAGGGGTGCTGTGCTCTGTGCTGGGAGAGGGGAGCTGTGCTCTGTGCTGGGAGAAGGGTGCTATCCTCTGTGCTGGGAGAGGAGTGCTGTCCTCTGTGCTGGGGAGAGGGATGCTGTGCTCTGTGCCGGTGAGAGGGGTGCTGTGATCTGTGCTGCGAGAGGGGTGCTGTGATCTGTGCTGTGCTGGGAGAGGGGTGCTGTCCTCTGTGCTGGGAGAGGGGCACTGTGATCTGTGCTGGGAGAGGGGTGCTGTGCTCTGTGCTGGGAGAAGGGTGCTGTGCTCTGTGCTGCGAGAGGGGTGCTGTGCTCGGAGAGGGGTGCTGTGGTCTGTGTTGGTAGAGGGGTGCTGTGATCTGTGCTATGCTGGTAGAAGGGTGCTGTGTGCTGGGAGAAGGGTGCTGTGCTCTGTGCAGGGAGAAGTGTGCTGTGCTCTGTGCTGGGAGAGGGGTGCAGTGCTCAGAGAGGAGTGCTGTGCTCTTTGGTGGGAGAAGGGTGCTGTGCTCGGAGAGGGGTGCTGTGATCTGTGCTATGCTGAGAGAAGGGTGCTGTGCTGGGAGAGTGATGCTGTGCTCTGTGCTGGGAGAGGGGTGCTGTGCTCAGAGAGGGGTGCTGTGCTCTGTGCTGGTATACCGGTGCTGTGCTGGGAGAAGGGCGCTGTGATCTGTGCTGGGAGAGGGGTGCTCTGCTCTATACAGAGAGAAGGGTGCTGTGCTCTGTGCTGAGAGAAGGGTGCTGTGCTGGGAGAGGGGTGCTGTGCTCTGTGCTGGGAGAAGGGTGCCGTGCTGGGAGAGGGGTGCTGTCCACTGTGCTGGGAAAGGGGTGCTGTCCACTGTGCTGGGAGAGGGGTGCTGTGATCTGTGCTGGGAGAGGGGTGCTGTCCTCTGTGCTGGGAGAAGGGTGCTGTGCTCAGAGGGGGGCTATGCTCTGTGCTGGGAGAGGGGTGCTGTGCTCAGAGAGGGGTGCTGTGCTCTGTGCTGGGAGAGGGGTGCTGTGCTCTGTGCTGGGAGAGGGGTGCTGTGCTCTGTGCTGGGAGAGGGGTGCTGTGCTGGGAGAAGGGTGCTGTGCTCAGAGGGGGGCTATGCTCTGTGCTGGGAGAGGGGTGCTGTGCTCAGAGAGGGGTGCTGTGCTCTGTGCTGGGAGAGGGGTGCTGTGCTCTGTGCTGGGAGAGGGGTGCTGTCCTCTGTGCTGGGAGAGGGGTGCTGTCATCTGTGCTGGGAGAGGGGTGCTGTCCTCTGTGCTGGGAGAGGGGTGCTGTGCTGGGAGAGGGGTGCTGTGCTGGGAGAGGGGTGCTGTGCTGGGAGAAGGGTGCTGTGCTGGGAGACGGGTGCTGTGCTCTGTGCTGGGAGAGGGGTGCTGTGATCTGTGCTGGGAGAGGGGTGCTGTGATCTGTACTGGGAGAAGGGTGCTGTGCTCAGAGAGGGGTGCTGTGCTTTGTGCTGGGAGAGGGGTGCTGTGATCTGTGCTCGGAGAGGGGTGCTGTGCTCTGTGCTGGGAGAAGGGTGCTGTGATTTGTACTGGGAGAAGGGTGCTGTGCTCAGAGAGGGGAGCTGTGCTTTGTGCTGGGAGAGGGGTGCTGTGCTCTGTGCTGGGAGAAGGGTGCTGTGCTCAGAGAGGGGTGCTGTGCTCTGTGCTGGGAGAGGGGTGCTGTGATCTGTGCTGGGAGCAGGGTGCTGTGCTCTGTGCTGGGACAGGGGTGCTGTGCTCTGTGCTGGGAGAGGGGTGCTGTGCACTGTGCTGGGAGAGGGGTGCTGTCCTCTGTGCTGGGAGAGGGGTGCTGTCCTCTGTGCTGGGAGAGGGGTGCTGTCCTCTGTGCTGGGAGAGGGGTGCTGTCCTCTGTGCTGGGAGAGGGGTGTTGTCCTCTGTGCAGGGAGAAGGGTGATGTGCTCTGTGCTGGGAGAGGGGTGCTGTGATCTGTGCTGGGAGAGGGGTGCTGTGATCTGTGCTGGGAGAGGGGTGCTGTGCTCTGTGCTGGGAGAGGGGTGCTGTGCTCTGTGCTGGGAGAGGGGTGCTGTGCTGGGAGAAGGGTGCTGTGCTCAGAGGGGGGCTATTCTCTGTGCTGGGAGAGGGGTGCTGTGCTCTGTGCTGGGAGAGGGGTGCTGTCATCTGTGCTGGGAGAGGGGTGCTGTCCTCTGTGCTGGGAGAGGGGTGCTGTGCTGGGAGAGGGGTGCTGTGCTGGGAGAGGGGTGCTGTGCTGGGAGAGGGGTGCTGTGCTGGGAGAGGGGTGCTGTGCTCTGTGCTGGGAGAGGGGTGCTGTGATCTGTGCTGGGAGAGGGGTGCTGTGATCTGTACTGGGAGAAGGGTGCTGTGCTCAGAGAGGGGTGCTGTGCTTTGTGCTGGGAGAGGGGTGCTGTGATCTGTGCTGGGAGAGGGGTGCTGTGCTCTATGCTGGGAGAGGGGTGCTGTGCTCTGTGCTGGGAGAAGGGTGCTGTGCTCAGAGAGGGGTGCTGTGCTCTGTGCTGGGAGAGGGGTGCTGTGCTCTGTGCTGGGAGAGGGGTGCTGTGCTCTGTGCTCAGAGAGGGGTGCTGTGCTCTGTGCTGGGAGAGGGGTGCTGTGCTCTATGCTGGGAGAGGGGTGCTGTGCTCTGTGCTGGGAGAGGGGTGCTGTGCTCTGTGCTGGGAGAAGGGTGCTGTGCTCAGAGAGGGGTGCTGTGCTCTGTGCTGGGAGAGGGGTGCTGTGATCTGTGCTTGGAGCAGGGTGCTGTGCTCTGTGCTGGGACAGGGGTGCTGTGCTCTGTGCTGGGAGAGGGGTGCTGTGCTCTGTGCTGGGAGAAGGGTACTGTGCTCAGAGAGGGGTGCTGTGCTCTGTGCTGGGAGAGGGGTGCTGTGATCTGTGCTGGGAGCAGGGTGCTGTGCTCTGTGCTGGGACAGGGGTGCTGTGCTCTGTGCTGGGACAGGGGTGCTGTGCTCTGTGCTGGGACAGGGGTGCTGTGCTCTGTGCTGGGACAGGGGTGCTGTGCTCTGTGCTGGGACAGGGGTGCTGTGCTCTGTGCTGGGAGAAGGGTGCTGTGCTCTGTGCTGGGAGAAGGGTGCTGTCCTCTGTGCTGGGAGAGGGGTGCTGTCCTCTGTGCTGGGAGAGGGATGCTGTGCTCTGTGCCGGTGAGAGGGGTGCTGTGATCTGTGCTGCGAGAGGGGTGCTGTGATCTGTGCTGTGCTGGGAGAGGGGTGCTGTCCTCTGTGCTGGGAGAGGGGCACTGATCTGTGCTGGGAGAGGGGTGCTGTGCTCTGTGCTGGGAGAAGGATGCTGTGCTCTGTGCTGGGAGAGGGGTGCTGTGCTCTGTGCTGGGAGAGGGGTGCTGTGCTCGGAGAGGGGTGCTGTGGTCTGTGCTGGTAGAGGGGTGCTGTGATCTGTGCTATGCTGGGAGAAGGGTGCTGTGCTTTGTGCTGGGAGAAGGGTGCTGTGCTCAGTGCAGGGAGAAGGGTGCTGTGCTCTGTGCTGGGAGAGGGGTGCAGTGCTCAGAGAGGAGTGCTGTGCTCTTTGGTGGGAGAAGGGTGCTGTGCTCGGAGAGGGGTGCTGTGATCTGTGCTATGCTGGGAGAAGGGTGCTGTGCTGGGAGAGGGGTGCTGTCCTCTGTGCTGGGAGAGGGGTGCTGTCCTCTGTGCTGGGAGAGGGGCGCTGTCCTCTGTGCTGGGAGAGGGGCGCTGTCCTCTGTGCTGGGAGAGGGGCGCTGTCCTCTGTGCTGGGAGAGGGGCGCTGTCCTCTGTGCTGGGAGAGGGGCGCTGTCCTCTGTGCTGGGAGAAGGGTGCTGTGCTCAGAGAGGGGTGCTGTGCTTTGTGCTGGGAAAGGGGTGCTGTGCTCTGTGCTGGGAGAGGGGTGCTGTCCTCTGTGCTGGGAGAGGGGTGCTGTGCTCTGTGCTGGGAGAAGGGTACTGTGCTCAGAGAGGGGTGCTGTGCTCTGTGCTGGGAGAGGGGTGCTGTGCTTTGTGCTGGGAGCAGGGTGCTGTGCTCTGTGCTGGGACAGGGGTGCTGTGCTCTGTGCTGGAACAGGGGTGCTGTGCTCTGTGCTGGGACAGGGGTGCTGTGCTCTGTGTTGGGAGAGGGGTGCTGTGCTCTGTGCTGGGACAGGGGTGCTGTGCTCTGTGCTGGGAGAAGGGTGCTGTGCTCTGTGCTGGGAGAAGGGGGCTGTGCTCAGAGAGGGGAGCTGTGCTTTGTGCTGGGAGAGGGGTGCTGTGCTCTGTGCTGGGAGAAGGGTGCTGTGCTCAGAGAGGGGTGCTGTGCTCTGTGCTGGGAGAGGGGTGCTGTGATCTGTGCTGGGAGCAGGGTGCTGTGCTCTGTGCTGGGAGAGGGGTGCTGTGCTCTGTGCTGGGAGAAGGGTGCTGTGCTCAGAGAGGGGTGCTGTGCTCTGTGCTGGGAGAGGGGTGCTGTGATCTGTGCTGGGAGAGGGGTGCTGTCCTCTGTGCTGGGAGAGGGGTGCTGTCCTCTGTGCTGGGAGAGGGGTGCTGTCCTCTGTGCTGGGAGAGGGGTGCTGTCCTCTGTGCTGGGAGAGGGGTGTTGTCCTCTGTGCAGGGAGAAGGGTGATGTGCTCTGTGCTGGGAGAGGGGTGCTGTGATCTGTGCTGGGAGAGTGGTGCTGTGATCTGTGCTGGGAGAGGGGTGCTGTGCTCTGTGCTGGGAGAGGGGTGCTGTGCTCTGTGCTGGGAGAGGGGTGCTGTGCTGGGAGAAGGGTGCTGTGCTCAGAGGGGGGCTATTCTCTGTGCTGGGAGAGGGGTGCTGTGCTCAGAGAGGGGTGCTGTGCTCTGTGCTGGGAGAGGGGTGCTGTGCTCTGTGCTGGGAGAGGGGTGCTGTCCTCTGTGCTGGGAGAGGGGTGCTGTCCTCTGTGCTGGGAGAGGGGTGCTGTGCTGGGAGAGGGGTGCTGTGCTGGGAGAGGGGTGCTGTGCTGGGAGAAGGGTGCTGTGCTGGGAGAGGGGTGCTGTGCTCTGTGCTGGGAGAGGGGTGCTGTGATCTGTGCTGGGAGAGGGGTGCTGTGATCTGTACTGGGAGAAGGGTGCTGTGCTCAGAGAGGGGTGCTGTGCTTTGTGCTGGGAGAGGGGTGCTGTGATCTGTGCTGGGAGAGGGGTGCTGTGCTCTATGCTGGGAGAGGGGTGCTGTGCTCTGTGCTGGGAGAAGGGTGCTGTGCTCAGAGAGGGGTGCTGTGCTCTGTGCTGGGAGAGGGGTGCTGTGCTCTGTGCTGGGAGAGGGGTGCTGTGCTCTGTGCTCAGAGAGGGGTGCTGTGCTCTGTGCTGGGAGAGGGGTGCTGTGCTCTATGCTGGGAGAGGGGTGCTGTGCTCTGTGCTGGGAGAGGGGTGCTGTGCTCTGTGCTGGGAGAAGGGTGCTGTGCTCAGAGAGGG
This sequence comes from Taudactylus pleione, assembly GCA_031769625.1. NCBI lineage: Eukaryota > Metazoa > Chordata > Amphibia > Anura > Myobatrachidae > Taudactylus > Taudactylus pleione. Next base: position 674,335 of record JAUIMM010000892.1, on the reverse strand, counting down.
GTGCTGTGCTCTGTGCTGGGAGAGGGGTGCTGTGATCTGTGCTTGGAGCAGGGTGCTGTGCTCTGTGCTGGGACAGGGGTGCTGTGCTCTGTGCTGGGAGAGGGGTGCTGTGCTCTGTGCTGGGAGAAGGGTACTGTGCTCAGAGAGGGGTGCTGTGCTCTGTGCTGGGAGAGGGGTGCTGTGATCTGTGCTGGGAGCAGGGTGCTGTGCTCTGTGCTGGGAGAGGGGTGCTGTGCTCTGTGCTGGGAGAGGGGTGCTGTCATCTGTGCTGGGAGAGGGGTGCTGTGATCTGTGCTGGGAGAGGGGTGCTGTGCTCTGTGCTGGGAGAGGGGTGCTGTGCTCTGTGATGGGAGAGGGGTGCTGTGCTCTGTGCTGGGAGAGGGGTGCTGTCCTCTGTGCTGGGAGAAGGGTGCTGTGCTCTGTGCTGGGAGAGGGGTGCTGTCCACTGTGCTGGGAGAGGGGTGCTGTCCACTGTGCTGGGAGAGGGGTGCTGTGATCTGTGCTGGGAGAGGGGTGCTGTGATCTGTGCTGGGAGAAGGGTGCTGTGCTGGGAGAGGGGTGCTGTCCAATTTGCTGGGAGAGGGGTGCTGTCCTCTGTGCTGGGAGAGGGGCGCTGTCCTCTGTGCTGGGAGAGGGGCGCTGTGATCTGTGCTGGGAGAGGGGTGCTGTGCTATGTGCTGGGAGAGGGGTGCTGTGATCTGTTCTATGCTGGGAGAAGGGTGCTGTGCTCTGTGCTGGGAGAAGGGTGCTGTCCTCTGTACTGGGAGAGGGGTGCTGTGCTCTGTGCTGGGAGAGGGGTGCTGTGATCTGTGCTGGGAGAGGGGTACTGTGATCTGTGCTGGGAGAAGGGTGCTGTGCTGGGAGAGGGGTGCTGTCCAATTTGCTGGGAGAGGGGTGCTGTCCTCTGTGCTGGGAGAGGGGCGCTGTCCTCTGTGCTGGCAGAGGGGCGCTGTCCTCTGTGCTGGCAGAGGGGCGCTGTCCTCTGTGCTGGCAGAGGGGCGCTGTCCTCTGTGCTGGGAGAGGGGCGCTGTCCTCTGTGCTGGGAGAGGGGTGCTGTCCTCTGTGCTGGGAGAGGGGTGCTGTCCTCTGTGCTGGGAGAGGGGCGCTGTGATCTGTGCTGGGAGAGGGGTGCTGTGCTATGTGCTGGGAGAGGGGTGCTGTGATCTGTTCTATGCTGGGAGAAGGGTGCTGTGCTCTGTGCTGGGAGAAGGGTGCTGTCCTCTGTACTGGGAGAGGGGTGCTGTGCTCTGTGCTGGGAGAGGGGTGCTGTGATCTGTGCTGGGAGAGGGGTACTGTGATCTGTGCTGGGAGAAGGGTGCTGTGCTGGGAGAGGGGTGCTGTCCAATTTGCTGGGAGAGGGGTGCTGTCCTCTGTGCTGGGAGAGGAGCGCTGTCCTCTGTGCTGGCAGAGGGGCGCTGTCCTCTGTGCTGGCAGAGGGGCGCTGTCCTCTGTGCTGGGAGAGGGGTGCTGTCCTCTGTGCTGGGAGAGGGGTGCTGTCCTCTTTGCTGGGAGAGGGGTGCTGTCCTCTGTGCTGGGAGAGGGGTGCTGTCCTCTGTGCTGGGAGAGGGGTGCTGTCCTCTGTGCTGGGAGAGGGGTGCTGTCCTCTGTGCTGGGAGAAGGGTGCTGTGCTCAGAGAGGGGTGCTGTGCTTTGTGCTGGGAGAGGGGTGCTGTGCTCTGTGCTGGGAGAGGGGTGCTGTGATCTGTGCTTGGACAGGGGTGCTGTGCTCTGTGCTGGGACAGGGGTACTGTGCTCTGTGCTGGGAGAGGGGTGCTGTGCACTGTGCTGGGAGAGGGGTGCTGTCCTCTGTGCTGGGAGAGGGGTGCTGTCCTCTGTGCTGGGAGAGGGGTGCTGTCCTCTGTGCTGGGAGAGGGGTGTTGTCCTCTGTGCTGGGAGAAGGGTGCTGTGCTCTGTGCTGGGAGAGGGGTGCTGTGATCTGTGCTGGGAGAGGGATGCTGTGATCTGTGCTGGGAGAGGGGTGCTGTGATCTGTACTGGGAGAAGGGTGCTGTGCTCAGAGAGGGGTGCTGTGCTCTGTGCTGGGAGAGGGGTGCTGTGCTCTGTGCTGGGAGAGGGGTGCTGTGCTCTGTGCTGGGAGAGGGGTGCTGTGCTCTATGCTGGGAGAGGGGTGCTGTGCTCTGTGGTGGGAGAGGGGTGCTGTGCTCTGTGCTGGGAGAAGGGTGCTGTGCTCTGTGCTGGGAGAGGGGTGCTGTGATCTGTGCTTGGAGCAGGGTGCTGTGCTCTGTGCTGGGACAGGGGTGCTGTGCTCTGTGCTGGGACAGGGGTGCTGTGCTCTGTGCTGGGAGAGGGCTGCTGTGCTCTGTGCTGGGAGAGGAGTGCTAAGCTGGGAGAGGGGTGCTGTCCTCTGTGCTGGGAGAGGGGCACTGTGATCTGTGCTGGGAGAGGGGTGCTGTGATCTGTGCTGTGCTGGGAGAGGGGTGCTGTCCTCTGTGCTGGGAGAGGGGCACTGTGATCTGTGCTGGGAGAGGGGTGCTGTGCTCTGTGCTGGGAGAAGGGTGCTGTGCTCTGTGCTGGGAGAGGGATGCTGTGCTCTGTGCCGGTGAGAGGGGTGCTGTGATCTGTGCTGCGAGAGGGGTGCTGTGATCTGTGCTGGGAGAAGGGTGCTGTGCTCTGTGCTGGGAGAGGGGTGCTGTGCTCTGTGCTGGGAGAGGGGTGCTGTGCTCTGTGCTGGGAGAGGGGTGCTGTGCTCGGAGAGGGGTACTGTGGTCTGTGCTGGTAGAGGGGTGCTGTGATCTGTGCTATGCTGGGAGAAGGGTGCTGTGCTCTGTGCTGGGAGAAGGGTGCTGTCCTCTGTGCTGGGAGAGGGGTGCTGTCCTCTGTGCTGGGAGAGGGATGCTGTGCTCTGTGCCGGTGAGAGGGGTGCTGTGATCTGTGCTGCGAGAGGGGTGCTGTGATCTGTGCTGTGCTGGGAGAGGGGTGCTGTGATCTGTACTGGGAGAAGGGTGCTGTGCTCAGAGAGGGGTGCTGTGCTCTGTGCTGGGAGAGGGGTGCTGTGCTCTGTGCTGGGAGAGGGGTGCTGTGCTCTGTGCTGGGAGAGGGGTGCTGTGCTCTATGCTGGGAGAGGGGTGCTGTGCTCTGTGCTGGGAGAGGGGTGCTGTGCTCTGTGCTGGGAGAAGGGTGCTGTGCTCAGAGAGGGGTGCTGTGCTCTGTGCTGGGAGAGGGGTGCTGTGATCTGTGCTTGGAGCAGGGTGCTGTGCTCTGTGCTGGGACAGGGGTGCTGTGCTCTGTGCTGGGAGAGGGGTGCTGTGCTCTGTGCTGGGACAGGGGTGCTGTGCTCTGTGCTGGGACAGGGGTGCTGTGCTCTGTGCTGGGAGAAGGGTGCTGTGCTCTGTGCTGGGAGAAGGGTGCTGTCCTCTGTGCTGGGAGAGGGGTGCTGTCCTCTGTCCTGGGAGAGGGATGCTGTGCTCTGTGCCGGTGAGAGGGGTGCTGTGATCTGTGCTGCGAGAGGGGTGCTGTGATCTGTGCTGTGCTGGGAGAGGGGTGCTGTCCTCTGTGCTGGGAGAGGGGCACTGTGATCTGTGCTGGGAGAGGGGTGCTGTGCTCTGTGCTGGGAGAAGGGTGCTGTGCTCTGTGCTGGGAGAGGGGTGCTGTGCTCTGTGCTGGGAGAGGGGTGCTGTGCTCGGAGAGGGGTACTGTGGTCTGTGCTGGTAGAGGGGTGCTGTGATCTGTGCTATGCTGGGAGAAGGGTGCTGTGCTCTGTGCTGAGAGAGGGGTGCAGTGCTCAGAGAGGAGTGCTGTGCTCTTTGGTGGGAGAAGGGTGCTGTGCTCGGAGAGGGGTGCTGTGATCTGTGCTATGCTGGGAGAACGGTGCTGTGCTGGGAGAGGGGTGCTGTGCTCTGAGCTGGGAGAGGGGTGCTGTGCTCAGAGATGGGTGCTGTGCTCTGTGCTGGTATACCGGTGCTGTGCTGGGAGATGGGCGCTGTGATCTGTGTTGGGAGAGGGGTGCTCTGCTCTGTACTGAGAGAAGGGTGCTGTGCTCTGTGCTGAGAGAAGGGTGCTGTGCTGGGAGAGGGGTGCTGTGCTCTGTGCTGGGAGAAGGGTGCTGTGCTGGGAGAGGGGTGCTGTGATCTGTGCTGGAGAGGGGTGCTGTCCTCTGTGCTGGGAGAGGAGTGCTAAGCTGGAAGAGGGGTGCTGTGCTCTGTGCTGGGAGAGGGGTGCTGTGCTCTGTGCTGGGAGAAGGGTGCTGTGCTCAGAGGGGTGCTATGCTCTGTGCAGGGAGAGGGGTGCTGTGCTCAGAGAGGGGTGCTGTGCTCTGTGCTGGGAGAGGGGTGCTGTGATCTGTGCTGGGAGCGGGGTGCTGTGCTCTGTGCTGGGAGCGGGGTGCTGTCCTCTGTGCTGGGAGAGGGGTGCTGTCCCTCTGTGCTGGGAGAGGGGAGCTGTCCTCTGTGCTGGGAGAGGGGTGCTGTGCTCTGTGCTGGGAGAAGGGTGCTGTGCTGGGAGAGGGGTGCTGTGCTCTGTGCTGGGAGAGGGGTGCTGTGATCTGTGCTGGGAGACGGGTGCTGTGATCTGTACTGGGAGAAGGGTGCTGTGCTCAGAGAGGGGTGCTGTGCTTTGTGCTGGGAGAGGGGGTGCTGTGATCTGTGCTCGGAGAGGGGTGCTGTGCTCTGTGCTGGGAGAAGGGTGCTGTGATCTGTGCTGGGAGAGGGGTGCTGTGATCTGTGCTGGGAGAGGAGTGCTGTGATCTGTACTGGGAGAAGGGTGCTGTGCTCAGAGAGGGGTGCTGTGCTTTGTGCTGGGAGAGGGGTGCTGTGCTCTGTGCTGGGAGAAGGGTGCTGTGCTCAGAGAGGGGTGCTGTGCTCTGTGCTGGGAGAGGGGTGCTGTGCCCTGTGCTGGGAGAAGGGTGCTGTGCTGGGAGAGGGGTGCTGTCCTCTGTGCTGGGACAGGGGTGCTGTCTCTGTGCTGGGACAGGGGTGCTGTGCTCTGTGCTGGGAGAGGGGCTGCAGTGCTTTGTACTGGGAGAGGGATGCTGTGCTCTGTGCTGGGAGAGGAGTGCTAAGCTGGGAGAGGGGTGCTGTCCTCTGTGATGGGAGAGGGGTGCTGTGCTTTGTGCTGGATGAGGGGTGCTGTGCTCTGTGCTGGGAGAGGGGTGCTGTGCTCTGTGCTGGAGAGGGGTGCTGTGCTCTGTGCTGGGAGAGGGGTGCTGTGCTCTGTGCTGGAGAAGGGTACTGTGCTCAGAGAGGGGTGCTGTGCTCTGTGCTGGGAGAGGGGTGCTGTGATCTGTGCTGGGACCAGGGTGCTGTGCTCTGTGCTGGGACAGGGGTGCTGTGCTCTGTGCTAGGACAGGGGTGCTGTGCTCTGTGCTGGGACAGGGGTGCTGTGCTCTGTGCTGGGAGAGGGGTGCTGTGCTCTGTGCTGGGAGAAGGGTGCTATCCTCTGTGCTGGGAGAGGAGTGCTGTCCTCTGTGCTGGAGAGGGATGCTGTGCTCTGTGCCGGTGAGAGGGGTGCTGTGATCTGTGCTGCGAGAGGGGTGCTGTGATCTGTGCTGTGCTGGGAGAGGGGTGCTGTCCTCTGTGCTGGGAGAGGGGCACTGTGATCTGTGCTGGGAGAGGGGTGCTGTGCTCTGTGCTGGGAGAAGGGTGCTGTGCTCTGTGCTGCGAGAGGGGTGCTGTGCTCGGAGAGGGGTGCTGTGGTCTGTGTTGGTAGAGGGGTGCTGTGATCTGTGCTATGCTGGTAGAAGGGTGCTGTGTGCTGGGAGAAGGGTGCTGTGCTCTGTGCAGGGAGAAGTGGTGCTGTGCTCTGTGCTGGGAGAGGGGTGCAGTGCTCAGAGAGGAGTGCTGTGCTCTTTGGTGGGAGAAGGGTGCTGTGCTCGGAGAGGGGTGCTGTGATCTGTGCTATGCTGAGAGAAGGGTGCTGTGCTGGGAGAGTGATGCTGTGCTCTGTGCTGGGAGAGGGGTGCTGTGCTCAGAGAGGGGGTGCTGTGCTCTGTGCTGGTATACCGGTGCTGTGCTGGGAGAAGGGCGCTGTGATCTGTGCTGGGAGAGGGGTGCTCTGCTCTATACAGAGAGAAAGGTGCTGTGCTCTGTGCTGAGAGAAGGGTGCTGTGCTGGGAGAGGGGGTGCTGTGCTCTGTGCTGGGAGAAGGGTGCCGTGCTGGGAGAGGGGTGCTGTCCACTGTGCTGGGAAAGGGGTGCTGTCCACTGTGCTGGGAGAGGGGTGCTGTGATCTGTGCTGGGAGAGGGGTGCTGTCCTCTGTGCTGGGAGAAGGGTGCTGTGCTCAGAGGGGGGCTATGCTCTGTGCTGGGAGAGGGGTGCTGTGCTCAGAGAGGGGTGCTGTGCTCTGTGCTGGGAGAGGGGTGCTGTGCTCTGTGCTGGGAGAGGGGTGCTGTGCTGGGAGAAGGGTGCTGTGCTCAGAGGGGGGCTATGCTCTGTGCTGGGAGAGGGGTGCTGTGCTCAGAAAGGGGTGCTGTGCTCTGTGCTGGGAGAGGGGTGCTGTGCTCTGTGCTGGGAGAGGGGTGCTGTCCTCTGTGCTGGGAGAGGGGTGCTGTCATCTGTGCTGGGAGAGGGGTGCTGTCCTCTGTGCTGGGAGAGGGGTGCTGTGCTGGGAGAGGGGTGCTGTGCTGGGAGAGGGGTGCTGTGCTGGGAGAGGGGGTGCTGTGCTGGGAGAGGGGTGCTGTGCTGGGAGAGGGGTGCTGTGCTGGGAGAAGGGTGCTGTGCTGGGAGAGGGGTGCTGTGCTCTGTGCTGGGAGAGGGGTGCTGTGATCTGTGCTGGGAGAGGGGTGCTGTGATCTGTACTGGGAGAAGGGTGCTGTGCTCAGAGAGGGGTGCTGTGCTTTGTGCTGGGAGAGGGGTGCTGTGATCTGTGCTCGGAGAGGGGTGCTGTGCTCTGTGCTGGGAGAAGGGTGCTGTGATTTGTACTGGGAGAAGGGTGCTGTGCTCAGAGAGGGGAGCTGTGCTTTGTGCTGGGAGAGGGGTGCTGTGCTCTGTTCTGGGAGAAGGGTGCTGTGCTCAGAGAGGGGTGCTGTGCTCTGTGCTGGGAGAGGGGTGCTGTGATCTGTGCTGGGAGCAGGGTGCTGTGCTCTGTGCTGGGACAGGGGTGCTGTGCTCTGTGCTGGGAGAGGGGTGCTGTGCACTGTGCTGGGAGAGGGGTGCTGTGCAATGTGCTGGGAGAGGGGTGCTGTCCTCTGTGCTGGGAGAGGGGTGCTGTCCTCTGTGCTGGGAGAGGGGTGCTGTCCTCTGTGCTGGGAGAGGGGTGCTGTCCTCTGTGCAGGGAGAAGGGTGATGTGCTCTGTGCTGGGAGAGGGGTGCTGTGATCTGTGCTGGGAGAGGGGTGCTGTGCTCTGTGCTGGGAGAGGGGTGCTGTGCTCTGTGCTGGGAGAGGGGTGCTGTGCTGGGAGAAGGGTGCTGTGCTCAGAGGGGGGCTATGCTCTGTGCTGGGAGAGGGGTGCTGTGCTCAGAGAGGGGTGTTGTGCTCTGTGCTGGGAGAGGGGTGCTGTGCTCTGTGCTGGGAGAGGGGTGCTGTCATCTGTGCTGGGAGAGGGGTGCTGTCCTCTGTGCTGGGAGAGGGGTGCTGTGCTGGGAGAGGGGTGCTGTGCTGGGAGAGGGGTGCTGTGCTGGGAGAGGGGTGCTGTGCTGGGAGAAGGGTGCTGTGCTGGGAGAGGGGTGCTGTGCTCTGTGCTGGGAGAGGGGTGCTGTGATCTGTGCTTTGAGAGGGGTGCTGTGATCTGTACTGGGAGAAGGGTGCTGTGCTCAGAGAGGGGTGCTGTGCTTTGTGCTGGGAGAGGGGTCCTGTGATCTGTGCTGGGAGAGGGGTGCTGTGCTCTATGCTGGGAGAGGGGTGCTGTGCTCTGTGCTGGGAGAAGGGTGCTGTGCTCAGAGAGGGGTGCTGTGCTCTGTGCTGGGAGAGGGGTGCTGTGCTCTGTGCTGGGAGCGGGGTGCTGTGCTCTGTGCTCAGAGAGGGGTGCTGTGCTCTGTGCTGGGAGAGGGGTGCTGTGCTCTATGCTGGGAGAGGGGTGCTGTGCTCTGTGCTGGGAGAGGGGTGCTGTGCTCTGTGCTGGGAGAAGGGTGCTGTGCTCAGAGAGGGGTGCTGTGCTCTGTGCTGGGAGAGGGGTGCTGTGATCTGTGCTTGGAGCAGGGTGCTGTGCTCTGTGCTGGGACAGGGGTGCTGTGCTCTGTGCTGGGACAGGGGTGCAGTGCTAAGCTGGGAGATGGGTGCTGTCCTCTGTGCTGGGAGAGGGGTGCTGTGCTCTGTGCTGGGAGAAGGGTACTGTGCTCAGAGAGGGGTGCTGTGCTCTGTGCTGGGAGAGGGGTGCTGTGATCTGTGCTGGGAGCAGGGTGCTGTGCTCTGTGCTGGGACAGGGGTGCTGTGCTCTGTGCTGGGACAGGGGTGCTGTGCTCTGTGCTGGGACAGGGGTGCTGTGCTCTGTGCTGGGACAGGGGTGCTGTGCTCTGTGCTGGGACAGGGGTGCTGTGCTCTGTGCTGGGAGAAGGGTGCTGTGCTCTGTGCTGGGAGAAGGGTGCTGTCCTCTGTGCTGGGAGAGGGGTGCTGTCCTCTGTGCTGGGAGAGGGATGCTGTGCTCTGTGCCGGTGAGAGGGGTGCTGTGATCTGTGCTGCGAGAGGGGTGCTGTGATCTGTGCTGTGCTGGGAGAGTTGTGCTGTCCTCTGTGCTGGGAGAGGGGCACTGTGATCTGTGCTGGGAGAGGGGTGCTGTGCTCTGTGCTGGGAGAAGGGTGCTGTGCTCTGTGCTGGGAGAGGGGTGCTGTGCTCTGTGCTGGGAGAGGGGTGCTGTGCTCGGAGAGGGGTGCTGTGGTCTGTGCTGGTAGAGGGGTGCTGTGATCTGTGCTATGCTGGGAGAAGGGTGCTGTGCTTTGTGCTGGGAGAAGGGTGCTGTGCTCAGTGCAGGGAGAAGGGTGCTGTGCTCTGTGCTGGGAGAGGGGTGCAGTGCTCAGAGAGGGAGTGCTGTGCTCTTTGGTGGGAGAAGGGTGCTGTGCTTGGAGAGGGGTGCTGTGATCTGTGCTATGCTGGGAGAAGGGTGCTGTGCTCTGTGCTGGGAGAGGGGTGCTGTGCTCAGAGAGGGGTGCTGTGCTCTGTGCTGGTATACCGGTGCTGTGCTGGGAGAAGGGCGCTGTGATCTGTGCTGGGAGAGGGGTGCTGTGCTGGGAGAGGGGTGCTGTGCTCTGTGCTGGGAGAAGGGTGCCGTGCTGGGAGAGGGGTGCTGTGATCTGTGCTGGGAGAGGGGTGCTGTCCTCTGTGCTGGGAGAGGAGTGCTAAGCTGGAAGAAGGGTGCTGTGCTCTGTGCTGGGAGAGGGGTGCTGTGCTCTGTGCTGGGAGAAGGGTGCTGTGCTCAGAGGGGTGCTATGCTCTGTGCAGGGAGAGGGGTGCTGTGCTCAGAGAGGGGTGCTGTGCTGGGAGAGGGGCGCTGTCCTCTGTGCTGGCAGAGGGGCGCTGTCCTCTGTGCTGGGAGCGGGGTGCTGTCCTCTGTGCTGGGAGAGGGGTGCTGTCATCTGTGCTGGGAGAGGGGTGCTGTCCTCTGTGCTGGGAGAGGGGTGCTGTGATCTGTACTGGGAGAAGGGTGCTGTGCTCAGAGAGGGGTGCTGTGCTTTGTGCTGGGAGAGGGGTGCTGTGCTCTGTGCTGGGAGAAGGGTGCTGTGCTCAGAGAGGGGTGCTGTGCTCTGTGCTGGGAGAGGGGTGCTGTGCCCTGTGCTGGGAGAAGGGTGCTGTGCTGGGAGAGGGGTGCTGTCCTCTGTGCTGGGACAGGGGTGCTGTCTCTGTGCTGGGACAGGGGTGCTGTGCTCTGTGCTGGGAGAGGGCTGCAGTGCTTTGTGCTGGGAGAGGGGTGCTGTGCTCTGTGCTGGGAGAGGAGTGCTAAGCTGGGAGAGGGGTGCTGTCCTCTGTGCTGGGAGAGGGGTGCTGTGCTTTGTGCTGGATGAGGGGTGCTGTGCTCTGTGCTGGGAGAGGGGTGCTGTGCTCTGTGCTGGGAGAGGGGTGCTGTGCTCTGTGCTGGGAGAGGGGTGCTGTGCTCTGTGCTGGGAGAGGGGTGCTGTGCTCTGTGCTGGGAGAAGGGTACTGTGCTCAGAGAGGGGTGCTGTGCTCTGTGCTGGGAGAGGGGTGCTGTGATCTGTGCTGGGACCAGGGTGCTGTGCTCTGTGCTGGGACAGGGGTGCTGTGCTCTGTGCTAGGACAGGGGTGCTGTGCTCTGTGCTGGGACAGGGGTGCTGTGCTCTGTGCTGGGAGAGGGGTGCTATGCTCTGTGCTGGGAGAAGGGTGCTATCCTCTGTGCTGGGAGAGGGGTGCTGTCCTCTGTGCTGGGAGAGGGATGCTGTGCTCTGTGCCGGTGAGAGGGGTGCTGTGATCTGTGCTGCGAGAGGGGTGCTGTGATCTGTGCTGTGCTGGGAGAGGGGTGCTGTCCTCTGTGCTGGGAGAGGGGCACTGTGATCTGTGCTGGGAGAGGGGTGCTGTGCTCTGTGCTGGGAGAAGGGTGCTGTGCTCTGTGCTGCGAGAGGGGTGCTGTGCTCGGAGAGGGGTGCTGTGGTCTGTGTTGGTAGAGGGGTGCTGTGATCTGTGCTATGCTGGGAGAAAGGTGTTGTGCTTTGTGCAGGGAGAAGTGTGCTGTGCTCTGTGCTGGGAGAGGGGTGCAGTGCTCAGAGAGGAGTGCTGTGCTCTTTGGTGGGAGAAGGGTGCTGTGCTCGGAGAGGGGTGCTGTGATCTGTGCTATGCTGAGAGAAGGGTGCTGTGCTGGGAGAGTGATGCTGTGCACTGTGCTGGGAGAGGGGTGCTGTGCTCAGAGAGGGGTGCTGTGCTCTGTGCTGGTATACCGGTGCTGTGCTGGGAGAAGGGCGCTGTGATCTGTGCTGGGAGAGGGGTGCTCTGCTCTATACAGAGAGAAGGGTGCTGTGCTCTGTGCTGAGAGAAGGGTGCTGTGCTGGGAGAGGGGTGCTGTGCTCTGTGCTGGGAGAAGGGTGCCGTGCTGGGAGAGGGGTGCTGTCCACTGTGCTGGGAAAGGGGTTCTGTCCACTGTGCTGGGAGAGGGGTGCTGTGATCTGTGCTGGGAGAAGGGTGCTGTGCTCTGTGCTGGGAGAGGGATGCTGTGCTCAGAGAGGGGTGCTGTGCTCTGTGGTGGGAGAGGGGTGCTGTGCTCTGTGCTGGGAGAGGGGTGCTGTGCTCTGTGCTGGGAGAAGGGTGCTGTGCTCAGAGAGGGGTGCTGTGCTCTGTGCTGGGAGAGGGGTGCTGTGATCTGTGCTTGGAGCAGGGTGCTGTGCTCTGTGCTGGGACAGGGGTGCTGTGCTCTGTGCTGGGACAGGGGTGCAGTGCTAAGCTGGGAGATGGGTGCTGTCCTCTGTGCTGGGAGAGGGGTGCTGTGCTCTGTGCTGGGAGAGGGGTGCTGTCATCTGTGCTGGGAGAGGGGAGCTGTCCTCTGTGCTGGGAGAGGGGTGCTGTGCTCTGTGCTGGGAGAAGGGTGCTGTGCTGGGAGAGGGGTGCTGTGCTCTGTGCTGGGAGAGGGGTGCTGTGATCTGTGCTGGGAGACGGGTGCTGTGATCTGTACTGGGAGAAGGGTGCTGTGCTCAGAGAGGGGTGCTGTGCTTTGTGCTGGGAGAGGGGTGCTGTGATCTGTGCTCGGAGAGGGGTGCTGTGCTCTGTGCTGGGAGAAGGGTGCTGTGATCTGTGCTGGGAGAGGGGTGCTGTGATCTGTGCTGGGAGAGGAGTGCTGTGATCTGTACTGGGAGAAGGGTGCTGTGATCAGAGAGGGGTGCTGTGCTTTGTGCTGGGAGAGGGGTGCTGTGCTCTGTGCTGGGAGAAGGGTGCTGTGCTCAGAGAGGGGTGCTGTGCTCTGTGCTGGGAGAAGGGTGCTGTGCTGGGAGAGGGGTGCTGTCCTCTGTGCTGGGACAGGGGTGCTGTCTCTGTGCTGGGACAGGGGTGCTGTGCTCTGTGCTGGGAGAGGGCTGCAGTGCTTTGTGCTGGGAGAGGGGTGCTGTGCTCTGTGCTGGGAGAGGAGTGCTAAGCTGGGAGAGGGGTGCTGTCCTCTGTGATGGGAGAGGGGTGCTTTGCTTTGTGCTGGATGAGGGGTGCTGTGCTCTGTGCTGGGAGAGGGGTGCTGTGCTCTGTGCTGGGAGAGGGGTGCTGTGCTCTGTGCTGGGAGAGGGGTGCTGTGCTCTGTGCTGGGAGAAGGGTACTGTGCTCAGAGAGGGGTGCTGTGCTCTGTGCTGGGAGAGGGGTGCTGTGATCTGTGCTGGGACCAGGGTGCTGTGCTCTGTGCTGGGACAGGGGTGCTGTGCTCTGTGCTAGGACAGGGGTGCTGTGCTCTGTGCTGGGACAGGGGTGCTGTGCTCTGTGCTGGGAGAGGGGTGCTGTGCTCTGTGCTGGGAGAAGGGTGCTATCCTCTGTGCTGGGAGAGGAGTGCTGTCCTCTGTGCTGGGAGAGGGATGCTGTGCTCTGTGCCGGTGAGAGGGGTGCTGTGATCTGTGCTGCGAGAGGGGTGCTGTGATCTGTGCTGTGCTGGGAGAGGGGTGCTGTCCTCTGTGCTGGGAGAGGGGCACTGTGATCTGTGCTGGGAGAGGGGTGCTGTGCTCTGTGCTGGGAGAAGGGTGCTGTGCTCTGTGCTGCGAGAGGGGTGCTGTGCTCGGAGAGGGGTGCTGTGGTCTGTGTTGGTAGAGGGGTGCTGTGATCTGTGCTATGCTGGGAGAAGGGTGCTGTGCTCTGTGCTGGGAGAGGGGTGCAGTGCTCAGAGAGGAGTGCTGTGCTCTTTGGTGGGAGAAGGGTGCTGTGCTCGGAGAGGGGTGCTGTGATCTGTGCTATGCTGAGAGAAGGGTGCTGTGCTGGGAGAGTGATGCTGTGCTCTGTGCTGGGAGAGGGGTGCTGTGCTCAGAGAGGGGTGCTGTGCTCTGAGCTGGTATACCGGTGCTGTGCTGGGAGAAGGGCGCTGTGATCTGTGCTGGGAGAGGGGTGCTCTGCTCTATACAGAGAGAAGGGTGCTGTGCTCTGTGCTGAGAGAAGGGTGCTGTGCTGGGAGAGGGGTGCTGTGCTCTGTGCTGGGAGAAGGGTGCCGTGCTGGGAGAGGGGTGCTGTCCACTGTGCTGGGAAAGGGGTGCTGTCCACTGTGCTGGGAGAGGGGTGCTGTGATCTGTGCTGGGAGAGGGGTGCTGTCCTCTGTGCTGGGAGAAGGGTGCTGTGCTCAGAGGGGGGCTATGCTCTGTGCTGGGAGAGGGGTGCTGTGCTCAGAGAGGGGTGCTGTGCTCTGTGCTGGAAGAGGGGTGCTGTGCTCTGTGCTGGGAGAGGGGTGCTGTGCTCTGTGCTGGGAGAGGGGTGCTGTGCTGGGAGAAGGGTGCTGTGCTCAGAGGGGGGCTATGCTCTGTGCTGGGAGAGGGGTGCTGTGCTCAGAGAGGGGTGCTGTGCTCTGTGCTGGGAGAGGGGTGCTGTGCTCTGTGCTGGGAGAGGGGTGCTGTCCTCTGTGCTGGGAGAGGGGTGCTGTCATCTGTGCTGGGAGAGGGGTGCTGTCCTCTGTGCTGGGAGAGGGGTGCTGTGCTGGGAGAGGGGTGCTGTGCTGGGAGAGGGGTGCTGTGCTGGGAGAGGGGTGCTGTGCTGGGAGAGGGGTGCTGTGCTCTGTGCTGGGAGAGGGGTGCTGTGATCTGTGCTGGGAGAGGGGTGCTGTGATCTGTACTGGGAGAAGGGTGCTGTGCTCAGAGAGGGGTGCTGTGCTTTGTGCTGGGAGAGGGGTGCTGTGATCTGTGCTCGGAGAGGGGTGCTGTGCTCTGTCCTGGGAGAAGGGTGCTGTGATTTGTACTGGGAGAAGGGTGCTGTGCTCAGAGAGGGGAGCTGTGCTTTGTGCTGGGAGAGGGGTGCTGTGCTCTGTGCTGGGAGAAGGGTGCTGTGCTCTGTGCTGGGAGAGGGGTGCTGTGATCTGTGCTGGGAGCAGGGTGCTGTGCTCTGTGCTGGGACAGGGGTGCTGTGCTCTGTGCTGGGAGAGGGGTGCTGTGCAGTGTGCTGGGAGAGGGGTGCTGTGCACTGTGCTGGGAGAGGGGTGCTGTCCTCTGAGCTGGGAGAGGGGTGCTGTCCTCTGTGCTGGGAGAGGGGTGCTGTCCTCTGTGCTGGGAGAGGGGTGCTGTCCTCTGTGCTGGGAGAGGGGTGCTGTCCTCTGTGCTGGGAGAGGGGTGCTGTCCTCTGTGCTGGGAGAGGGGTGTTGTCCTCTGTGCTGGGAGAAGGGTGATGTGCTCTGTGCTGGGAGAGGGGTGCTGTGATCTGTGCTGGGAGAGGGGTGCTGTGCTCTGTGCTGGGAGAGGGGTGCTGTGCTCTGTGCTGGGAGAGGGGTGCTGTGCTGGGAGAAGGGTGCTGTGCTCAGAGGGGGGCTATGCTCTGTGCTGCGAGAGGGGTGCTGTGCTCAGAGAGGGGTGCTGTGCTCTGTGCTGGGAGAGGGGTGCTGTGCTCTGTGCTGGGAGAGGGGTGCTGTCATCTGTGCTGGGAGAGGGGTGCTGTCCTCTGTGCTGGGAGAGGGGTGCTGTGCTGGGAGAGGGGTGCTGTGCTGGGAGAGGGGTGCTGTGCTGGGAGAAGGGTGCTGTGCTGGGAGAGGGGTGCTGTGCTCTGTGCTGGGAGAGGGGTGCTGTGATCTGTGCTGGGAGAGGGGTGCTGTGATCTGTACTGGGAGAAGGGTGCTGTGCTCAGAGAGGGGTGCTGTGCTTTGTGCTGGGAGAGGGGTGCTGTGATCTGTGCTGGGAGAGGGGTGCTGTGCTCTATGCTGGGAGAGGGGTGCTGTGCTCTGTGCTGGGAGAAGGGTGCTGTGCTCAGAGAGGGGTGCTGTGCTCTGTGCTGGGAGAGGGGTGCTGTGCTCTGTGCTGGGAGAGGGGTGCTGTGCTCTGTGCTGGGACAGGGGTGCAGTGCTAAGCTGGGAGATGGGTGCTGTCCTCTGTGCTGGGAGAGGGGTGCTGTGCTCTGTGCTGGGAGAAGGGTACTGTGCTCAGAGAGGGGTGCTGTGCTCTGTGCTGGGAGAGGGGTGCTGTGATCTGTGCTGGGAGCAGGGTGCTGTGCTCTGTGCTGGGACAGGGGTGCTGTGCTCTGTGCTGGGATAGGGGTGCTGTGCTCTGTGCTGGGACAGGGGTGCTGTGCTCTGTGCTGGGACAGGGGTGCTGTGCTCTGTGCTGGGACAGGGGTGCTGTGCTCTGTGCTGGGAGAAGGGTGCTGTGCTCTGTGCTGGGAGAAGGGTGCTGTCCTCTGTGCTGGGAGAGGGGTGCTGTCCTCTGTGCTGGGAGAGGGATGCTGTGCTCTGTGCCGGTGAGAGGGGTGCTGTGATCTGTGCTGCGAGAGGGGTGCTGTGATCTGTGCTGTGCTGGGAGAGGGGTGCTGTCCTCTGTGCTGGGAGAGGGGCACTGTGATCTGTGCTGGGAGAGGGGTGCTGTGCTCTGTGCTGGGAGAAGGGTGCTGTGCTCTGTGCTGGGAGAGGGGTGCTGTGCTCTGTGCTGGGAGAGGGGTGCTGTGCTCGGAGAGGGGTGCTGTGGTCTGTGCTGGTAGAGGGGTGCTGTGCTCTGTGCTGGGAGAAGGGTGCTGTGATCTGTGCTGGGAGAGGGGTGCTGTGCTCTGTGCTGGGAGAGGGGTGCTGTGCTCTGTGCTGGGAGAGGGGTGCTGTCATCTGTGCTGGGAGAGGGGAGCTGTCCTCTGTGCTGGGAGAGGGGTGCTGTGCTCTGTGCTGGGAGAAGGGTGCTGTGCTGGGAGAGGGGTGCTGTGCTCTGTGCTGGGAGAGGGGTGCTGTGATCTGTGCTGGGAGACGGGTGCTGTGATCTGTACTGGGAGAAGGGTGCTGTGCTCAGAGAGGGGTGCTGTGCTTTGTGCTGGGAGAGGGGTGCTGTGATCTGTGCTCGGAGAGGGGTGCTGTGCTCTGTGCTGGGAGAAGGGTGCTGTGATCTGTGCTGGGAGAGGGGTGCTGTGATCTGTGCTGGGAGAGGAGTGCTGTGATCTGTACTGGGAGAAGGGTGCTGTGCTCAGAGAGGGGTGCTGTGCTTTGTGCTGGGAGAGGGGTGCTGTGCTCTGTGCTGGGAGAAGGGTGCTGTGCTCAGAGAGGGGTGCTGTGCTCTGTGCTGGGAGAGGGGTGCTGTGCCCTGTGCTGGGAGAAGGGTGCTGTGCTGGGAGAGGGGTGCTGTCCTCTGTGCTGGGACAGGGGTGCTGTCTCTGTGCTGGGACAGGGGTGCTGTGCTCTGTGCTGGGAGAGGGCTGCAGTGCTTTGTGCTGGGAGAGGGGTGCTGTGCTCTGTGCTGGGAGAGGAGTGCTAAGCTGGGAGAGGGGTGCTGTCCTCTGTGCTGGGAGAGGGGTGCTGTGCTTTGTGCTGGATGAGGGGTGCTGTGCTCTGTGCTGGGAGAGGGGTGCTGTGCTCTGTGCTGGGAGAGGGGTGCTGTGCTCTGTGCTGGGAGAGGGGTGCTGTGCTCTGTGCTGGGAGAGGGGTGCTGTGCTCTGTGCTGGGAGAAGGGTACTGTGCTCAGAGAGGGGTGCTGTGCTCTGTGCCGGTGAGAGGGGTGCTGTGATCTGTGCTGCGAGAGGGGTGCTGTGATCTGTGCTGTGCTGGGAGAGGGGTGCTGTCCTCTGTGCTGGGAGAGGGGCACTGTGATCTGTGCTGGGAGAGGGGTGCTGTGCTCTGTGCTGGGAGAAGGGTGCTGTGCTCTGTGCTGGGAGAGGGGTGCTGTGCTCTGTGCTGGGAGAGGGGTGCTGTGCTCGGAGAGGGGTGCTGTGGTCTGTGCTGGTAGAGGGGTGCTGTGATCTGTGCTATGCTGGGAGAAGGGTGCTGTGCTTTGTGCTGGGAGAAGGGTGCTGTGCTCAGTGCAGGGAGAAGGGTGCTGTGC
This sequence comes from Taudactylus pleione, assembly GCA_031769625.1. NCBI lineage: Eukaryota > Metazoa > Chordata > Amphibia > Anura > Myobatrachidae > Taudactylus > Taudactylus pleione. The sequence continues at coordinate 657,565 of JAUIMM010000892.1, read as the reverse complement.
TCTGTGCTGGGAGAGGAGTGCTGTGCTCTTTGCTGGGAGAAGGGTGCTGTGATCTGTGCTGGGAGAGGGGTGCTGTGCTCTGTGCTGGGAGAGGGGTGCTGTGCTCTGTGCTGGGAGAGGGGTGCTGTCATCTGTGCTGGGAGAGGGGAGCTGTCCTCTGTGCTGGGAGAGGGGTGCTGTGCTCTGTGCTGGGAGAAGGGTGCTGTGCTGGGAGAGGGGTGCTGTGCTCTGTGCTGGGAGAGGGGTGCTGTGATCTGTGCTGGGAGACGGGTGCTGTGATCTGTACTGGGAGAAGGGTGCTGTGCTCAGAGAGGGGTGCTGTGCTTTGTGCTGGGAGAGGGGTGCTGTGATCTGTGCTCGGAGAGGGGTGCTGTGCTCTGTGCTGGGAGAAGGGTGCTGTGATCTGTGCTGGGAGAGGGGTGCTGTGATCTGTGCTGGGAGAGGAGTGCTGTGATCTGTACTGGGAGAAGGGTGCTGTGCTCAGAGAGGGGTGCTGTGCTTTGTGCTGGGAGAGGGGTGCTGTGCTCTGTGCTGGGAGAAGGGTGCTGTGCTCAGAGAGGGGTGCTGTGCTCTGTGCTGGGAGAGGGGTGCTGTGCCCTGTGCTGGGAGAAGGGTGCTGTGCTGGGAGAGGGGTGCTGTCCTCTGTGCTGGGACAGGGGTGCTGTCTCTGTGCTGGGACAGGGGTGCTGTGCTCTGTGCTGGGAGAGGGCTGCAGTGCTTTGTGCTGGGAGAGGGGTGCTGTGCTCTGTGCTGGGAGAGGAGTGCTAAGCTGGGAGAGGGGTGCTGTCCTCTGTGCTGGGAGAGGGGTGCTGTGCTTTGTGCTGGATGAGGGGTGCTGTGCTCTGTGCTGGGAGAGGGGTGCTGTGCTCTGTGCTGGGAGAGGGGTGCTGTGCTCTGTGCTGGGAGAGGGGTGCTGTGCTCTGTGCTGGGAGAGGGGTGCTGTGCTCTGTGCTGGGAGAAGGGTACTGTGCTCAGAGAGGGGTGCTGTGCTCTGTGCTGGGAGAGGGGTGCTGTGATCTGTGCTGGGACCAGGGTGCTGTGCTCTGTGCTGGGACAGGGGTGCTGTGCTCTGTGCTAGGACAGGGGTGCTGTGCTCTGTGCTGGGACAGGGGTGCTGTGCTCTGTGCTGGGAGAGGGGTGCTATGCTCTGTGCTGGGAGAAGGGTGCTATCCTCTGTGCTGGGAGAGGGGTGCTGTCCTCTGTGCTGGGAGAGGGATGCTGTGCTCTGTGCCGGTGAGAGGGGTGCTGTGATCTGTGCTGCGAGAGGGGTGCTGTGATCTGTGCTGTGCTGGGAGAGGGGTGCTGTCCTCTGTGCTGGGAGAGGGGCACTGTGATCTGTGCTGGGAGAGGGGTGCTGTGCTCTGTGCTGGGAGAAGGGTGCTGTGCTCTGTGCTGCGAGAGGGGTGCTGTGCTCGGAGAGGGGTGCTGTGGTCTGTGTTGGTAGAGGGGTGCTGTGATCTGTGCTATGCTGGGAGAAAGGTGTTGTGCTTTGTGCAGGGAGAAGTGTGCTGTGCTCTGTGCTGGGAGAGGGGTGCAGTGCTCAGAGAGGAGTGCTGTGCTCTTTGGTGGGAGAAGGGTGCTGTGCTCGGAGAGGGGTGCTGTGATCTGTGCTATGCTGAGAGAAGGGTGCTGTGCTGGGAGAGTGATGCTGTGCACTGTGCTGGGAGAGGGGTGCTGTGCTCAGAGAGGGGTGCTGTGCTCTGTGCTGGTATACCGGTGCTGTGCTGGGAGAAGGGCGCTGTGATCTGTGCTGGGAGAGGGGTGCTCTGCTCTATACAGAGAGAAGGGTGCTGTGCTCTGTGCTGAGAGAAGGGTGCTGTGCTGGGAGAGGGGTGCTGTGCTCTGTGCTGGGAGAAGGGTGCCGTGCTGGGAGAGGGGTGCTGTCCACTGTGCTGGGAAAGGGGTTCTGTCCACTGTGCTGGGAGAGGGGTGCTGTGATCTGTGCTGGGAGAAGGGTGCTGTGCTCTGTGCTGGGAGAGGGATGCTGTGCTCAGAGAGGGGTGCTGTGCTCTGTGGTGGGAGAGGGGTGCTGTGCTCTGTGCTGGGAGAGAGGTGCTGTGCTCTGTGCTGGGAGAAGGGTGCTGTGCTCAGAGAGGGGTGCTGTGCTCTGTGCTGGGAGAGGGGTGCTGTGATCTGTGCTTGGAGCAGGGTGCTGTGCTCTGTGCTGGGACAGGGGTGCTGTGCTCTGTGCTGGGACAGGGGTGCAGTGCTAAGCTGGGAGATGGGTGCTGTCCTCTGTGCTGGGAGAGGGGTGCTGTGCTCTGTGCTGGGAGAGGGGTGCTGTCATCTGTGCTGGGAGAGGGGAGCTGTCCTCTGTGCTGGGAGAGGGGTGCTGTGCTCTGTGCTGGGAGAAGGGTGCTGTGCTGGGAGAGGGGTGCTGTGCTCTGTGCTGGGAGAGGGGTGCTTTGATCTGTGCTGGGAGAGGGGTGCTGTGATCTGTACTGGGAGAAGGGTGCTGTGCTCAGAGAGGGGTGCTGTGCTTTGTGCTGGGAGAGGGGTGCTGTGATCTGTGCTCGGAGAGGGGTGCTGTGCTCTGTGCTGGGAGAAGGGTGCTGTGATCTGTGCTGGGAGAGGGGTGCTGTGATCTGTGCTGGGAGAGGAGTGCTGTGATCTGTACTGGGAGAAGGGTGCTGTGCTCAGAGAGGGGTGCTGTGCTTTGTGCTGGGAGAGGGGTGCTGTGCTCTGTGCTGGGAGAAGGGTGCTGTGCTCAGAGAGGGGTGCTGTGCTCTGTGCTGGGAGAGGGGTGCTGTGCCCTGTGCTGGGAGAAGGGTGCTGTGCTGGGAGAGGGGTGCTGTCCTCTGTGCTGGGACAGGGGTGCTGTCTCTGTGCTGGGACAGGGGTGCTGTGCTCTGTGCTGGGAGAGGGCTGCAGTGCTTTGTGCTGGGAGAGGGGTGCTGTGCTCTGTGCTGGGAGAGGAGTGCTAAGCTGGGAGAGGGGTGCTGTCCTCTGTGATGGGAGAGGGGTGCTGTGCTTTGTGCTGGATGAGGGGTGCTGTGCTCTGTGCTGGGAGAGGGGTGCTGTGCTCTGTGCTGGGAGAGGGGTGCTGTGCTCTGTGCTGGGAGAGGGGTGCTGTGCTCTGTGCTGGGAGAAGGGTACTGTGCTCAGAGAGGGGTGCTGTGCTCTGTGCTGGGAGAGGGGTGCTGTGATCTGTGCTGGGACCAGGGTGCTGTGCACTGTGCTGGAACAGGGGTGCTGTGCTCTGTGCTAGGACAGGGGTGCTGTGCTCTGTGCTGGGACAGGGGTGCTGTGCTCTGTGCTGGGAGAGGGGTGCTGTGCTCTGTGCTGGGAGAAGGTGCTATCCTCTGTGCTGGGAGAGGAGTGCTGTCCTCTGTGCTGGGAGAGGGATGCTGTGCTCTGTGCCGGTGAGAGGGGTGCTGTGATCTGTGCTGCGAGAGGGGTGCTGTGATCTGTGCTGTGCTGGGAGAGGGGTGCTGTCCTCTGTGCTGGGAGAGGGGCACTGTGATCTGTGCTGGGAGAGGGGTGCTGTGCTCTGTGCTGGGAGAAGGGTGCTGTGCTCTGTGCTGCGAGAGGGGTGCTGTGCTCGGAGAGGGGTGCTGTGGTCTGTGTTGGTAGAGGGGTGCTGTGATCTGTGCTATGCTGGGAGAAGGGTGCTGTGTGCTGGGAGAAGGGTGCTGTGCTCTGTGCAGGGAGAAGTGTGCTGTGCTCTGTGCTGGGAGAGGGGTGCAGTGCTCAGAGAGGAGTGCTGTGCTCTTTGGTGGGAGAAGGGTGCTGTGCTCGGAGAGGGGTGCTGTGATCTGTGCTATGCTGAGAGAAGGGTGCTGTGCTGGGAGAGTGATGCTGTGCTCTGTGCTGGGAGAGGGGTGCTGTGCTCAGAGAGGGGTGCTGTGCTCTGTGCTGGTATACCGGTGCTGTGCTGGGAGAAGGGCGCTGTGATCTGTGCTGGGAGAGGGGTGCTCTGCTCTATACAGAGAGAAGGGTGCTGTGCTCTGTGCTGAGAGAAGGGTGCTGTGCTGGGAGAGGGGTGCTGTGCTCTGTGCTGGGAGAAGGGTGCCGTGCTGGGAGAGGGGTGCTGTGCTCTGTGCTGGGAGAAGGGTGCTGTGCTCTGTGCTGGGAGAGGGGTGCTGTGCTCTGTGCTGGGAGAGGGGTGCTGTCCTCTGTGCTGGGAGAGGGGTGCTGTCATCTGTGCTGGGAGAGGGGTGCTGTCCTCTGTGCTGGGAGAGGGGTGCTGTGCTGGGAGAGGGGTGCTGTGCTGGGAGAGGGGTGCTGTGCTGGGAGAGGGGTGCTGTGCTCTGTGCTGGGAGAGGGGTGCTGTGATCTGTGCTGGGAGAGGGGTGCTGTGATCTGTACTGGGAGAAGGGTGCTGTGCTCAGAGAGGGGTGCTGTGCTTTGTGCTGGGAGAGGGGTGCTGTGATCTGTGCTCGGAGAGGGGTGCTGTGCTCTGTCCTGGGAGAAGGGTGCTGTGATTTGTACTGGGAGAAGGGTGCTGTGCTCAGAGAGGGGAGCTGTGCTTTGTGCTGGGAGAGGGGTGCTGTGCTCTGTGCTGGGAGAAGGGTGCTGTGCTCAGAGAGGGGTGCTGTGCTCTGTGCTGGGAGAGGGGTGCTGTGATCTGTGCTGGGAGCAGGGTGCTGTGCTCTGTGCTGGGACAGGGGTGCTGTGCTCTGTGCTGGGAGAGGGGTGCTGTGCAGTGTGCTGGGAGAGGGGTGCTGTGCACTGTGCTGGGAGAGGGGTGCTGTCCTCTGTGCTGGGAGAGGGGTGCTGTCCTCTGTGCTGGGAGAGGGGTGCTGTCCTCTGTGCTGGGAGAGGGGTGCTGTCCTCTGTGCTGGGAGAGGGGTGTTGTCCTCTGTGCTGGGAGAAGGGTGATGTGCTCTGTGCTGGGAGAGGGGTGCTGTGATCTGTGCTGGGAGAGGGGTGCTGTGCTCTGTGCTGGGAGAGGGGTGCTGTGCTCTGTGCTGGGAGAGGGGTGCTGTGCTGGGAGAAGGGTGCTGTGCTCAGAGGGGGGCTATGCTCTGTGCAGGGAGAGGGGTGCTGTGCTCAGAGAGGGGTGCTGTGCTCTGTGCTGGGAGAGGGGTGCTGTGCTCTGTGCTGGGAGAGGGGTGCTGTCATCTGTGCTGGGAGAGGGGTGCTGTCCTCTGTGCTGGGAGAGGGGTGCTGTGCTGGGAGAGGGGTGCTGTGCTGGGAGAGGGGTGCTGTGCTGGGAGAGGGGTGCTGTGCTGGGAGAAGGGTGCTGTGCTGGGAGAGGGGTGCTGTGCTCTGTGCTGGGAGAGGGGTGCTGTGATCTGTGCTGGGAGAGGGGTGCTGTGATCTGTACTGGGAGAAGGGTGCTGTGCTCAGAGAGGGGTGCTGTGCTTTGTGCTGGGAGAGGGGTGCTGTGATCTGTGCTGGGAGAGGGGTGCTGTGCTCTATGCTGGGAGAGGGGTGCTGTGCTCTGTGCTGGGAGAAGGGTGCTGTGCTCAGAGAGGGGTGCTGTGCTCTGTGCTGGGAGAGGGGTGCTGTGCTCTGTGCTGGGAGAGGGGTGCTGTGCTCTGTGCTGGGACAGGGGTGCAGTGCTAAGCTGGGAGATGGGTGCTGTCCTCTGTGCTGGGAGAGGGGTGCTGTGCTCTGTGCTGGGAGAAGGGTACTGTGCTCAGAGAGGGGTGCTGTGCTCTGTGCTGGGAGAGGGGTGCTGTGATCTGTGCTGGGAGCAGGGTGCTGTGCTCTGTGCTGGGACAGGGGTGCTGTGCTCTGTGCTGGGATAGGGGTGCTGTGCTCTGTGCTGGGACAGGGGTGCTGTGCTCTGTGCTGGGACAGGGGTGCTGTGCTCTGTGCTGGGACAGGGGTGCTGTGCTCTGTGCTGGGAGAAGGGTGCTGTGCTCTGTGCTGGGAGAAGGGTGCTGTCCTCTGTGCTGGGAGAGGGGTGCTGTCCTCTGTGCTGGGAGAGGGATGCTGTGCTCTGTGCCGGTGAGAGGGGTGCTGTGATCTGTGCTGCGAGAGGGGTGCTGTGATCTGTGCTGTGCTGGGAGAGGGGTGCTGTCCTCTGTGCTGGGAGAGGGGCACTGTGATCTGTGCTGGGAGAGGGGTGCTGTGCTCTGTGCTGGGAGAAGGGTGCTGTGCTCTGTGCTGGGAGAGGGGTGCTGTGCTCTGTGCTGGGAGAGGGGTGCTGTGCTCGGAGAGGGGTGCTGTGGTCTGTGCTGGTAGAGGGGTGCTGTGATCTGTGCTATGCTGGGAGAAGGGTGCTGTGCTTTGTGCTGGGAGAAGGGTGCTGTGCTCAGTGCAGGGAGAAGGGTGCTGTGCTCTGTGCTGGGAGAGGGGTGCAGTGCTCAGAGAGGAGTGCTGTGCTCTTTGGTGGGAGAAGGGTGCTGTGCTCGGAGAGGGGTGCTGTGATCTGTGCTATGCTGGGAGAAGGGTGCTGTGCTGGGAGAGGGGTGCTGTGCTCTGTGCTGGGAGAGGGGTGCTGTGCTCAGAGAGGGGTGCTGTGCTCTGTGCTGGTATACCGGTGCTGTGCTGGGAGAAGGGCGCTGTGATCTGTGCTGGGAGAGGGGTGCTCTGCTCTGTACTGAGAGAAGGGTGCTGTGCTCTGTGCTGAGAGAAGGGTGCTGTGCTGGGAGAGGGGTGCTGTGCTCTGTGCTGGGAGAAGGGTGCCATGCTGGGAGAGGGGTGCTGTGATCTGTGCTGGGAGAGGGGTGCTGTCCTCTGTGCTGGGAGAGGAGTGCTAAGCTGGAAGAGGGGTGCTGTGCTCTGTGCTGGGAGAGGGGTGCTGTGCTCTGTGCTGTTAGAAGGGTGCTGTGCTCAGAGGGGTGCTATGCTCTGTGCAGGGAGAGGGGTGCTGTGCTGGGAGAGGGGTGCTGTGCTGGGAGAGGGGTGCTGTGATCTGTGCTGGGAGCGGGGTGCTGTGCTCTGTGCTGGGAGCGGGGTGCTGTCCTCTGTGCTGGGAGAGGGGTGCTGTCATCTGTGCTGGGAGAGGGGTGCTGTCCTCTGTGCTGGGAGAGGGGTGCTGTGATCTGTACTGGGAGAAGGGTGCTGTGCTCAGAGAGGGGTGCTGTGCTTGTGCTGGGAGAGGGGTGCTGTGCTCTGTGCTGGGAGAAGGGTGCTGTGCTCAGAGAGGGGTGCTGTGCTCTGTGCTGGGAGAGGGGTGCTGTGCCCTGTGCTGGGAGAAGGGTGCTGTGCTGGGAGAGGGGTGCTGTCCTCTGTGCTGGGACAGGGGTGCTGTCTCTGTGCTGGGACAGGGGTGCTGTGCTCTGTGCTGGGAGAGGGCTGCGGTGCTTTGTGCTGGGAGAGGGGTGCTGTGCTCTGTGCTGGGAGAGGGGTGCTGTGCTCTGTGCTGGGAGAAGGGTACTGTGCTCAGAGAGGGGTGCTGTGCTCTGTGCTGGGAGAGGGGTGCTGTGATCTGTGCTGGGACCAGGGTGCTGTGCTCTGTGCTGGGACAGGGGTGCTGTGCTCTGTGCTAGGACAGGGGTGCTGTGCTCTGTGCTGGGACAGGGGTGCTGTGCTCTGTGCTGGGAGAGGGGTGCTATGCTCTGTGCTGGGAGAAGGGTGCTATCCTCTGTGCTGGGAGAGGGGTGCTGTCCTCTGTGCTGGGAGAGGGATGCTGTGCTCTGTGCCGGTGAGAGGGGTGCTGTGATCTGTGCTGCGAGAGGGGTGCTGTGATCTGTGCTGTGCTGGGAGAGGGGTGCTGTCCTCTGTGCTGGGAGAAGGGTGCTGTGCTCTGTGCTGCGAGAGGGGTGCTGTGCTCGGAGAGGGGTGCTGTGGTCTGTGTTGGTAGAGGGGTGCTGTTATCTGTGCTATGCTGGGAGAAAGGTGCTGTGCTTTGTGCAGGGAGAAGTGTGCTGTGCTCTGTGCTGGGAGAGGGGTGCAGTGCTCAGAGAGGAGTGCTGTGCTCTTTGGTGGGAGAAGGGTGCTGTGCTCGGAGAGGGGTGCTGTGATCTGTGCTATGCTGAGAGAAGGGTGCTGTGCTGGGAGAGTGATGCTGTGCACTGTGCTGGGAGAGGGGTGCTGTGCTCAGAGAGGGGTGCTGTGCTCTGTGCTGGTATACCGGTGCTGTGCTGGGAGAAGGGCGCTGTGATCTGTGCTGGGAGAGGGGTGCTCTGCTCTATACAGAGAGAAGGGTGCTGTGTGCTGTGCTGGGAGAGGGGTGCTGTGCTCTGTGCTGGGAGAAGGGTGCCGTGCTGGGAGAGGGGTGCTGTCCACTGTGCTGGGAAAGGGGTTCTGTCCACTGTGCTGGGAGAGGGGTGCTGTGATCTGTGCTGGGAGAAGGGTGCTGTGCTCTGTGCTGGGAGAGGGATGCTGTGCTCAGAGAGGGGTGCTGTGCTCTGTGGTGGGAGAGGGGTGCTGTGCTCTGTGCTGGGAGAGGGGTGCTGTGCTCTGTGCTGGGAGAAGGGTGCTGTGCTCAGAGAGGGGTGCTGTGCTCTGTGCTGGGAGAGGGGTTCTGTGATCTGTGCTTGGAGCAGGGTGCTGTGCTCTGTGCTGGGACAGGGGTGCTGTGCTCTGTGCTGGGACAGGGGTGCAGTGCTAAGCTGGGAGATGGGTGCTGTCCTCTGTGCTGGGAGAGGGGTGCTGTGCTCTGTGCTGGGAGAAGGGTACTGTGCTCAGAGAGGGGTGCTGTGCTCTGTGCTGGGAGCAGGGTGCTGTGCTCTTTGCTGGGACAGGGGTGCTGTGCTCTGTGCTGGGACAGGGGTGCTGTGCTCTGTGCTGGGACAGGGGTGCTGTGCTCTGTGCTGGGAGAAGGGTGCTGTGCTCTGTGCTGGGAGAAGGGTGCTGTCCTCTGTGCTGGGAGAGGGGTGCTGTCCTCTGTGCTGGGAGAGGGATGCTGTGCTCTGTGCCGGTGAGAGGGGTGCTGTGATCTGTGCTGCGAGAGGGGTGCTGTGATCTGTGCTGGGAGAGGGGTGCTGTCCTCTGTGCTGGGAGAGGGGCACTGTGATCTGTGCTGGGAGAGGGGTGCTGTGCTCTGTGCTGGGAGAAGGGTGCTGTGCTCTGTGCTGGGAGAGGGGTGCTGTGCTCTGTGCTGGGAGAGGGGTGCTGTGCTCGGAGAGGGGTGCTGTGGTCTGTGCTGGTAGAGGGGTGCTGTGATCTGTGCTATGCTGGGAGAAGGGTGCTGTGCTTTGTGCTGGGAGAAGGGTGCTGTGCTCGGTGCAGGGAGAAGGGTGCTGTGCTCTGTGCTGGGAGAGGGGTGCAGTGCTCAGAGAGGAGTGCTGTGCTCTTTGGTGGGAGAAGGGTGCTGTGCTCGGAGAGGGGTGCTGTGATCTGTGCTATGCTGGGAGAAGGGTGCTGTGCTGGGAGAGGGGTGCTGTGCTCTGTGCTGGGAGAGGGGTGCTGTGCTCAGAGAGGGGTGCTGTGCTCTGTGCTGGTATACCGGTGCTGTGCTGGGAGAAGGGCGCTGTGATCTGTGCTGGGAGAGGGGTGCTCTGCTCTGTACTGAGAGAAGGGTGCTGTGCTCTGTGCTGAGAGAAGGGTGCTGTGCTGGGAGAGGGGTGCTGTGCTCTGTGCTGGGAGAAGGGTACCGTGCTGGGAGAGGGGTGCTGTGATCTGTGCTGGGAGAGGGGTGCTGTCCTCTGTGCTGGGAGAGGAGTGCTAAGCTGGAAGAGGGGTGCTGTGCTCTGTGCTGGGAGAGGGGTGCTGTGCTCTGTGCTGGGAGAAGGGTGCTGTGCTCAGAGGGGTGCTATGCTCTGTGCAGGGAGAGGGGTGCTGTGCTCAGAGAGGGGTGCTGTGCTCTGTGCTGGGAGAGGGGTGCTGTGATCTGTGCTGGGAGCGGGGTGCTGTGCTCTGTGCTGGGAGAAGGGTGCTGTGCTGGGAGAGGGGTGCTGTGCTCTGTGCTGGGAGAGGGGTGCTGTGATCTGTGCTGGGAGAGGGGTGCTGTGATCTGTACTGGGAGAAGGGTGCTGTGCTCAGAGAGGGGTGCTGTGATCTGTGCTCGGAGAGGGGTGCTGTGATCTGTGCTCGGAGAGGGGTGCTGTGCTCTGTGCTGGGAGAAGGGTGCTGTGCTCTGTGCTGGGAGAGGGGTGCTGTGCTCTGTGCTGGGAGAGGAGTGCTGTGATCTGTACTGGGAGAAGGGTGCTGTGCTCAGAGAGGGGTGCTGTGCTTTGTGCTGGGAGAGGGGTGCTGTGCTCTGTGCTGGGAGAAGGGTGCTGTGCTCAGAGAGGGGTGCTGTGCTCTGTGCTGGGAGAGGGGTGCTGTGCCCTGTGCTGGGAGAAGGGTGCTGTGCTGTGAGAGGGGTGCTGTCCTCTGTGCTGGGAGAGGGGTGCTGTCCTCTGTGCTGGGACAGGGGTGCTGTCTCTGTGCTGGGACAGGGGTGCTGTGCTCTGTGCTGGGAGAGTGCTGCAGTGCTTTGTGCTGGGAGAGGGGTGCTGTGCTCTGTGCTGGGAGAGGGGTGCTGTGCTTTGTGCTGGGAGAGGGGTGCTGTGCTCTGTGCTGGGAGAGGGGTGCTGTGCTCTGTGCTGGGAGAGGGGTGCTGTGCTCTGTGCTGGGAGAAGGGTACTGCGCTCAGAGAGGGGTGCTGTGCTCTGTGCTGGGAGAGGGGTGCTGTGATCTGTGCTGGGACCAGGGTGCTGTGCTCTGTGCTGGGAGAGGGGTGCTGTGCCCTGTGCTGGGAGAAGGGTGCTGTGCTGGGAGAGGGGTGCTGTCCTCTGTGCTGGGACAGGGGTGCTGTCTCTGTGCTGGGACAGGGGTGCTGTGCTCTGTGCTGGGAGAGGAGTGCTAAGCTGGGAGAGGGGTGCTGTCCTCTGTGCTGGGAGAGGGGTGCTGTGCTTTGTGCTGGATGAGGGTTGCTGTGCTCTGTGCTGGGAGAGGGGTGCTGTGCTCTGTGCTGGGAGAGGGGTGCTGTGCTCTGTGCTGGGAGAGGGGTGCTGTGCTCTGTGCTGGGAGAAGGGTACTGTGCTCAGAGAGGGGTGCTGTGCTCTGTGCTGGGAGAGGGGTGCTGTGCCCTGTGCTGGGAGAAGGGTGCTGTGCTGGGAGAGGGGTGCTGTCCTCTGTGCTGGGACAGGGGTGCTGTGCTCTGTGCTGGGAGAGGGGTGCTGTGATCTGTGCTGGGAGCAGGGTGCTGTGCTCTGTGCAGGGAGAGGGGTGCTGTGCTCTGTGCTGGGACAGGGGTGCTGTGCTCTGTGCTGGGTGAGGGGTGCTGTGCTCTGTGTTGGGAGAGGGGTGCTGTGATCTGTACTGGGAGAGGGGTGCTGTGCTGGTGGAGGGGTGCTGTGCTCTGTGCTAGGACAGGGGTGCTGTGCTCTGTGCTGGGACAGGGGTGCTGTGCTCTGTGCTGGGAGAGGGGTGCTGTGCTCTGTGCTGGGAGAAGGGTGCTATCCTCTGTGCTGGGAGAGGGGTGCTGTCCTCTGTGCTGGGAGAGGGATGCTGTGCTCTGTGCCGGTGAGAGGGGTGCTGTGATCTGTGCTGCGAGAGGGGTGCTGTGATCTGTGCTGTGCTGGGAGAGGGGTGCTGTCCTCTGTGCTGGGAGAGGGGCACTGTGATCTGTGCTGGGAGAGGGGTGCTGTGCTCTGTGCTGGGAGAAGGGTGCTGTGCTCTGTGCTGCGAGAGGGGTGCTGTGCTCGGAGAGGGGTGCTGTGGTCTGTGTTGGTAGAGGGGTGCTGTGATCTGTGCTATGCTGGGAGAAGGGTGCTGTGCTCTGTGCTGGGAGAGGGGTGCTGTCCTCTGTGCTGGGAGAGGGGTGCTGTCCTCTGTGGTGGGAGAGGGGTGCTGTGCTCTGTGCTGGGAGAAGGGTGCTGTGCTGGGAGAAGGGTGCTGTGCTCTGTGCAGGGAGAAGTGTGCTGTGCTCTGTGCTTGGAGAGGGGTGCTGTGCTCAGTGCTGGGAGAAGGGTGCTGTGCTCAGAGAGGGGTGCTGTGCTCTGTGCTGGGAGAGGGGTGCTGTGATCTGTGCTGGGAGCAGGGTGCTGTGCTCTGTGCAGGGAGAGGGGTGCTGTGATCTGTGCTGGGAGAGGGGTGCTATGATCTGTGCTGGGAGAGGGGTGATGTGCTCTGTGCTGGGAGAAGTGTGCTTTGCTCTGTGCAGGGAGAGGGTTCCTGTGCTCTGTGCTGGGAGAGGGTTCCTGTGCTCTGTGCTGGGAGAGGGATTCTACGCTGGGAGAGGGGTGCTGTGATCTGTGCTGGGAGAGGGGTGCTGTCCTCTGTGCTGGGAGAGGGGTGCTGTCCTCTGTGCTGGGAGAGGGGTTCTGTGCTGGGAGAGGGGTGCTGTCCTCTGTGCTGGGAGAGGGGTGCTGTCCTCTGTGCTGGGAGAAGTGTGCTTTGCTCTGTGCTGGTAGAGGGGTGCTATGATCTGTGCTGGGAGAGGGGTGCTGTGCTATGTACTGGGAGAAGGGTGCTGTGCTCAGAGAGGGGTGCTGTGCTTTGTGCTGGGAGAGGGGTGCTGTGATCTGTGCTGGGAGAAGGGTGCTGTGCTGGGAGAGGGGTGCTGTCCTCTGTGCTGGGAGAGGGGTGCTGTCCTCTGTGCTGGGAGAGGGGTGCTGTCTTCTGTGCTGGGAGAGGGGTGCTGTCATCTGTGCTGGGAGAGGGGTGTTGTGCTCTGTGCTGGGAGAGGGGTGCTGTCCTCTGTGCTGGGAGAGGGGTGCTGTCCTCTGTGCTGGGAGAGGGGTGCTGTGATCTGTCCTGGGAGACGGGTGCTGTGCTCTGTGCTGGGAGAGGGGTGCTGTGCTCTGTGCTGGGAGAGGGGTGCTGTGCTCTGTGCTCAGAGAAGGGTGCTCTGCTCTGTACTGAGAGAAGGGTGCTGTGCTCTGGGCTGGGAGAGGGGTGCTGTGATCTGTGCTGGGAGAGGGGTGCTGTGATCTGTACTGGGAGAAGGGTGCTGTGCTCAGAGAGGTGTGCTGTGCTTTGTGCTGGGAGAGGGGTGCTGTCCTCTGTGCTGGGAGAGGGGTGCTGTCATCTGTGCTGGGAGAGGGGTGCTGTGATCTGTGGTCGGAGAGGGGTGCTGTGCTCTGTGCTGTGAGAAGGGTGTTGTGATCTGTGCTGGGAGAGGGGTGCTGTGATCTGTGCTGGGAGAGGAGTGCTGTGCTCTGTGCTGGGAGAAGGGTGCTGTGCTCAGAGAGGGGTGCTGTGCTCTGTGCTGGGAGAGGGGTGCTGTGCTCTGTGCTGGGAGCAGGGTGCTGTGCTCTGTGCAGGGAGTGGGGTGCTGTGCTCTGTGCAGGGAGTGGGGTGCTGTGCTCTGTGCTGGGACAGGGGTGCTGTGCTCTGTGCTGGGAGAGGGGTGCTGTGCTCTATGCTGGTAGAGGGGTGCTGTGCTCTGTGCTGGGAGAGGGGTGCTGTCCTTAGTGCTGGGAGAGGGGTGCTGTGCTCTGTGCCGGTGAGAGGAGTGCTGTGCTCTGTGCTGGGAGAGGGGTGCTGTGATCTGTGCTATGCTGGGAGAGGGTTGCTGTGCTCTGTGCTGGGAGAGCGGTTCTGTGCTCTGTGCTGGGTGAGGGGTGCTGTGATCTATGCTGGGAGAGGGGTGCTGTGCTCTGTGCTGGTATACGGGTGCTATGCCCTGTGTTGGGAGAGGGGTGCTGTGCTCTGTGCTGGGAGAGCGGTGCTGTGCTCTGTGCTGGGTGAGGGGTGCTGTGATCTATGCTGGGAGAGGGGTGCTGTGCTCTGTGCTGGTATACGGGTGCTATGCCCTGTGCTGGGAGAGGGGTGCTGTGATCTGTGCTGGGAGAAGGGTGCTGTGCTCTGTGCTGGGAGACGGGTGCTATGATCTGTGCTGGGAGTAGGGTGCTGTGATCTGTGCTATGCTGGGAGAGGGGGTGCTGTGCCCTGTGCTGGGAGAAGGGTGCTGTGCTCTGTGGTGGGAGAGGGGTGTTGTGCTCTGTGCTGGGAGTAGGGTGCTGTGATCAGTGCTGGGAGAAGGGTGCTGTGCTCAGAGAGGGGTGCTGTGCTCTCTGCTGGTATACCGGTGCTGTGCTCTCTGCTGGTATACCGGTGCTGTGCTCTGTGCTGGGAGAAGGGTGCTGTGATCTGTGCTGGGAGAGGGGTGCTATGATCTGTGCTGGGAGAGGGGTGATGTGCTCTGTGCTGGGAGAAGTGTGCTTTGCTCTGTGCAGGGAGAGGGTTCCTGTGCTCTGTGCTGAGAGAGGGTTCCTGTGCTCTGTGCTGGGAGCTAGGTGCTGTACTCTGTGCTGGGAGAGGGATTCTGCGCTGGGAGACGGGTGCTGTGCTCTGTGCTGGGAGATGGGTGCTGTGCTCTGTGCTGGGAGAGGGGTGCTATGCTCTGTGCTGGGAGAGGGGTGCTCTGCTCTCTGCTGAGAGAAGGGTGCTGTGCTCTGTGATGGGAGATGGGTGCCGTGCTGGGAGAGGGGTGCTGTCCACTGTGCTGGGAGAGGTGTGCTGTCCACTGTGCTCGGAGAGGGGTGCTGTGCTTTGTGCTGGGAGAGGAGTGCTGTGATCTGTGCTGGGAGAAGGGTGCTGTGCTGGGAGAGGGGTGCTGTCCTCTGTGCTGGGAGAAGTGTGCTTTGCTCTGTGCTGGTAGAGGGGTTCTGTGCTGGGAGAGGGGTGCTGTCCTCTGTGCTGGGAGAAGTGTGCTTTGCTCTGTGCTGGTAGAGGGGTGCTATGATCTGTGCTGGGAGAGGGGTGCTGTGCTATGTGCTGGGAGAGGGGTGCTGTGATCTGTACTGGGAGAAGGGTGCTGTGCTCAGAGTGGGGTGCTGTGCTTTGTGCTGGGAGAGGGGTGCTGTGCCCTGTGCTGGGAGAAGGGTGCTGTGCTGGGAGATGGGTGCTGTCCTCTGTGCTGGGAGAGGGGTGCTGTCCTCTGTGCTGGGAGAGGGGTGCTGTCCTCTGTGCTGGGAGATGGGTGCTGTCATCAGTGCTGGGAGAGGGGTGCTGTCATCTGTGCTGGGAGAGGCGTGCTGTCATCTGTGCTGGGAGAGGGTTCCTGTGCTCTGTGCTGGGAGAGGGGTGCTGTGATCTGTGCTGGGAGAGGGGTGCTGTGATCTGTGCTGGGAGACGGGTGCTGTGCTCTGTGATGGGAGAAGGGTGCTCTGCTCTGTGCTGAGAGAAGGGTGATGTGCTCTGTGCTGAGAGAAGTGTGCTGTGCTGGGAGAGGGGTGCTGTCCTCTGTGCTGGGAGAGGGGTGCTGTCCTCTGTGCTGGGTGAGGGGTGCTGTGCCCTGTGCTGGGAGAGGGGTGCTGTGCTCTGTTCTGGGAGAGGAGTGCTAAGCTGGGTTAGGGGTGCTGTGATCTGTGCTGGGAGAAGGGTACCATGCTGGGAGAGGAGTGCTGTCCACTGTGCTGGGAGAGGGGTGCTGTCCACTGTGCTGGGAGAGGGGTGCTGTGATCTGTGCTGGGAGAGGGGTGCTGTGATCTGTGCTGGGAGAGGGGTGCTGTGAATTGTGCTGGGAGAGGGGTGCTGTGATCTGTGCTGGGAGAGGGGTGCTGTGATCTGTACTGGGAGAAGGGTGCTGTGCTGGGAGAGGGGTGCTGTGCTGGGAGAGGGGTGCTGTCCTCTGTGCTGGGAGAGGGGTGCTGTCCTCTGTGCTGGGAGCGGGGTGCTGTCCTCTGTGCTGGGAGAGGGGTGCTGTTCCAATTTGCTGGGAGAGGGGTGCTGTCCTCTGTGGTGGGAGAGGGGTGCTGTGCTCTGTGCTGGGAGAAGGGTGCTGTGCTGGGAGAGGGGTGCTGTGCTCTGTGCTGGGAGAGGGGTGCTGTGATCTGTGCTGGGAGAGGTGTGCTGTGATCTGTGCTGGGAGAGGGGTGCTGTGATCTGTACTGGGAGAAGGGTGCTGTGCTCAGAGAGGGGTGCTGTGCTTTGTGCTGGGAGAGGGGTGCTGTGATCTGTGCTCGGAGAGGGGTGCTGTACTCTGTGCTGGGAGAAGGGTGCTGTGCTCTGTGCTGGGAGAGGGGTGCTGTCCTTAGTGCTGGGAGAGGAGGTGCTGTGCTCTGTGCCGGTGAGAGGAGTGCTGTGCTCTGTGCTGGGAGAGGGGTGCTGTGATCTGTGCTGTGCTGGGAGAGGGGTGCTGTCCTCTGTGCTGGGAGAAGGGTGCTGGGAGAGGGGTGCTGTGATCTGTGCTGGGAGAGGGGTGCTGTGATCTGTGCTGGGAAAGGGTTGTTGTGCTCTGTGCTGGGAAAGGGGTGCTGTGATCTATGCTGGGGAGAGGGGTGCTGTGCTCTGTGCTGGTATACGGGTGCTATGCCCTGTGCTGGGAGAGGGGTGCTGTGATCTGTGCTGGAGGGGGGTGCTGTGCTCTGTGCTGGGAGACGGGTGCTATGATCTGTGCTGGGAGACGGGTGCTGTGGTCTGTGATGGGAGAGGGGTGCTGTGATCTGTGCTATGCTGGGAGAGGGGGTGCTGTGCACTGTGCTGGGGAGAAGGGTGCTGTGCTCATAGAGGGGTGCTGTGCTCTGTGCTGAGAGAAGGGTGCTGTGCTCTGTGCTGAGAGAAGGGTGCTGTGCTCTGTGCTGAGAGAAGGGTGCAGTGCTGGGAGAGGGGTGCTGTCCTGGGAGAGGGGTGCTGTGCTCTGTGCTGGGAGAGGGGTGCTGTCCTCTGTGCTGGAGAGAGGGGTGCTGTCATCTGTGCTGGGAGAGGGGTGCTGTCCTCTGTGCTGGGAGAGGGGTGCTGTCCTCTGTGCTGGGAGAGGGGTGCTGTGCTCTGTGCTGGGAGAAGGGTGCTGTGCCAGGAGAGGGGTGCTGTGCTCTGTGCTGGGAGATGGGTGCTGTGATCTGTGCTGGGAGAGGGGTGCTGTGATCTGTACTGGGAGATGGGTGCTGTGCTGGGAGAGGGGTGCTGTGCTTTGTGCAGGGGAGAGGGGTGCTGTGATCTGTGCTCGGAGAGGGGTGCTGTGCTCTGTGCTGGAGAAGGGTGCTGTGATCTGTGCTGGGAGAGGGGTGCTGTGATCTGTGCTGGGAGAGGAGTGCTGTGATCTGTACTGGGAGAAGGGTGCTGTGCTCAGAGAGGGGTGCTCTGCTTTGTGCTGGGAGAGGGGTGCTGTGCTCTGTGCTGGGAGAAGGGTGCTGTGCTCAGAGAGGGGTGCTGTGCTCTGTGCTGGGAGAGGGGTGCTGTGATCTGTGCTGGGAGCAGGGTGCTGTGCTCTGTGCAGGGAGAGGGGTGCTGTGATCTGTGCTGGGAGAGGGGTGCTATGATCTGTGCTGGGAGAGGGGTGATGTGCTCTGTGCTGGGAGAAGTGTGCTTTGCTCTGTGCAGGAAGAGGGGTTCCTGTGCTCTGTGCTGGGAGAGGGTTCCTGTGCTCTGTGCTGGGAGAGGGATTCTACGCTGGGAGAGGGGTGCTGTGATCTGTGCTGGGAGAGGGGTGCTGTCCTCTGTGCTGGGAGGAGGGGTGCTGTCCTCTGTGCTGGGAGAGGGTTCTGTGCTGGGAGAGGGGTGCTGTCCTCTGTGCTGGGAGAGGGGTGCTGTCCTCTGTGCTGGGAGAAGTGTGCTTTGCTCTGTGCTGGTAGAGGGGTGCTATGATCTGTGCTGGAGAGGGGTGCTGTGCTATGTACTGGGAGAAGGGTGCTGTGCTCAGAGAAGGGTGCTGTGCTTTGTGCTGGGAGAGGGGTGCTGTGATCTGTGCTGGGAGAAGGGTGCTGTGCTGGGAGAGGGGTGCTGTCCTCTGTGCTGGGAGAGGGGGTGCTGTCCTCTGTGCTGGGAGAGGGCTGCTGTCTTCTGTGCTGGGAGAGGGGTGCTGTCATCTGTGCTGGGACAGGGGTGTTGTGCTCTGTGCTGGGAGAGGGGTGCTGTCCTCTGTGCTGGGAGAGGGGTGCTGTCCTCTGTGCTGGGAGAGGGGTGCTGTGATCTGTCCTGGGAGACGGGTGCTGTGCTCTGTGCTGGGAGAGGGGTGCTGTGCTCTGTGCTCAGAGAAGGGTGCTCTGCTCTGTACTGAGAGAAGGGTGCCTGTGCTCTGGGCTGGGAGAGGGGTGCTGTGATCTGTGCTGGGAGAGCGGTGCTGTGATCTGTACTGGGAGAAAGGGTGCTGTGCTCAGAGAGGTGTGCTGTGCTTTGTGCTGGGAGAGGGGTGCTGTCCTCTGTGCTGGGAGAGGGGGTGCTGTGATCTGTCCTGGGAGAGGGGGTGCTGTCATCTGTGCTGGGAGAGGGGTGCTGTGATCTGTGCTCGGAGAGGGGTGCTGTGCTCTGTGCTGTAGAGAAGGGTGTTGTGATCTGTGCTGGGGAGAGGGGTGCTGTGATCTGTGCTGGGAGAGGAGTGCTGTGCTCTGTGCTGGGAGAAGGGTGCTGTGCTCAGAGAGGGGTGCTGTGCTCTGTGCTGGAGAGGGGTGCTGTGATCTGTGCTGGGAGCAGGGTGCTGTGCTCTGTGCAGGGAGTGGGGTGCTGTGCTCTGTGCTGGGACAGGGGTGCTGTGCTCTGTGCTGGGAGAGGGGTGCTGTGCTCTGTGCTGGGAGAGGGGTGCTGTGCTCTGTGTTGGGAGAGGGGTGCTGTGATCTGTGCTGTGAGAAGGGTGCTGTGCTCTGTGCTGGTAGAGGGGTGCTGTGCTCTATGCTGGTAGAGGGGGTGCTGTGCTCTGTGCTGGGAGAGGGGTGCTGTCCTTAGTGCTGGGAGAGGGGTGCTGTGCTCTGTGCCGGTGAGAGGAGTGCTGTGCTCTGTGCTGGGAGAGGGGTGCTGTGATCTGTGCTATGCTGGGAGAGGGTTGCTGTGCTCTGTGCTGGGAGAGCGGTGCTGTGCTCTGTGCTGGGTGAGGGGTGCTGTGATCTATGCTGGGAGAGGGGTGCTGTGCTCTGTGCTGGTATACGGGTGCTATGCCCTGTGCTGGGAGAGGGGTGCTGTGCTCTGTGCTGGGAGAGCGGTGCTGTGCTCTGTGCTGGGTGAGGGGTGCTGTGATCTATGCTGGGAGAGGGGTGCTGTGCTCTGTGCTGGTATACGGGTGCTATGCCCTGTGCTGGGAGAGGGGTGCTGTGATCTGTGCTGGGAGAAGGGTGCTGTGCTCTGTGCTGGGAGACGGGTGCTATGATCTGTGCTGGGAGTAGGGTGCTGTGATCTGTGCTATGCTGGGAGAGGGGGTGCTGTGCCCTGTGCTGGGAGAAGGGTGCTGTGCTCTGTGGTGGGAGAGGGGTGTTGTGCTCTGTGCTGGGAGTAGGGTGCTGTGATCAGTGCTGGGAGAAGGGTGCTGTGCTCAGAGAGGGGTGCTGTGCTCTCTGCTGGTATACCGGTGCTGTGCTCTCTGCTGGTATACCGGTGCTGTGCTCTGTGCTGGGAGAAGGGTGCTGGGAGAGGGGTGCTATGATCTGTGCTGGGAGAGGGGTGATGTGCTCTGTGCTGGGAGAAGTGTGCTTTGCTCTGTGCAGGGAGAGGGTTCCTGTGCTCTGTGCTGGGAGAGGGTTCCTGTGCTCTGTGCTGGGAGCTAGGTGCTGTACTCTGTGCTGGGAGAGGGATTCTGCGCTGGGAGACGGGTGCTGTGCTCTGTGCTGGGAGACGGGTGCTGTGCTCTGTGCTGGGAGAGGGGTGCTGTGCTCTGTGCTGGGAGAGGGGTGCTCTGCTCTCTGCTGAGAGAAGGGTGCTGTGCTCTGTGATGGGAGATGGGTGCCGTGCTGGGAGAGGGGTGCTGTCCACTGTGCTGGGAGAGGTGTGCTGTCCACTGTGCTCGGAGAGAGGTGCTGTGCTTTGTGCTGGGAGAGGAGTGCTGTGATCTGTGCTGGGAGAAGGGTGCTGTGCTGGGAGAGGGGTGCTGTCCTCTGTGCTGGGAGAGGGGTTCTGTGCTGGGAGAGGGGTGCTGTCCTCTGTGCTGGGAGAAGTGTGCTTTGCTCTGTGCTGGTAGAGGGGTGCTATGATCTGTGCTGGGAGAGGGGTGCTGTGCTATGTGCTGGGAGAGGGGTGCTGTGATCTGTACTGGGAGAAGGGTGCTGTGCTCAGAGTGGGGTGCTGTGCTTTGTGCTGGGAGAGGGGTGCTGTGCCCTGTGCTGGGAGAAGGGTGCTGTGCTGGGAGAGGGGTGCTGTCCTCTGTGCTGGGAGAGGGGTGCTGTCCTCTGTGCTGGGAGATGGGTGCTGTCATCTGTGCTGGGAGAGGGGTGCTGTCATCTGTGCTGGGAGAGGCGTGCTGTCATCTGTGCTGGGAGAGGGTTCCTGTGCTCTGTGCTGGGAGAGGGGTGCTGTGATCTGTGCTGGGAGACGGGTGCTGTGCTCTGTGATGGGAGAGGGGTGCTGTGCTCTGTGCTGGGAGAAGGGTGCTCTGCTCTGTGCTGAGAGAAGGGTGATGTGCTCTGTGCTGAGAGAAGGGTGCTGTGCTGGGAGAGGGGGTGCTGTCCTGGGAGAGGGGTGCTGTCCTCTGTGCTGGGAGAGGGGTGCTGTCCTCTGTGCTGGGAGAGGGGTGCTGTGCCCTGTGCTGGGAGAGGGGTGCTGTGCTCTGTTCTGGGAGAGGAGTGCTAAGCTGGGTTAGGGGTGCTGTGATCTGTGCTGGGAGAAGGGTACCATGCTGGGAGAGGAGTGCTGTCCACTGTGCTGGGAGAGGGGTGCTGTCCACTGTGCTGGGAGAGGGGGTGCTGTGATCTGTGCTGGGAGAGGGGTGCTGTGATCTGTGCTGGGAGAGGGGTGCTGTGAATTGTGCTGGGAGAGGGGTGCTGTGATCTGTGCTGGGAGAGGGGTGCTGTGATCTGTACTGGGAGAAGGGTGCTGTGCTGGGAGAGGGGTGCTGTGCTGGGAGAGGGGTGCTGTCCTCTGTGCTGGGAGAGGGGTGCTGTCCTCTGTGCTGGGAGCGGGGTGCTGTCCTCTGTGCTGGGAGAGGGGTGCTGTCCAATTTGCTGGGAGAGGGGTGCTGTCCTCTGTGGTGGGAGAGGGGTGCTGTGCTCTGTGCTGGGAGAAGGGTGCTGTGCTGGGAGAGGGGTGCTGTGCTCTGTGCTGGGAGAGGGGTGCTGTGATCTGTGCTGGGAGAGGGGTGCTGTGATCTGTACTGGGAGAAGGGTGCTGTGCTCAGAGAGGGGTGCTGTGCTTTGTGCTGGGAGAGGGGGTGCTGTGATCTGTGCTCAGAGAGGGGTGCTGTGTTCTGTGCTGGGAGAAGGGTGCTGTGCTCTGTGCTGGGAGAAGGGTGCTGTGATCTGTGCTGGGAGAGGGGTGCTGTGATCTGTGCTGGGAGAGGAGTGCTGTGATCTGTACTGGGAGAAGGGTGCTGTGCTCAGAGAGGGGTGCTCTGCTTTGTGCTGGGAGAGGGGTGCTGTGCTCTGTGCTGGGAGAAGGGTGCTGTGCTCAGAGAGGGGTGCTGTGCTCTGTGCTGGGAGAGGGGTGCTGTGATCTGTGCTGGGAGCAGGGTGCTGTGATCTGTGCTGGGAGCAGGGTGCTGTGCTCTGTGTTGGGACAGGGGTGCTGTGCTCTGTGCTGGGAGAGGGGTGCTGTGCTCTGTGCTGGGAGAGGGGTGCTGTGCTCTGTGTTGGGAGGGGGGTGCTGTGATCTGTGCTGCGAGAAGGGTGCTGTGCTCTGTGCTGGTAGAGGGGTGCTGTGCTCTATGCTGGTAGAGGGGTGCTGTGCTCTGTGCTGGGAGAGGGGTGCTGTCCTTAGTGCTGGGAGAGGGGTGCTGTGCTCTGTGCCGGTGAGAGGAGTGCTGTGCTCTGTGCTGGTAGAGGGGTGCTGTGATCTGTGCTGTGCTGGGAGAGGGGTGCTGTCCTCTGTGCTGGGAGAAGGGTGCTGTGATCTGTGCTGGGAGAGGGGTGCTGTGATCTGTGCTGGGAGAGGGGTGCTGTGATCTGTGCTGGGAGAGGGTTGCTGTGCTCTGTGCTGGGTGAGGGGTGCTGTGATCTATGCTGGGAGAGGGGTGCTGTGCTCTGTGCTGGTATACGGGTGCTATGCCCTGTGCTGGGAGAGGGGTGCTGTGATCTGTGCTGGGAGAGGGGTGCTGTGATCTGTGCTGGGAGAAGGGTGCTGTGCTCTGTGCTGGGAGACGGGTGCTATGATCTGTGCTGGGAGTAGGGTGCTGTGATCTGTGCTATGCTGGGAGAGGGGGTGCTGTGCCCTGTGCTGGGAAGAAGGGTGCTGTGCTCTGTGGTGGGAGAGGGGTGTTGTGCTCTGTGCTGGGAGTAGGGTGCTGTGATCTGTGCTGGGAGAAGGGTGCTGTGCTCAGAGAGGGGTGCTGTGCTCTCTGCTGGTATACCGGTGTTGTGCTCTGTGCTGGGAGAAGGGTGCTGTGATCTGTGCTGGGAGAGGGGTGATGTGCTCTGTGCTGGGAGAAGTGTGCTTTGCTCTGTGCAGGGAGAGGGTTCCTGTGCTCTGTGCTGGGAGAGGGTTCCTGTGCTCTGTGCTGGGAGCTAGGTGCTGTACTCTGTGCTGGGAGAGGGATTCTGCGCTGGGAGAGGGGTGCTGTGATCTGTGCTGGGAGACGGGTGCTGTGCTCTGTGCTGGGTGAGGGGTGCTGTGCTCTGTGCTCAGAGAAGGGTGCTCTGCTCTCTGCTGAGAGAAGGGTGCTGTGCTCTGTGATGGGAGATGGGTGCCGTGCTGGGAGAGGGGTGCTGTCCACTGTGCTGGAAGAGGGGTGCTGTCCACTGTGCTCGGAGAGGGGTGCTGTGCTTTGTGCTGGGAGAGGAGTGCTGTGATCTGTGCTGGGAGAAGGGTGCTGTGCTGGGAGAGGGGTGCTGTCCTCTGTGCTGGGAGAGGGGTGCTGTCCTCTGTGCTGGGAGAGGGGTTCTGTGCTGGGAGAGGGGTGCTGTCCTCTGTGCTGGGAGAGGGGTGCTGTCCTCTGTGCTGGGAGAAGTGTGCTTTGCTCTGTGCTGGTAGAGGGGTGCTATGATCTGTGCTGGGAGAGGGGTGCTGTGCTATGTGCTGGGAGAGGGGTGCTGTGATCTGTACTGGGAGAAGGGTGCTGTGCTCAGAGAGGGGTGCTGTGCTTTGTGCTGGGAGAGGGGTGCTGTGCCCTGTGCTGGGAGAAGGGTGCTGTGCTGGGAGAGGGGTGCTGTCCTCTGTGCTGGGAGAGGGATGCTGTGCTCTGTGCCGGTGAGAGGGGTGCTGTGATCTGTGCTGCGAGAGGGGTGCTGTGATCTGTGCTGTGCTGGGAGAGGGGTGCTGTCCTCTGTGCTGGGAGAGGGGCACTGTGATCTGTGCTGGGAGAGGGGTGCTGTGCTCTGTGCTGGGAGAAGGGTGCTGTGCTCTGTGCTGCGAGAGGGGTGCTGTGCTCGGAGAGGGGTGCTGTGGTCTGTGTTGGTAGAGGGGTGCTGTGATCTGTGCTATGCTGGGAGAAGGGTGCTGTGCTTTGTGCTGGGAGAGGGGTGCTGTCCACTGTGCTGGGAAAGGGGTGCTGTCCACTGTGCTGGGAGAGGGGTGCTGTGATCTGTGCTGGGAGAGGGGTGCTGTCCTCTGTGCTGGGAGAAGGGTGCTGTGCTCAGAGGGGGGCTATGCTCTGTGCTGGGAGAGGGGTGCTGTGCTCAGAGAGGGGTGCTGTGCTCTGTGCTGGGAGAGGGGTGCTGTGCTCTGTGCTGGGAGAGGGGTGCTGTGCTCTGTGCTGGGAGAGGGGTGCTGTGCTGGAGAAGGGTGCTGTGCTCAGAGGGGGGCTATGCTCTGTGCTGGGAGAGTGGTGCTGTGCTCAGAGAGGGGTGCTGTGCTCTGTGCTGGGAGAGGGGTGCTGTGCTCTGTGCTGGGAGAGGGGTGCTGTCTTCTGTGCTGGGAGAGGGGTGCTGTCATCTGTGCTGGGAGAGGGGTGCTGTCCTCTGTGCTGGGAGAGGGGTGCTGTGCTGGGAGAGGGGTGCTGTGCTGGGAGAGGTGTGCTGTGCTGGGAGAAGGGTGCTGTGCTGGGAGAGGGGTGCTGTGCTCTGTGCTGGGAGAGGGGTGCTGTGATCTGTGCTGGGAGAGGGGTGCTGTGATCTGTACTGGGAGAAGGGTGCTGTGCTCAGAGAGGGGTGCTGTGCTTTGTGCTGGGAGAGGGGTGCTGTGATCTGTGCTCGGAGAGGGGTGCTGTGCTCTGTGCTGGGAGAAGGGTGCTGTGATTTGTACTGGGAGAAGGGTGCTGTGCTCAGAGAGGGTAGCTGTGCTTTGTGCTGGGAGAGGGGTGCTGTGCTCTGTGCTGGGAGAAGGGTGCTGTGCTCAGAGAGGGGTGCCGTGCTCTGTGCTGGGAGAGGGGTGCTGTAATCTGTGCTGGGAGCAGGGTGCTGTGCTCTGTGCAGGGAGAGGGGTGCTGTGCTCTGTGCTGGGACAGGGGTGCTGTGCTCTGTGCTGGGAGAGGGGTGCTGTGCACTGTGCTGGGAGAGGGGTGCTGTGCACTGTGCTGGGAGAGGGGTGCTGTCCTCTGTGCTGGGAGAGGGGTGCTGTCCTCTGTGCTGGGAGAGGGGTGCTGTCCTCTGTGCTGGGAGAGGGGTGTTGTCCTCTGTGCTGGGAGAAGGGTGATGTGCTCTGTGCTGGGAGAGGGGTGCTGTGATCTGTGCTGGGAGAGGGGTGCTGTGATCTGTGCTGGGAGAGGGGTGCTGTGATCTGTACTGGGAGAAGGGTGCTGTGCTCAGAGAGGGGTGCTGTGCTCTGTGCTGGGAGAGGGGTGCTGTGCTCTGTGCTGGGAGAGGGGTGCTGTGCTCTGTGCTGGGAGAGGGGTGCTGTGCTCTATGCTGGGAGAGGGGTGCTGTGCTCTGTGCTGGGAGAGAGGTGCTGTGCTCTGTGCTGGGAGAAGGGTGCTGTGCTCAGAGAGGGGTGCTGTGCTCTGTGCTGGGAGAGGGGTGCTGTGATCTGTGCTTGGAGCAGGGTGCTGTGCTCTGTGCTGGGACAGGGGTGCTGTGCTCTGTGCTGGGACAGGGGTGCAGTGCTAAGCTGGGAGATGGGTGCTGTCCTCTGTGCTGGGAGAGGGGTGCTGTGCTCTGTGCTGGGAGAAGGGTACTGTGCTCAGAGAGGGGTGCTGTGCTCTGTGCTGGGAGAGGGGTGCTGTGATCTGTGCTGGGAGCAGGGTGCTGTGCTCTGTGCTGGGACAGGGGTGCTGTGCTCTGTGCTGGGACAGGGGTGCTGTGCTCTGTGCTGGGACAGGGGTGCTGTGCTCTGTGCTGGGACAGGGGTGCTGTGCTCTGTGCTGGGACAGGGGTGCTGTGCTCTGTGCTGGGAGAAGGGTGCTGTGCTCTGTGCTGGGAGAAGGGTGCTGTCCTCTGTGCTGGGAGAGGGGTGCTGTCCTCTGTGCTGGGAGAGGGATGCTGTGCTCTGTGCCGGTGAGAGGGGTGCTGTGATCTGTGCTGCGAGAGGGGTGCTGTGATCTGTGCTGTGCTGGGAGAGGGGTGCTGTCCTCTGTGCTGGGAGAGGGGCACTGTGATCTGTGCTGGGAGAGGGGTGCTGTGCTCTGTGCTGGGAGAAGGGTGCTGTGCTCTGTGCTGGGAGAGGGGTGCTGTGCTCTGTGCTGGGAGAGGGGTGCTGTGCTGGGAGAGGGGTGCTGTGGTCTGTGCTGGTAGAGGGGTGCTGTGATCTGTGCTATGCTGGGAGAAGGGTGCTGTGCTTTGTGCTGGGAGAAGGGTGCTGTGCTCAGTGCAGGGAGAAGGGTGCTGTGCTCTGTGCTGGGAGAGGGGTGCAGTGCTCAGAGAGGAGTGCTGTGCTCTTTGGTGGGAGAAGGGTGCTGTGATCTGTGCTATGCTGGGAGAAGGGTGCTGTGCTGGGAGAGGGGTGTTGTGCTCTGTGCTGGGAGAGGGGTGCTGTGCTCAGAGAGGGGTGCTGTGCTCTGTGCTGGTATACCGGTGCTGTGCTGGGAGAAGGGCGCTGTGATCTGTGCTGGGAGAGGGGTGCTCTGCTCTGTACTGAGAGAAGGGTGCTGTGCTCTGTGCTGAGAGAAGGGTGCTGTGCTGGGAGAGGGGTGCTGTGCTCTGTGCTGGGAGAAGGGTGCCGTGCTGGGAGAGGGGTGCTGTGATCTGTGCTGGGAGAGGGGTGCTGTCCTCTGTGCTGGGAGAGGAGTGCTAAGCTGGAAGAGGGGTGCTGTGCTCTGTGCTGGGAGAGGGGTGCTGTGCTCTGTGCTGGGAGAAGGGTGCTGTGCTCAGAGGGGTGCTATGCTCTGTGCAGGGAGAGGGGTGCTGTGCTCAGAGAGGGGTGCTGTGCTCTGTGCTGGGAGAGGGGTGCTGTGATCTGTGCTGGGAGCGGGGTGCTGTGCTCTGTGCTGGGAGCGGGGTGCTGTCCTCTGTGCTGGGAGAGGGGTGCTGTCCTCTGTGCTGGGAGAGGGGTGCTGTCCTCTGTGCTGGGAGAGGGGTGCTGTCCTCTGTGCTGGGAGAGGGGTGCTGTGCTCTGTGCTGGGAGAAGGGTGCTGTGCTGGGAGAGGGGTGCTGTGCTCTGTGCTGGGAGAGGGGTGCTGTGATCTGTGCTGGGAGAGGGGTGCTGTGATCTGTACTGGGAGAAGGGTGCTGTGCTCAGAGAGGGGTGCTGTGCTTTGAGCTGGGAGAGGGGTGCTGTGATCTGTGCTCGGAGAGGGGTGCTGTGATCTGTGCTCGGAGAGGGGTGCTGTGCTCTGTGCTGGGAGAAGGGTGCTGTGATCTGTGCTGGGAGAGGGGTGCTGTGATCTGTGCTGGGAGAGGAGCGCTGTGATCTGTACTGGGAGAAGGGTGCTGTGCTCAGAGAGGGGTGCTGTGCTTTGTGCTGGGAGAGGGGTGCTGTGCTCTGTGCTGGGAGAAGGGTGCTGTGCTCAGAGAGGGGTGCTGTGCTCTGTGCTGGGAGAGGGGTGCTGTGCCCTGTGCTGGGAGAAGGGTGCTGTGCTGGGAGAGGGGTGCTGTCCTCTGTGCTGGGAGAGGGGTGCTGTGATCTGTGCTGGGAGAGGGGTGCTGTGCTCTGTGCTGGGAGAAGGGTGCTGTGCTCAGAGGGGGACTATGCTCTGTGCTGGGAGAGGGGTGCTGTGCTCAGAGAGGGGTGCTGTGCTCTGTGCTGGGAGAGGGGTGCTGTGCTCTGTGCTGGGAGAGGGGTGCTGTGCTCTGTGCTGGGAGAGGGGTGCTGTGCTGGGAGAAGGGTGCTGTGCTCAGAGGGGGGCTATGCTCTGTGCTGGGAGAGTGGTGCTGTGCTCTGTGCTGGGAGAGGGGTGCTGTGCTCAGAGAGGGGTGCTGTGCTCTGTGCTGGTATACCGGTGCTGTGCTGGGAGAAGGGCGCTGTGATCTGTGCTGGGAGAGGGGTGCTCTGCTCTGTACTGAGAGAAGGGTGCTGTGCTCTGTGCTGAGAGAAGGGTGCTGTGCTGGGAGAGGGGTGCTGTGCTCTGTGCTGGGAGAAGGGTGCTGTGCTCTGTGATGGGAGATGGGTGCCGTGCTGGGAGAGGGGTGCTGTCCACTGTGCTGGGAGAGGTGTGCTGTCCACTGTGCTCGGAGAGAGGTGCTGTGCTTTGTGCTGGGAGAGGAGTGCTGTGATCTGTGCTGGGAGAAGGGTGCTGTGCTGGGAGAGGGGTGCTGTCCTCTGTGCTGGGAGAGGGGTTCTGTGCTGGGAGAGGGGTGCTGTCCTCTGTGCTGGGAGAAGTGTGCTTTGCTCTGTGCTGGTAGAGGGGTGCTATGATCTGTGCTGGGAGAGGGGTGCTGTGCTATGTGCTGGGAGAGGGGTGCTGTGATCTGTACTGGGAGAAGGGTGCTGTGCTCAGAGTGGGGTGCTGTGCTTTGTGCTGGGAGAGGGGTGCTGTGCCCTGTGCTGGGAGAAGGGTGCTGTGCTGGGAGAGGGGTGCTGTCCTCTGTGCTGGGAGAGGGGTGCTGTCCTCTGTGCTGGGAGATGGGTGCTGTCATCTGTGCTGGGAGAGGGGTGCTGTCATCTGTGCTGGGAGAGGCGTGCTGTCATCTGTGCTGGGAGAGGGTTCCTGTGCTCTGTGCTGGGAGAGGGGTGCTGTGATCTGTGCTGGGAGACGGGTGCTGTGCTCTGTGATGGGAGAGGGGTGCTGTGCTCTGTGCTGGGAGAAGGGTGCTCTGCTCTGTGCTGAGAGAAGGGTGATGTGCTCTGTGCTGAGAGAAGGGTGCTGTGCTGGGAGAGGGGTGCTGTCCTGGGAGAGGGGTGCTGTCCTCTGTGCTGGGAGAGGGGTGCTGTCCTCTGTGCTGGGAGAGGGGTGCTGTGCCCTGTGCTGGGAGAGGGGTGCTGTGCTCTGTTCTGGGAGAGGAGTGCTAAGCTGGGTTAGGGGTGCTGTGATCTGTGCTGGGAGAAGGGTACCATGCTGGGAGAGGAGTGCTGTCCACTGTGCTGGGAGAGGGGTGCTGTCCACTGTGCTGGGAGAGGGGTGCTGTGATCTGTGCTGGGAGAGGGGTGCTGTGATCTGTGCTGGGAGAGGGGTGCTGTGAATTGTGCTGGGAGAGGGGTGCTGTGATCTGTGCTGGGAGAGGGGTGCTGTGATCTGTACTGGGAGAAGGGTGCTGTGCTGGGAGAGGGGTGCTGTGCTGGGAGAGGGGTGCTGTCCTCTGTGCTGGGAGAGGGGTGCTGTCCTCTGTGCTGGGAGCGGGGTGCTGTCCTCTGTGCTGGGAGAGGGGTGCTGTCCTCTGTGCTGGGAGAGGGGTGCTGTCCAATTTGCTGGGAGAGGGGTGCTGTCCTCTGTGGTGGGAGAGGGGTGCTGTGCTCTGTGCTGGGAGAAGGGTGCTGTGCTGGGAGAGGGGTGCTGTGCTCTGTGCTGGGAGAGGGGTGCTGTGATCTGTGCTGGGAGAGGGGTGCTGTGATCTGTACTGGGAGAAGGGTGCTGTGCTCAGAGAGGGGTGCTGTGCTTTGTGCTGGGAGAGGGGTGCTGTGATCTGTGCTCGGAGAGGGGTGCTGTGTTCTGTGCTGGGAGAAGGGTGCTGTGCTCTGTGCTGGGAGAAGGGTGCTGTGATCTGTGCTGGGAGAGGGGTGCTGTGATCTGTGCTGGGAGAGGAGTGCTGTGATCTGTACTGGGAGAAGGGTGCTGTGCTCAGAGAGGGCTGCTCTGCTTTGTGCTGGGAGAGGGGTGCTGTGCTCTGTGCTGGGAGAAGGGTGCTGTGCTCAGAGAGGGGTGCTGTGCTCTGTGCTGGGAGAGGGGTGCTGTGATCTGTGCTGGGAGCAGGGTGCTGTGATCTGTGCTGGGAGCAGGGTGCTGTGCTCTGTGTTGGGACAGGGGTGCTGTGCTCTGTGCTGGGAGAGGGGTGCTGTGCTCTGTGCTGGGAGAGGGGTGCTGTGCTCTGTGTTGGGAGGGGGGTGCTGTGATCTGTGCTGCGAGAAGGGTGCTGTGCTCTGTGCTGGTAGAGGGGTGCTGTGCTCTATGCTGGTAGAGGGTGCTGTGCTCTGTGCTGGGAGAGGGGTGCTGTCCTTAGTGCTGGGAGAGGGGTGCTGTGCTCTGTGCCGGTGAGAGGAGTGCTGTGCTCTGTGCTGGTAGAGGGGTGCTGTGATCTGTGCTGTGCTGGGAGAGGGGTGCTGTCCTCTGTGCTGGGAGAAGGGTGCTGTGATCTGTGCTGGGAGAGGGGTGCTGTGATCTGTGCTGGGAGAGGGGTGCTGTGATCTGTGCTGGGAGAGGGTTGCTGTGCTCTGTGCTGGGTGAGGGGTGCTGTGATCTATGCTGGGAGAGGGGTGCTGTGCTCTGTGCTGGTATACGGGTGCTATGCCCTGTGCTGGGAGAGGGGTGCTGTGATCTGTGCTGGGAGAGGGGTGCTGTGATCTGTGCTGGGAGAAGGGTGCTGTGCTCTGTGCTGGGAGACGGGTGCTATGATCTGTGCTGGGAGTAGGGTGCTGTGATCTGTGCTATGCTGGGAGAGGGGGTGCTGTGCCCTGTGCTGGGAAGAAGGGTGCTGTGCTCTGTGGTGGGAGAGGGGTGTTGTGCTCTGTGCTGGGAGTAGGGTGCTGTGATCTGTGCTGGGAGAAGGGTGCTGTGCTCAGAGAGGGGTGCTGTGCTCTCTGCTGGTATACCGGTGTTGTGCTCTGTGCTGGGAGAAGGGTGCTGTGATCTGTGCTGGGAGAGGGGTGATGTGCTCTGTGCTGGGAGAAGTGTGCTTTGCTCTGTGCAGGGAGAGGGTTCCTGTGCTCTGTGCTGGGAGAGGGTTCCTGTGCTCTGTGCTGGGAGCTAGGTGCTGTACTCTGTGCTGGGAGAGGGATTCTGCGCTGGGAGAGGGGTGCTGTGATCTGTGCTGGGAGACGGGTGCTGTGCTCTGTGCTGGGTGAGGGGTGCTGTGCTCTGTGCTCAGAGAAGGGTGCTCTGCTCTCTGCTGAGAGAAGGGTGCTGTGCTCTGTGATGGGAGATGGGTGCCGTGCTGGGAGAGGGGTGCTGTCCACTGTGCTGGAAGAGGGGTGCTGTCCACTGTGCTCGGAGAGGGGTGCTGTGCTTTGTGCTGGGAGAGGAGTGCTGTGATCTGTGCTGGGAGAAGGGTGCTGTGCTGGGAGAGGGGTGCTGTCCTCTGTGCTGGGAGAGGGGTGCTGTCCTCTGTGCTGGGAGAGGGGTTCTGTGCTGGGAGAGGGGTGCTGTCCTCTGTGCTGGGAGAGGGGTGCTGTCCTCTGTGCTGGGAGAAGTGTGCTTTGCTCTGTGCTGGTAGAGGGGTGCTATGATCTGTGCTGGGAGAGGGGTGCTGTGCTATGTGCTGGGAGAGGGGTGCTGTGATCTGTACTGGGAGAAGGGTGCTGTGCTCAGAGAGGGGTGCTGTGCTTTGTGCTGGGAGAGGGGTGCTGTGCCCTGTGCTGGGAGAAGGGTGCTGTGCTGGGAGAGGGGTGCTGTCCTCTGTGCTGGGAGAGGGGTGCTGTCCTCTGTGCTGGGAGAGGGGTGCTGTCCTCTGTGCTGGGAGAGGGGTGCTGTCATCTGTGCTGGGAGAGGCGTGCTGTCATCTGTGCTGGGAGAGGGTTCCTGTGCTCTGTGCTGGGAGATGGGTGCTGTGCTCTGTGATGGGAGAGGGGTGCTGTGCTCTGTGCTGGGAGAAGGGTGCTCTGCTCTGTGCTGAGAGAAGGGTGCTGTGCTCTTTGCTGAGAGAAGGGTGCTGTGCTGGGAGAGGGGTGCTGTCCTGGGAGATGTGTGCTGTCCACTGTGCTGGGAAAGGGGTGCTGTCCACTGTGCTGGGAAAGGGGTGCTGTCCTCTGTGCTGGGAGAGGGGTGCTGTGCCCTGTGCTGGGAGAGGGGTGCTGTGCTCTGTTCTGGGAGAGGAGTGCTAAGCTGGGTTAGGGGTGCTGTGCCCTGTGCTGGGAGAAGGGTGCTGTGCTGGGAGAGGGGTGCTGTCCTCTGTGCTGGGAGAGGGGTGCTGTCCTCTGTGCTGGGAGAGGGGTGCTGTCCTCTGTGCTGAGAGAGGGTTGCTGTCCTCTGTGCTGGGAGAGGGGTGCTGTGATCTGTGCTGGGAGAGGGGTGCTGTCCTCTGTGCTGGGACAGGGGTGCTGTCTCTGTGCTGGGACAGGGGTGCTGTGCTCTGTGCTGGGAGAGGGCTGCAGTGCTTTGTGCTGGGAGAGGGGTGCTGTGCTCTGTGCTGGGAGAGGAGTGCTAAGCTGGGAGAGGGGTGCTGTCCTCTGTGATGGGAGAGGGGTGCTGTGCTTTGTGCTGGATGAGGGGTGCTGTGCTCTGTGCTGGGAGAGGGGTGCTGTGCTCTGTGCTGGGAGAGGGGTGCTGTGCTCTGTGCTGGGAGAGGGGTGCTGTGCTCTGTGCTGGGAGAAGGGTACTGTGCTCAGAGAGGGGTGCTGTGCTCTGTGCTGGGAGAGGGGTGCTGTGATCTGTGCTGGGACCAGGGTGCTGTGCTCTGTGCTGGGACAGGGGTGCTGTGCTCTGTGCTAGGACAGGGGTGCTGTGCTCTGTGCTGGGACAGGGGTGCTGTGCTCTGTGCTGGGAGAGGGGTGCTGTCCTCTGTGCTGGGAGAAGTGTGCTTTGCTCTGTGCTGGTAGAGGGGTGCTATGATCTGTGCTGGGAGAAGGGTGCTATCCTCTGTGCTGGGAGAGGGGTGCTATCCTCTGTGCTGGGAGAGGGGTGCTGTCCTCTGTGCTGGGAGAGGGATGCTGTGCTCTGTGCCGGTGAGAGGGGTGCTGTGATCTGTGCTGCGAGAGGGGTGCTGTGATCTGTGCTGTGCTGGGAGAGGGGTGCTGTCCTCTGTGCTGGGAGAGGGGCACTGTGATCTGTGCTGGGAGAGGGGTGCTGTGCTCTGTGCTGGGAGAAGGGTGCTGTGCTCTGTGCTGCGAGAGGGGTGCTGTGCTCGGAGAGGGGTGCTGTGGTCTGTGTTGGTAGAGGGGTGCTGTGATCTGTGCTATGCTGGGAGAAGGGTGCTGTGCTTTGTGCTGGGAGAGGGGTGCTGTCCACTGTGCTGGGAAAGGGGTGCTGTCCACTGTGCTGGGAGAGGGGTGCTGTGATCTGTGCTGGGAGAGGGGTGCTGTCCTCTGTGCTGGGAGAAGGGTGCTGTGCTCAGAGGGGGGCTATGCTCTGTGCTGGGAGAGGGGTGCTGTGCTCAGAGAGGGGTGCTGTGCTCTGTGCTGGGAGAGGGGTGCTGTGCTCTGTGCTGGGAGAGTGGTGCTGTGCTCTGTGCTGGGAGAGGGGTGCTGTGCTGGGAGAAGGGTGCTGTGCTCAGAGGGGGGCTATGCTCTGTGCTGGGAGAGTGGTGCTGTGCTCAGAGAGGGGTGCTGTGCTCTGTGCTGGGAGAGGGGTGCTGTGCTCTGTGCTGGGAGAGGGGTGCTGTCTTCTGTGCTGGGAGAGGGGTGCTGTCATCTGTGCTGGGAGAGGGGTGCTGTCCTCTGTGCTGGGAGAGGGGTGCTGTGCTGGGAGAGGGGTGCTGTGCTGGGAGAGGGGTGCTGTGCTGGGAGAAGGGTGCTGTGCTGGGAGAGGGGTGCTGTGCTCTGTGCTGGGAGAGGGGTGCTGTGATCTGTGCTGGGAGAGGGGTGCTGTGATCTGTACTGGGAGAAGGGTGCTGTGCTCAGAGAGGGGTGCTGTGCTTTGTGCTGGGAGAGGGGTGCTGTGATCTGTGCTCGGAGAGGGGTGCTGTGCTCTGTGCTGGGAGAAGGGTGCTGTGATTTGTACTGGGAGAAGGGTGCTGTGCTCAGAGAGGGTAGCTGTGCTTTGTGCTGGGAGAGGGGTGCTGTGCTCTGTGCTGGGAGAAGGGTGCTGTGCTCAGAGAGGGGTGCTCTACTCTGTGCTGGGAGAGGGGTGCTGTAATCTGTGCTGGGAGCAGGGTGCTGTGCTCTGTGCAGGGAGAGGGGTGCTGTGCTCTGTGCTGGGACAGGGGTGCTGTGCTCTGTGCTGGGAGAGGGGTGCTGTGCACTGTGCTGGGAGAGGGGTGCTGTGCACTGTGCTGGGAGAGGGGTGCTGTCCTCTGTGCTGGGAGAGGGGTGCTGTCCTCTGTGCTGGGAGAGGGGTGCTGTCCTCTGTGCTGGGAGAGGGGTGTTGTCCTCTGTGCTGGGAGAAGGGTGATGTGCTCTGTGCTGGGAGAGGGGTGCTGTGATCTGTGCTGGGAGAGGGGTGCTGTGATCTGTACTGGGAGAAGGGTGCTGTGCTCAGAGAGGGGTGCTGTGCTCTGTGCTGGGAGAGGGGTGCTGTGCTCTGTGCTGGGAGAGGGGTGCTGTGCTCTGTGCTGGGAGAGGGGTGCTGTGCTCTATGCTGGGAGAGGGGTGCTGTGCTCTGTGCTGGGAGAGGGGTGCTGTGCTCTGTGCTGGGAGAAGGGTGCTGTGCTCAAAGAGGGGTGCTGTGCTCTGTGCTGGGAGAGAGGTGCTGTGATCTGTGCTTGGAGCAGGGTGCTGTGCTCTGTGCTGGGACAGGGGTGCTGTGCTCTGTGCTGGGACAGGGGTGCAGTGCTAAGCTGGGAGATGGGTGCTGTCCTCTGTGCTGGGAGAGGGGTGCTGTGCTCTGTGCTGGGAGAAGGGTACTGTGCTCAGAGAGGGGTGCTGTGCTCTGTGCTGGGAGAGGGGTGCTGTGATCTGTGCTGGGAGCAGGGTGCTGTGCTCTGTGCTGGGACAGGGGTGCTGTGCTCTGTGCTGGGACAGGGGTGCTGTGCTCTGTGCTGGGACAGGGGTGCTGTGCTCTGTGCTGGGACAGGGGTGCTGTGCTCTGTGCTGGGACAGGGGTGCTGTGCTCTGTGCTGGGAGAAGGGTGCTGTGCTCTGTGCTGGGAGAAGGGTGCTGTCCTCTGTGCTGGGAGAGGGGTGCTGTCCTCTGTGCTGGGAGAGGGATGCTGTGCTCTGTGTCGGTGAGAGGGGTGCTGTGATCTGTGCTGCGAGAGGGGTGCTGTGATCTGTGCTGTGCTGGGAGAGGGGTGCTGTCCTCTGTGCTGGGAGAGGGGCACTGTGATCTGTGCTGGGAGAGGGGTGCTGTGCTCTGTGCTGGGAGAAGGGTGCTGTGCTCTGTGCTGGGAGAGGGGTGCTGTGCTCTGTGCTGGGAGAGGGGTGCTGTGCTGGGAGAGGGGTGCTGTGGTCTGTGCTGGTAGAGGGGTGCTGTGATCTGTGCTATGCTGGGAGAAGGGTGCTGTGCTTTGTGCTGGGAGAAGGGTGCTGTGCTCAGTGCAGGGAGAAGGGTGCTGTGCTCTGTGCTGGGAGAGGGGTGCAGTGCTCAGAGAGGAGTGCTGTGCTCTTTGGTGGGAGAAGGGTGCTGTGATCTGTGCTATGCTGGGAGAAGGGTGCTGTGCTGGGAGAGGGGTGCTGTGCTCTGTGCTGGGAGAGGGGTGCTGTGCTCAGAGAGGGGTGCTGTGCTCTGTGCTGGTATACCGGTGCTGTGCTGGGAGAAGGGCGCTGTGATCTGTGCTGGGAGAGGGGTGCTCTGCTCTGTACTGAGAGAAGGGTGCTGTGCTCTGTGCTGAGAGAAGGGTGCTGTGCTGGGAGAGGGGTGCTGTGCTCTGTGCTGGGAGAAGGGTGCCGTGCTGGGAGAGGGGTGCTGTGATCTGTGCTGGGAGAGGGGTGCTGTCCTCTGTGCTGGGAGAGGAGTGCTAAGCTGGAAGAGGGGTGCTGTGCTCTGTGCTGGGAGAGGGGTGCTGTGCTCTGTGCTGGGAGAAGGGTGCTGTGCTCAGAGGGGTGCTATGCTCTGTGCAGGGAGAGGGGTGCTGTGCTCAGAGAGGGGTGCTGTGCTCTGTGCTGGGAGAGGGGTGCTGTGATCTGTGCTGGGAGCGGGGTGCTGTGCTCTGTGCTGGGAGCGGGGTGCTGTCCTCTGTGCTGGGAGAGGGGTGCTGTCCTCTGTGCTGGGAGAGGGGTGCTGTCCTCTGTGCTGGGAGAGGGGTGCTGTGCTCTGTGCTGGGAGAAGGGTGCTGTGCTGGGAGAGGGGTGCTGTGCTCTGTGCTGGGAGAGGGGTGCTGTGATCTGTGCTGGGAGAGGGGTGCTGTGATCTGTACTGGGAGAAGGGTGCTGTGCTCAGAGAGGGGTGCTGTGCTTTGAGCTGGGAGAGGGGTGCTGTGATCTGTGCTCGGAGAGGGGTGCTGTGATCTGTGCTCGGAGAGGGGTGCTGTGATCTGTGCTCGGAGAGGGGTGCTGTGCTCTGTGCTGGGAGAAGGGTGCTGTGATCTGTGCTGGGAGAGGGGTGCTGTGATCTGTGCTGGGAGAGGAGCGCTGTGATCTGTACTGGGAGAAGGGTGCTGTGCTCAGAGAGGGGTGCTGTGCTTTGTGCTGGGAGAGGGGTGCTGTGCTCTGTGCTGGGAGAAGGGTGCTGTGCTCAGAGAGGGGTGCTGTGCTCTGTGCTGGGAGAGGGGTGCTGTGCCCTGTGCTGGGAGGAAGGGTGCTGTGCTGGGAGAGGGGTGCTGTCCTCTGTGCTGGGAGAGGGGTGCTGTGATCTGTGCTGGGAGAGGGGTGCTGTGCTCTGTGCTGGGAGAAGGGTGCTGTGCTCAGAGGGGGACTATGCTCTGTGCTGGGAGAGGGGTGCTGTGCTCAGAGAGGGGTGCTGTGCTCTGTGCTGGGAGAGGGGTGCTGTGCTCTGTGCTGGGAGAGGGGTGCTGTGCTCTGTGCTGGGAGAGGGGTGCTGTGCTGGGAGAAGGGTGCTGTGCTCAGAGGGGGGCTATGCTCTGTGCTGGGAGAGTGGTGCTGTGCTCTGTGCTGGGAGAGGGGTGCTGTGCTCAGAGAGGGGTGCTGTGCTCTGTGCTGGTATACCGGTGCTGTGCTGGGAGAAGGGCGCTGTGATCTGTGCTGGGAGAGGGGTGCTCTGCTCTGTACTGAGAGAAGGGTGCTGTGCTCTGTGCTGAGAGAAGGGTGCTGTGCTGGGAGAGGGGTGCTGTGCTCTGTGCTGGGAGAAGGGTGCCGTGCTGGGAGAGGGGTGCTGTGATCTGTGCTGGGAGAGGGGTGCTGTCCTCTGTGCTGGGAGAGGAGTGCTAAGCTGGAAGAGGGGTGCTGTGCTCTGTGCTGGGAGAGGGGTGCTGTGCTCTGTGCTGGGAGAAGGGTGCTGTGCTCAGAGGGGTGCTATGCTCTGTGCAGGGAGAGGGGTGCTGTGCTCAGAGAGGGGTGCTGTGCTCTGTGCTGGGAGAGGGGTGCTGTGATCTGTGCTGGGAGCGGGGTGCTGTGCTCTGTGCTGGGAGCGGGGTGCTGTCCTCTGTGCTGGGAGAGGGGTGCTGTCCTCTGTGCTGGGAGAGGGGTGCTGTCCTCTGTGCTGGGAGAGGGGTGCTGTCCTCTGTGCTGGGAGAAGGGTGCTGTGCTGGGAGAGGGGTGCTGTGCTCTGTGCTGGGAGAGGGGTGCTGTGATCTGTGCTGGGAGAGGGGTGCTGTGATCTGTACTGGGAGAAGGGTGCTGTGCTCAGAGAGGGGTGCTGTGCTTTGAGCTGGGAGAGGGGTGCTGTGATCTGTGCTCGGAGAGGGGTGCTGTGATCTGTGCTCGGAGAGGGGTGCTGTGCTCTGTGCTGGGAGAAGGGTGCTGTGATCTGTGCTGGGAGAGGGGTGCTGTGATCTGTGCTGGGAGAGGAGCGCTGTGATCTGTACTGGGAGAAGGGTGCTGTGCTCAGAGAGGGGTGCTGTGCTTTGTGCTGGGAGAGGGGTGCTGTGCTCTGTGCTGGGAGAAGGGTGCTGTGCTCAGAGAGGGGTGCTGTGCTCTGTGCTGGGAGAGGGGTGCTGTGCCCTGTGCTGGGAGAAGGGTGCTGTGCTGGGAGAGGGGTGCTGTCCTCTGTGCTGGGACAGGGGTGCTGTCTCTGTGCTGGGACAGGGGTGCTGTGCTCTGTGCTGGGAGAGGGCTGCAGTGGTTTGTGCTGGGAGAGGGGTGCTGTGCTCTGTGCTGGGAGAGGAGTGCTAAGCTGGGAGAGGGGTGCTGTCCTCTGTGCTGGGAGAGGGGTGCTGTCCTCTGTGCTGGGAGAGGGGTGCTGTGCTCTGTGCTGGGAGAGGGGTGCTGTCCTCTGTGCTGGGAGAGGGGTGCTGTGCTCTGTGCTGGGAGAAGGGTACTGTGCTCAGAGAGGGGTGCTGTGCTCTGTGCTGGGAGAGGGGTGCTGTGATCTGTGCTGGGACCAGGGTGCTGTGCTCTGTGCTGGGACAGGGGTGCTGTGCTCTGTGCTAGGACAGGGGTGCTGTGTTCTGTGCTGGGACAGGGGTGCTGTGCTCTGTGCTGGGAGAGGGGTTCTATGCTCTGTGCTGGGAGAAGGGTGCTATCCTCTGTGCTGGGAGAGGGGTGCTGTCCTCTGTGCTGGGAGAGGGATGCTGTGCTCTGTGCTGGTGAGAGGGGTGCTGTGATCTGTGCTGCGAGAGGGGTGCTGTGATCTGTGCTGTGCTGGGAGAGGGGTGCTGTCCTCTGTGCTGGGAGAGGGGCACTGTGATCTGTGCTGGGAGAGGGGTGCTGTGCTCTGTGCTGGGAGAAGGGTGCTGTGCTCTGTGCTGCGAGAGGGGTGCTGTGCTCGGAGAGGGGTGCTGTGGTCTGTGTTGGTAGAGGGGTGCTGTGATCTGTGCTATGCTGGGAGAAGGGTGCTGTGCTTTGTGCTGGGAGAAGGGTGCTGTGCTTTGTGCTGGGAGAAGGGTGCTGTGCTCTGTGCTGGGAGAGGGGTGCAGTGCTCAGAGAGGAGTGCTGTGCTCTTTGGTGGGAGAAGGGTGCTGTGCTCGGAAAGGGGTGCTGTGATCTGTGCTATGCTGAGAGAAGGGTGCTGTGCTGGGAGAGTGATGCTGTGCACTGTGCTGGGAGAGGGGTGCTGTGCTCAGAGAGGGGTGCTGTGCTCTGTGCTGGTATACCGGTGCTGTGCTGGGAGAAGGGTGCTGTGCTCTGTGCTGAGAGAAGGGTGCTGTGCTGGGAGAGGGGTGCTGTGCTCTGTGCTGGGAGAAGGGTGCCGTGCTGGGAGAGGGGTGCTGTCCACTGTGCTGGGAAAGGGGTGCTGTCCACTGTGCTGGGAGAGGGGTGCTGTAATCTGTGCTTGGAGAAGGGTGCTGTGCTCTGTGCTGGGAGAGGGATGCTGTGCTCAGAGAGGGATGCTGTGCTCTGTGGTGGGAGAGGGGGTGCTGTGCTCTGTGCTGGGAGAGGGGTGCTGTGCTCTGTGCTGGGAGAAGGGTGCTGTGCTCAGAGAGGGGTGCTGTGCTCTGTGCTGGGAGAGGGGTGCTGTGATCTGTGCTTGGAGCAGGGTGCTGTGCTCTGTGCTGGGACAGGGGTGCTGTGCTCTGTGCTGGCACAGGGGTGCAGTGCTAAGCTGGGAGATGGGTGCTGTCCTCTGTGCTGGGAGAGGGGTGCTGTGCTCTGTGCTGGGAGAAGGGTACTGTGCTCAGAGAGGGGTGCTGTGCTCTGTGCTGGGAGAGGGTGCTGTGATCTGTGCTGGGAGCAGGGTGCTGTGCTCTGTGCTGGGACAGGGGTGCTGTGCTCTGTGCTGGGACAGGGGTGCTGTGCTCTGTGCTGGGACAGGGGTGCTGTGCTCTGTGCTGGGACAGGGGTGCTGTGCTCTGTGCTGGGGACAGGGGTGCTGTGCTCTGTGCTGGGAGAAGGGTGCTGTGCTCTGTGCTGGGAGAAGGGTGCTGTCCTCTGTGCTGGGAGAGGGGTGCTGTCCTCTGTGCTGGGAGAGGGGTGCTGTCCTCTGTGCTGGGAGCGGGATGCTGTGCTCTGTGCTGGTGAGAGGGGTGCTGTGATCTGTGCTGCGAGAGGTGTGCTGTGATCTGTGCTGTGCTGGGAGAGGGGTGCTGTCCTCTGTGCTGGGAGTAGGGTGCTGTGATCTGTGCTGGGAGAAGGGTGCTGTGCTCAGAGAGGGGTGCTGTGCTCTCTGCTGGTATACCGGTGTTGTGCTCTGTGCTGGGAGAAGGGTGCTGTGATCTGTGCTGGGAGAGGGGTGCTATGATCTGTGCTGGGAGAGGGGTGATGTGCTCTGTGCTGGGAGAAGTGTGCTTTGCTCTGTGCAGGGAGAGGGTTCCTGTGCTCTGTGCTGGGAGAGGGTTCCTGTGCTCTGTGCTGGGAGCTAGGTGCTGTACTCTGTGCTGGGAGAGGGATTCTGCGCTGGGAGAGGGGTGCTGTGATCTGTGCTGGGAGACGGGTGCTGTGCTCTGTGCTGGGTGAGGGGTGCTGTGCTCTGTGCTCAGAGAAGGGTGCTCTGCTCTCTGCTGAGAGAAGGGTGCTGTGCTCTGTGATGGGAGATGGGTGCCGTGCTGGGAGAGGGGTGCTGTCCACTGTGCTGGAAGAGGGGTGCTGTCCACTGTGCTCGGAGAGGGGTGCTGTGCTCTGTGCTGGGTGAGGGGTGCTGTGCTCTGTGCTCAGAGAAGGGTGCTCTGCTCTCTGCTGAGAGAAGGGTGCTGTGCTCTGTGATGGGAGATGGGTGCCGTGCTGGGAGAGGGGTGCTGTCCACTGTGCTGGAAGAGGGGTGCTGTCCACTGTGCTCGGAGAGGGGTGCTGTGCTTTGTGCTGGGAGAGGAGTGCTGTGATCTGTGCTGGGAGAAGGGTGCTGTGCTGGGAGAGGGGTGCTGTCCTCTGTGTTGGGAGAGGGGTGCTGTCCTCTGTGCTGGGAGAGGGGTTCTGTGCTGGGAGAGGGGTGCTGTCCTCTGTGCTGGAGAGGGGTGCTGTCCTCTGTGCTGGGAGAAGTGTGCTTTGCTCTGTGCTGGTAGAGGGTTGCTATGATCTGTGCTGGGAGAGGGGTGCTGTGCTATGTGCTGGGAGAGGGGTGCTGTGATCTGTACTGGGAGAAGGGTGCTGTGCTCATAGAGGGATGCTGTGCTTTGTGCTGGGAGAGGGGTGCTGTGCCCTGTGCTGGGAGAAGGGTGCTGTGCTGGGAGAGGGGTGCTGTCCTCTGTGCTGGGAGAGGGGTGCTGTCCTCTGTGCTGGGAGAGGGGTGCTGTCATCTGTGCTGGGAGAGGGGTGCTGTCATCTGTGCTGGGAGAGGCGTGCTGTCATCTGTGCTGGGAGAGGGTTCCTGTGCTCTGTGCTGGGAGAGGGGTGCTGTGATCTGTGCTGGGAGACGGGTGCTGTGCTCTGTGATGGGAGAGGGGTGCTGTGCTCTGTGCTGGGAGAAGGGTGCTCTGCTCTGTGCTGAGAGAAGGGTGCTGTGCTCTTTGCTGAGAGAAGGGTGCTGTGCTGGGAGAGGGGTGCTGTCCTGGGAGATGTGTGCTGTCCACTGTGCTGGGAAAGGGGTGCTGTCCACTGTGCTGGGAAAGGGGTGCTGTCCTCTGTGCTGGGAGAGGGGTGCTGTGAACTGTGCTGGGAGAGGGGTGCTGTGCTCTGTTCTGGGAGAGGAGTGCTAAGCTGGGTTAGGGGTGCTGTGCCCTGTGCTGGGAGAAGGGTGCTGTGCTCTGTGGTGGGAGAGGGGGTGTTGTGCTCTGTGCTGGGAGTAGGGTGCTGTGATCTGTGCTGGGAGAAGGGTGCTGTGCTCAGAGAGGGGTGCTGTGCTCTCTGCTGGTATACCGGTGTTGTGCTCTGTGCTGGGAGAAGGGTGCTGTGATCTGTGCTGGTGGAGGGGTGCTGTGCTCTATGCTGGTAGAGGGGTGCTGTGCTCTGTGCTGGGAGAGGGGTGCTGTGCTCTGTGCCGGTGAGAGGGGTGCTGTGATCTGTGCTGCGAGAGGGGTGCTGTGATCTGTGCTGTGCTGGGAGAGGGGTGCTGTCCTCTGTGCTGGGAGAGGGGCACTGTGATCTGTGCTGGGAGAGGGGTGCTGTGATCTGTGCTGGGAGAGGGGTGCTGTGCTCTGTGCTGGGAGAAGGGTGCTGTGCTCTGTGCTGGAGAGGGGTGCTGTGCTCTGTGCTGGGAGAGGGGTGCTGTGCTCTGTGCTGGGAGAAGGGTGTTGTGCTCTGTGCTGGGAGAAGGGTGCTGTCCTCTGTGCTGGGAAAGGGGTGCTGTCCTCTGTGCTGGGAGAGGGGTGCTGTCCTCTGTGTTGGGAGAGGGGTGCTGTGCTCTGTGCCGGTGAGAGGGGTGCTGTGATCTGTGCTGCGAGAGGGGTGCTGTGATCTGTGCTGTGCTGGGAGAGGGGTGCTGTCCTCTGTGCTGGGAGAGGGGCACTGTGATCTGTGCTGGGAGAGGGGTGCTGTGATCTGTGCTGGGAGAGGGGTGCTGTGCTCTGTGCTGGGAGAAGGGTGCTGTGCTCTGTGCTGGGAGAGGGGTGCTGTGCTCTGTGCTGGGAGAGGGGTGCTGTGCTCGGAGAGGGGTGCTGTGGTCTGTGCTGGTAGAGGGGTGCTGTGATCTGTGCTATGCTGGGAGAAGGGTGCTGTGCTTTGTGCTGGGAGAAGGGTGCTGTGCTCGCTGCAGGGAGAAGGGTGCTGTGCTCTGTGCTGGGAGAGGGGTGCAGTGCTCAGAGAGGAGTGCTGTGCTCTTTGGTGGGAGAAGGGTGCTGTGCTCGGAGAGGGGTGCTGTGATCTGTGCTATGCTGGGAGAAGGGTGCTGTGCTGGGAGAGGGGTGCTGTGCTCTGTGCTGGGAGAGGGGTGCTGTGCTCTGTACTGGTATACCGGTGCTGTGCTGGGAGAAGGGCGCTGTGATCTGTGCTGGGAGAGGGGTGCTCTGCTCTGTACTGAGAGAAGGGTGCTGTGCTCTGTGCTGAGAGAAGGGTGCTGTGCTGGGACAGGGGTGCTGTGCTCTGTGCTGGGAGAAGGGTGCCGTGCTGGGAGAGGGGTGCTGTGATCTGTGCTGGGAGAGGGGTGCTGTCCTCTGTGCAGGGAGAGGAGTGCTAAGCTGGAAGAGGTGTGCTGTGCTCTGTGCTGGGAGAGGGGTGCTGTGCTCTGTGCTGGGTGAAGGGTGCTGTGCTCAGAGGGGTGCTATGCTCTGTGCAGGGAGAGGGGTGCTGTGCTCTGTGCTGGGAGAGGGGTGCTGTGATCTGTGCTGGGAGCGGGGTGCTGTGCTCTGTGCTGGGAGCGGGGTGCTGTCCTCTGTGCTGTGAGAGGGGTGCTGTCATCTGTGCTGGAGAGGGGTGCTGTCCTCTGTGCTGGGAGAGGGGTGCTGTGCTCTGTGCTGGGAGAAGGGTGCTGTGCTGGGAGAGGGGTGCTGTGCTCTGTGCTGGGAGAGGGGTGCTGTGATCTGTGCTGGGAGAGGGGTGCTGTGATCTGTACTGGGAGAAGGGTGCTGTGCTCAGAGAGGGGTGCTGTGCTTTGAGCTGGGAGAGGGTGCTGTGATCTGTGCTCGGAGAGGGGTGCTGTGCTCTGTGCTGGGAGAAGGGTGCTGTGATCTGTGCTGGGAGAGGGGTGCTGTGATCTGTGCTGGGAGAGGAGTGCTGTGATCTGTACTGGGAGAAGGGTGCTGTGCTCAGAGAGGGGTGCTGTGCTTTGTGCTGGGAGAGGGGTGCTGTGCTGTGTGCTGGGAGAAGGGTGCTGTGCTCAGAGAGGGGTGCTGTGCTCTGTGCTGGGAGAGGGGTGCTGTGCCCTGTGCTGGGAGAAGGGTGCTGTGCTGGGAGAGGGGTGCTGTCCTCTGTGCTTGGACAGGGGTGCTGTGCTCTGTGCTGGGAGAGGGCTGCAGTGCTTTGTGCTGGGATAGGGTTGCTGTGCTCTGTGCTGGGAGAGGAGTGCTAAGCTGGGAGAGGGGTGCTGTCCTCTGTGCTGGGAGAGGGGTGCTGTGCTTTGTGCTGGATGAGGGGTGCTGTGCTCTGTGCTGGGAGAGGGGTGCTGTGCTCTGTGCTGGGAGAGGGGTGCTGTGCTCTGTGCTGGGAGAGGGGTGCTGTGCTCTGTGCTGGGAGAGGGGTGCTGTGCTCAGAGAGGGGGTGCTGTGCTCTGTGCTGGGAGAGGGGTGCTGTGATCTGTGCTGAGACCAGGGTGCTGTGCTCTGTGCTGGGACAGGGGTCCTGTGCTCTGTGCTAGGACAGGGGTGCTGTGCTCTGTGCTGGGACAGGGGTGCTGTGCTCTGTGCTGGGAGAGGGGTGCTATGCTCTGTGCTGGGAGAAGGGTGCTATCCTCTGTGCTGGGAGAGGGGTGCTGTCCTCTGTGCTGGGAGAGGGATGGTGTGCTCTGTGCCGGTGAGAGGGGTGCTGTGATCTGTGCTGCGAGAGGGGTGCTGTGATCTGTGCTGTGCTGGGAGAGGGGTGCTGTCCTCTGTGCTGGGAGAGGGGCACTGTGATCTGTGCTGGGAGAGGGGTGCTGTGCTCTGTGCTGGGAGAAGGGTGCTGTGCTCTGTGCTGCGAGAGGGGTGCTGT
This sequence comes from Taudactylus pleione, assembly GCA_031769625.1. Taxonomy (NCBI): domain Eukaryota; kingdom Metazoa; phylum Chordata; class Amphibia; order Anura; family Myobatrachidae; genus Taudactylus; species Taudactylus pleione. Next base: position 614,528 of record JAUIMM010000892.1, on the reverse strand, counting down.
GCTCGGAGAGGGGTGCTGTGGTCTGTGTTGGTAGAGGGGTGCTGTGATCTGTGCTATGCTGGGAGAAGGGTGCTGTGCTTTGTGCTGGAGAAGGGTGCTGTGCTCTGTGCAGGGAGAAGTGTGCTGTGCTCTGTGCTGGGAGAGGGGTGCAGTGCTCAGAGAGGAGTGCTGTGCTCTTTGGTGGGAGAAGGGTGCTGTGCTCGGAGAGGGGTGCTGTGATCTGTGCTATGCTGAGAGAAGGGTGCTGTGCTCTGTGCTGGAGAGTGATGCTGTGCTCTGTGCTGGGAGAGGGGTGCTGTGCTCTGTGCTGGTATACCGGTGCTGTGCTGGGAGAAGGGCGCTGTGATCTGTGCTGGGAGAGGGGTGCTCTGCTCTATACAGAGAGAAGGGTGCTGTGCTCTGTGCTGAGAGAAGGGTGCTGTGCTGGGAGAGGGGTGCTGTGCTCTGTGCTGGGAGAAGGGTGCCGTGCTGGGAGAGGGGCGCTGTCCACTGTGCTGGGAAAGGGGTGCTATCCACTGTGCTGGGAGAGGGGTGCTGTGATCTGTGCTGGGAGAGGGCTGCTGTCCTATGTGCTGGGAGAGGAGTGCTAAGCTGGAAGAGGGATGCTGTGCTCTGTGCTGGGAGAGGGGTGCTGTGCTCTGTGCTGGGAGAGGGGTGCTGTGCTCTGTGCTGGGAGAAGGGTGCTGTGCTCAGAGAGGGGTGCTGTGCTCTGTGCTGGGAGAGGGGTGCTGTGCTCTGTGCTGGGAGAGAGGGCGTTGTGCTCTGTGCTGGGAGAGGGGTGCTGTCCTCTGTGCTGGGAGAGGGGTGCTGTGCTGGGAGAGGGGTGCTGTGCTGGGAGAGGGGTGCTGTGCTGGGAGAGGGGTGCTGTGCTGGGAGAAGGGTGCTGTGCTGGGAGAGGGGTGCTGTGCTCTGTGCTGGGAGAGGGGTGCTGTGATCTGTGCTGGGAGCAGGGTGCTGTGCTCTGTGCTGGGACAGGGGTGCTGTGCTCTGTGCTGGGAGAGGGGTGCTGTGCTCTGTGTTGGGAGAGGGGTGCTGTGATCTGTACTGGGAGAGGGGTGCTGTGCTGGTGGAGGGGTGCTGTGCTCTATGCTGGTAGAGGGGTGCTGTGCCCTGTGCTGGGAGAGGGGTGCTGTCCTTAGTGCTGGGAGAGGGGTGCTGTGCTCTGTGCTGGGAGAGGGGTGCTGTGCTCTGTGCCGGTGAGAGGAGTGCTGTGCTCTTTGCCGGGAGAGGGGTGCTGTGATCTGTGCTAAACTTGGGGAGGGGTGCTGTCCTCTGTGCTGGGAGAAGGGTGCTGTGATCTGTGCTGGAAGAGGGGTGCTGTGCTCTGTGCTGGGAGAGGGGTGCTGTGCTCTGTGCTGGGAGAAGGGTGCTGTGCTCAGAGGGGGGTGCTGTGCTCTGTGCTGGGAGAGGGGCGCTGTGCTCTGTGCTGGGAGAGGGGTGCTGTCCTCTGTGCTGGGAGAGGGGTGCTGTCCTCTGTGCTGGGAGAGGGGTGCTGTCCTCTGTGCTGGGAGAGGGGTGCTGTGCTGGGAGAGGGGTGCTGTGCTGGGAGAAGGGTGCTGTGCTGGGAGAGGGGTGCTGTGCTCTGTGCTGGGAGAGGGGTGCTGTGATCTGTGCTGGGAGAGGGGTGCTGTGATCTGTGCTGGGAGAGGGGTGCTGTGCTCAGAGAGGGGTGCTGTGCTTTGTGCTGGGAGAGGGGTGCTGTGATCTGTGCTCGGAGAGGGGTGCTGTGCTCTGTGCTGGGAGAAGGGTGCTGTGATTTGTACTGGGAGAAGGGTGCTGTGCTCAGAGAGGGTTGCTGTGCTTTGTGCTGGGAGAGGGGTGCTGTGCTCTGTGCTGGGAGAAGGGTGCTGTGCTCAGAGAGGGGTGCTGTGCTCTGTGCTGGGAGAGGGGTGCTGTGATCTGTGCTGGGAGCAGGGTGCTGTGCTCTGTGCTGGGAGAGGGGTGCTATGCTCTGTGCTGGGAGAAGGGTGCTATCCTCTGTGCTGGGAGAGGGGTGCTGTCCTCTGTGCTGGGAGAGGGATGCTGTGCTCTGTGCCGGTGAGAGGGGTGCTGTGATCTGTGCTGCGAGAGGGGTGCTGTGATCTGTGCTGTGCTGGGAGAGGGGTGCTGTCCTCTGTGCTGGGAGAGGGGCACTGTGATCTGTGCTGGGAGAGGGGTGCTGTGCTCTGTGCTGGGAGAAGGGTGCTGTGCTCTGTGCTGCGAGAGGGGTGCTGTGCTCGGAGAGGGGTGCTGTGGTCTGTGTTGGTAGAGGGGTGCTGTGATCTGTGCTATGCTGGGAGAAGGGTGCTGTGCTTTGTGCTGGGAGAAGGGTGCTGTGCTCTGTGCAGGGAGAAGTGTGCTGTGCTCTGTGCTGGGAGAGGGGTGCAGTGCTCAGAGAGGAGTGCTGTGCTCTTTGGTGGGAGAAGGGTGCTGTGCTCGGAGAGGGGTGCTGTGATCTGTGCTATGCTGAGAGAAGGGTGCTGTGCTCTGTGCTGGGAGAGTGATGCTGTGCTCTGTGCTGGGAGAGGGGTGCTGTGCTCTGTGCTGGTATACCGGTGCTGTGCTGGGAGAAGGGCGCTGTGATCTGTGCTGGGAGAGGGGTGCTCTGCTCTATACAGAGAGAAGGGTGCTGTGCTCTGTGCTGAGAGAAGGGTGCTGTGCTGGGAGAGGGGTGCTGTGCTCTGTGCTGGGAGAAGGGTGCCGTGCTGGGAGAGGGGCGCTGTCCACTGTGCTGGGAAAGGGGTGCTATCCACTGTGCTGGGAGAGGGGTGCTGTGATCTGTGCTGGGAGAGGGCTGCTGTCCTATGTGCTGGGAGAGGAGTGCTAAGCTGGAAGAGGGATGCTGTGCTCTGTGCTGGGAGAGGGGTGCTGTGCTCTGTGCTGGGAGAGGGGTGCTGTGCTCTGTGCTGGGAGAGGGGTGCTGTGCTCTGTGCTGGGAGAAGGGTGCTGTGCTCAGAGGGGGGCTATGCTCTGTGCTGGGAGAGGGGTGCTGTGCTCAGAGAGGGGTGCTGTGCTCTGTGCTGGGAGAGGGGTGCTGTGCTCTGTGCTGGGAGAGGGGTGCTGTGCTCTGTGCTGGGAGAGGGGCGTTGTGCTCTGTGCTGGGAGAGGGGTGCTGTCCTCTGTGCTGGGAGAGGGGTGCTGTGCTGGGAGAGGGGTGCTGTGCTGGGAGAAGGGTGCTGTGCTGGGAGAGGGGTGCTGTGCTCTGTGCTGGGAGAGGGGTGCTGTGATCTGTGCTGGGAGCAGGGTGCTGTGCTCTGTGCTGGGACAGGGGTGCTGTGCTCTGTGCTGGGAGAGGGGTGCTGTGCTCTGTGTTGGGAGAGGGGTGCTGTGATCTGTACTGGGAGAGGGGTGCTGTGCTGGTGGAGGGGTGCTGTGCTCTATGCTGGTAGAGGGGTGCTGTGCCCTGTGCTGGGAGAGGGGTGCTGTCCTCTGTGCTGGGAGAGGGGTGCTGTGCTGGGAGAGGGGTGCTGTGCTGGGAGAAGGGTGCTGTGCTGGGAGAGGGGTGCTGTGCTCTGTGCTGGGAGAGGGGTGCTGTGATCTGTGCTGGGAGAGGGGTGCTGTGATCTGTGCTGGGAGAGGGGTGCTGTGCTCAGAGAGGGGTGCTGTGCTTTGTGCTGGGAGAGGGGTGCTGTGATCTGTGCTGGGAGAGGGGTGCTGTGATCTGTGCTCGGAGAGGGGTGCTGTGCTCTGTGCTGGGAGAAGGGTGCTGTGATTTGTACTGGGAGAAGGGTGCTGTGCTCAGAGAGGGTTGCTGTGCTTTGTGCTGGGAGAGGGGTGCTGTGCTCTGTGCTGGGAGAAGGGTGCTGTGCTCAGAGAGGGGTGCTGTGCTCTGTGCTGGGAGAGGGGTGCTGTGATCTGTGCTGGGAGCAGGGTGCTGTGCTCTGTGCTGGGACAGGGGTGCTGTGCTCTGTGCTGGGAGAGGGGTGCTGTGCTCTGTGTTGGGAGAGGGGTGCTGTGATCTGTACTGGGAGAGGGGTGCTGTGCTGGTGGAGGGGTGCTGTGCTCTATGCTGGTAGAGGGGTGCTGTGCCCTGTGCTGGGAGAGGGGTGCTGTCCTTAGTGCTGGGAGAGGGGTGCTGTGCTCTGTGCTGGGAGAGGGGTGCTGTGCTCTGTGCCGGTGAGAGGAGTGCTGTGCTCTTTGCCGGGAGAGGGGTGCTGTGATCTGTGCTGAGCTGGGAGAGGGGTGCTGTCCTCTGTGCTGGGAGAAGGGTGCTGTGATCTGTGCTGGGAGAGGGGTGCTGTGATCTGTGCTGGGAGAGGGGTGCTGTGATCTGTTCTGGGAGAGGGGTGCTGTGCTCAGTGCTGGTATACGGGTGCTATGCCCTGTGCTGGGAGAGGGGTGCTGTGATCTGTGCTGGGAGAAGGGTGCTGTGCTCAGAGAAGGGTGCTGTGCTCTGTGCTGGGAGAGGGATGCTGTGCTCAGAGAGGGGTGCTGTGCTCTGTGCTGGGAGAGGGGTGCTGTGATCTGTGCTCGGAGAGGGGTGCTGTGCTCTGTGCTGGGAGAAGGGTGCTGTGATCTGTGCTGGGAGAGGGGTGCTGTGATATGTGCTGGGACAAGGGTGCTGTGCAGGGAGAGGGGTGCTGTGCTCTGTGCTTGGAGAGGTGTGCTGTGCTCTGTGCAGGGAGAGGGGTGCTGTGCTCTATGCTGGTAGAGGGGTGCTGTGCTCTGTGCAGGGAAAGGGGTGCTGTCCTTAGTGCTGGGAGAGGGGTGCTGTGCTCTGTGCCGGTGAGAGGAGTGCTGTGCTCTGTGCTGAGAGAGGGGTGCTGTGATCTGTGCTGTGCTGGGAGAGGGGTGCTGTCCTCTGTGCTGGGAGAAGGGTGCTGGGAGAGGGGTGCTGTGATCTGTGCTGGGAGAGGGGTGCTGTGATGTGTGCTGGGAGAGGGGTGCTGTGATCTGTGCTGGGAAAGGGTTGCTGTGCTCTGTGCTGGGAAAGGGGTGCTGTGATCTATGCTGGGAGAGGGGTGCTGTGCTCTGTGCTGGTATACGGGTGCTGTGCTCTGTGCTGGTATACGGGTGCTATGCCCTGTGCTGGGAGAGGGGTGCTGTGATCTGTGCTGGGAGGGGGGTGCTGTGCTCTGTGCTGGGAGACGGGTGCTATGATCTGTGCTGGGAGACGGGTGCTGTGGTCTGTGCTGGGAGAGGGGTGCTGTGATCTGTGCTATGCTGGGAGAGGGGGTGCTGTGCCCTGTGCTGGGAGAAGGGTGCTGTGCTCAGAGAGGGGTGCTGTGCTCTGTGCTGAGAGAAGGGTGCTGTGCTCTGTGCTGAGAGAAGGGTGCTGTGCTCTGTGCTGAGAGAAGGGTGCTGTGCTGGGAGAGGAGTGCTGTCCTGGGAGAGGGGTGCTGTGCTCTGTGCTGGGAGAGGGGTGCTGTCCTCTGTGCTGGGAGAGGGGTGCTGTCATCTGTGCTGGCAGAGGGGTGCTGTCCTCTGTGCTGGGAGAGGGGTGCTGTGCTCTGTGCTGGGAGAAGGGTGCTGTGCCGGGAGAGGGGTGCTGTGCTCTGTGCTGGGAGAGGGGTGCTGTGATCTGTGCTGGGAGAGGGGTGCTGTGATCTGTACTGGGAGAAGGGTGCTGTGCTGGGAGAGGGGTGCTGTGCTTTGTGCTGGGAGAGGGGTGCTGTGATCTGTGCTCGGAGAGGGGTGCTGTGCTCTGTGCTGGGAGAAGGGTGCTGTGATCTGTGCTGGGAGAGGGGTGCTGTGATCTGTGCTGGGAGAGGAGTGCTGTGATCTGTACTGGGAGAAGGGTGCTGTGCTCAGAGAGGGGTGCCGTGCTTTGTGCTGGGAGAGGGGTGCTGTGCTCAGTGCTGGGAGAAGGGTGCTGTGCTCAGAGAGGGGTGCTGTGCTCTGTGCTGGGAGAGGGGTGCTGTGATCTGTACTGGGAGCAGGGTGCTGTGCTCTGTGCAGGGAGAGGGGTGCTGTGATCTGTGCTGGGAGAGGGGTGCTATGATCTGTGCTGGGAGAGGGGTGATGTGCTCTGTGCTGGGAGAAGTGTGCTTTGCTCTGTGCTGGGAGCTAGGTGCTGTGCTCTGTGCTGGGAGAGGGATTCTACGCTAGGAGAGGGGTGCTGTGATCTGTGCTGGGAGACGGGTGCTGTGCTCTGTGCTGGGAGAGGGGTGCTCTGCTCTGTGCTGAGAGAAGGGTGCTGTGCTCTGTGATGGGAGATGGGTGCCGTGCTGGTAGAGGGGTGCTGTCCATTGTGCTGGGAGAGGGGTGCTGTCCACTGTGCTCGGAGAGGGGTGCTGTGCTTTGTGCTGGGAGAGGAGTGCTGTTATCTGTGCTGGGAGAAGGGTGCTGTGCTGGGAGAGGGGTGCTGTCCTCTGTGCTGGGAGAGGGGTGCTGTCCTCTGTGCTGGGAGAGGGGTTCTGTGCTGGGAGAGGGGTGCTGTCCTCTGTGCTGGGAGAGGGGTGCTGTCCTCTGTGCTGGGAGAGGGGTGCTGTCCTCTGTGCAGGGAGAAGTGTGCTTTGCTCTGTGCTGGTAGAGGGGTGCTATGATCTGTGCTGGGAGAGGGGTGCTGTGCTATGTACTGGGAGAAGGGTGCTGTGCTCAGAGAGGGGTGCTGTGCTTTGTGCTGGGAGAGGGGTGCTGTGCCCTGTGCTGGGAGAAGGGTGCTGTCCTGGGAGAGGGGTGCTGTCCTCTGTGCTGGGAGAGGGGTGCTGTCCTCTGTGCTGGGAGAGGGGTGCTGTCCTCTGTGCTGGGAGAGGGGTGCTGTCATCTGTGCTGGGAGAGGGGTGTTGTGCTCTGTGCTGGGAGAGGGGTGCTGTCCTCTGTGCTGGGAGAGGGGTGCTGTCCTCTGTGCTGGGAGAGGGGTGCTGTGATCTGTCCTGGGAGACGGGTGCTGTGCTCTGTGCTGGGAGAGGGGTGCTGTGCTCTGTGCTCAGAGAAGGGTGCTCTGCTCTGTACTGAGAGAAGGGTGCTGTGCTCTGGGCTGAGAGAAGGGTGCTGTGCTGGGAGAGGGGTGCTGTGCTCTGTGCTGGGAGAAGGGTGCCGTGCTGGGAGAGGGGTGCTGTCAACTGTGCTGGGAAAGGGGTGCTGTCCACTGTGCTGGGAGAGGGGTGCTGTGATCTGTGCTGGGAGAGGGGTGCTGTCCTCTGTGCTGGGAGAGGAGTGCTAAGCTGGAAGAGGGGTGCTGTGCTCTGTGCTGGGAGAGGGGTGCTGTGCTCTGTGCTGGGAGAAGGGTGCTGTGCTCAGAGGGGTGCTATGCTCTGTGCTGGGAGAGGGGTGCTGTGCTCAGAGAGGGGTGCTGTGCTCTGTGCTGGGAGAGGGGTGCTGTGATCTGTGCTGGGAGCGGGGTGCTGTGCTCTGTGCTGGGAGAGGGGTGCTGTCCTCTGTGCTGGGAGAGGGGTGCTGTCGTCTGTGCTGGGAGAGGGGTGCTGTCCTCTGTGCTGGTTGAGGGGTGCTGTCCTCTGTGCTGGGAGAAGGGTGCTGTGCTGGGAGAGGGGTGCTGTGCTCTGTGCTGGGAGAGGGGTGCTGTGATCTGTGCTGGGAGAGGGGTGCTGTGATCTGTACTGGGAGAAGGGTGCTGTGCTCAGAGAGGGGTGCTGTGCTTTGTGCTGGGAGAGGGGTGCTGTCCTCTGTGCTGGGAGAGGGGTGCTGTGATCTGTCCTGGGAGAGGGGTGCTGTCATCTGTGCTGGGAGAGGGGTGCTGTGATCTGTGCTCGGAGAGGGGTGCTGTGCTCTGTGCTGTGAGAAGGGTGTTGTGATCTGTGCTGGGAGAGGGGTGCTGTGATCTGTGCTGGGAGAGGAGTGCTGTGATCTGTACTGGGAGAAGGGTGCTGTGCTCAGAGAGGGGTGCTCTGCTTTGTGCTGGGAGAGGGGTGCTGTGCTCTGTGCAGGGAGAAGGGTGCTGTGCTCAGAGAGGGGTGCTGTGCTCTGTGCTGGGAGAGGGGTGCTGTGATCTGTGCTGGGAGCAGGGTGCTGTGCTCTGTGCTGGTAGAGGGGTGCTGTGCTCTATGCTGGTAGAGGGGTGCTGTGCTCTGTGCTGGGAGAGGTGGTGCTGTCCTTAGTGCTGGGAGAGGGGTGCTGTGCTCTGTGCCGGTGAGAGGAGTGCAGTGCTCTGTGCTGGGAGAGGGGTGCTGTGATCTGTGCTGTGCTGAGAGAGGGGTGCTGTCCTCTGTGCTGGGAGAAGGGTGCTGTGATCTGTGCTGGGAGAGGGGTGCTGTGATCTGTGCTGGGAGAGGGTTGCTGTGCTCTGTGCTGGGAGAGCGGTGCTGTGCTCTGTGCTGGGTGAGGGGTGCTGTGATCTATGCTGGGAGAGGGGTGCTGTGCTCTGTGCTGGGAGAGGGGTGCTGTGCTCTGTGCTGGGAGACGGGTGCTATGATCTGTGCTGGGAGTAGGGTGCTGTGATCTGTGCTATGCTGGGAGAGGGGGTGCTGTGCCCTGTGCTGGGAGAAGGGTGCTGTGCTCTGTGGTGGGAGAGGGGTGTTGTGCTCTGTGCTGGGAGTAGGGTGCTGTGATCAGTGCTGGGAGAAGGGTGCTGTGCTCAGAGAGGGGTGCTGTGCTCTCTGCTGGTATACCGGTGCTGTGCTCTCTGCTGGTAAACCGGTGCTGTGCTCTGTGCTGGGAGAAGGGTGCTGTGATCTGTGCTGGGAGAGGGGTGCTATGATCTGTGCTGGGAGAGGGGTGATGTGCTCTGTGCTGGGAGAAGTGTGCTTTGCTCTGTGCAGGGAGAGGGTTCCTGTGCTCTGTGCTGGGAGAGGGTTCCTGTGCTCTGTGCTGGGAGCTAGGTGCTGTACTCTGTGCTGGGAGAGGGATTCTGCGCTGGGAGACGGGTGCTGTGCTCTGTGCTGGGAGACGGGTGCTGTGCTCTGTGCTGGGAGAGGGGTGCTGTGCTCTGTGCTGGGAGAGGGGTGCTCTGCTCTCTGCTGAGAGAAGGGTGCTGTGCTCTGTGATGGGAGATGGGTGCCGTGCTGGGAGAGGGGTGCTGTCCACTGTGCTGGGAGAGGGGTGCTGTCCACTGTGCTCGGAGAGGGGTGCTGTGCTTTGTGCTGGGAGAGGAGTGCTGTGATCTGTGCTGGGAGAAGGGTGCTGTGCTGGGAGAGGGGTGCTGTCCTCTGTGCTGGGAGAGGGGTGCTGTCCTCTGTGCTGGGAGAGGGGTTCTGTGCTGGGAGAGGTGTGCTGTCCTCTGTGTTGGGAGAGGGGTGCTATGATCTGTGCTGGGAGAGGGGTGCTGTGCTATGTGCTGGGAGAGGGGTGCTGTGATCTGTACTGGGAGAAGGGTGCTGTGCTCAGAGTGGGGTGCTGTGCTTTGTGCTGGGAGAGGGGTGCTGTGCCCTGTGCTGGGAGAAGGGTGCTGTGCTGGGAGAGGGGTGCTGTGCTATGTGCTGGGAGAGGGGTGCTGTGATCTGTACTGGGAGAAGGGTGCTGTGCTCAGAGTGGGGTGCTGTGCTTTGTGCTGGGAGAGGGGTGCTGTGCCCTGTGCTGGGAGAAGGGTGCTGTGCTGGGAGAGGGGTGCTGTCCTCTGTGCTGGGAGAGGGGTGCTGTCCTCTGTGCTGGGAGAGGGGTGCTGTCATCTGTGCTGGGAGAGGGGTGCTGTCATCTGTGCTGGGAGAGGCGTGCTGTCATCTGTGCTGGGAGAGGGTTCCTGTGCTCTGTGCTGGGAGAGGGGTGCTGTGATCTGTGCTGGGAGACGGGTGCTGTGCTCTGTGATGGGAGAGGGGTGCTGTGCTCTGTGCTGGGAGAAGGGTGCTCTGCTCTGTGCTGAGAGAAGGGTGATGTGCTCTGTGCTGAGAGAAGGGTGCTGTGCTGGGAGAGGGGTGCTGTCCTGGGAGAGGGGTGCTGTCCTCTGTGCTGGGAGAGGGGTGCTGTCCTCTGTGCTGGGAGAGGGGTGCTGTGCCCTGTGTTGGGAGAGGGGTGCTGTGCTCTGTTCTGGGAGAGGAGTGCTAAGCTGGGTTAGGGGTGCTGTGATCTGTGCTGGGAGAAGGGTGCCATGCTGGGAGAGGAGTGCTGTCCACTGTGCTGGGAGAGGGGTGCTGTCCACTGTGCTGGGAGAGGGGTGCTGTGATCTGTGCTGGGAGAGGGGTGCTGTGATCTGTGCTGGGAGAGGGGTGCTGTGATCTGTGCTGGGAGAGGGGTGCTGTGATCTGTGCTGGGAGAGGGGTGCTGTGATCTGTACTGGGAGAAGGGTGCTGTGCTGGGAGAGGGGTGCTGTGCTGGGAGAGGGGTGCTGTCCTCTGTGCTGGGAGAGGGGTGCTGTCCTCTGTGCTGGGAGCGGGGTGCTGTCCTCTGTGCTGGGAGAGGGGTGCTGTCCTCTGTGCTAGGAGAGGGGTGCTGTCCAATTTGCTGGGAGAGGGGTGCTGTCCTCTGTGGTGGGAGAGGTGTGCTGTGCTCTGTGCTGGGAGAAGGGTGCTGTGCTGGAGAGAGGGGTGCTGTGCTTTGTGCTGGGAGAGGGGTGCTGTGATCTGTGCTCGGAGAGGGGTGCTGTGCTCTGTGCTGGGAGAAGGGTGCTGTGATCTGTGCTGGGAGAGGGGTGCTGTGATCTGTGCTGGGAGAGGAGTGCTGTGATCTGTACTGGGAGAAGGGTGCTGTGCTCAGAGAGGGGTGCTCTGCTTTGTGCTGGGAGAGGGGTGCTGTGCTCTGTGCTGGGAGAAGGGTGCTGTGCTCAGAGAGGGGTGCTGTGCTTTGTGCTGGGAGAGGGGTGCTGTGATCTGTGCTGGGAGCAGGGTGCTGTGCTCTGTGCAGGGAGAGGGGTGCTGTGCTCTGTGCTGGGACAGGGGTGCTGTGCTCTGTGCTGGGACAGGGGTGCTGTGCTCTGTGCTGGGAGTGGGGTGCTGTGCTCTGTGCTGGGAGAGGGGTGCTGTGCTCTGTGTTGGGAGGGGGGTGCTGTGATCTGTGCTGCGAGAAGGGTGCTGTGCTCTGTGCTGGTAGAGGGGTGCTGTGCTCTATGCTGGTAGAGGGGTGCTGTGCTCTGTGCTGGGAGAGGGGTGCTGTCCTTAGTGCTGGGAGAGGGGTGCTGTGCTCTGTGCCGGTGAGAGGAGTGCTGTGCTCTGTGCTGGTAGAGGGGTGCTGTGATCTGTGCTGTGCTGGGAGAGGGGTGCTGTCCTCTGTGCTGGGAGAAGGGTGCTGTGATCTGTGCTGGGAGAGGGGTGCTGTGATCTGTGCTGGGAGAGGGGTGCTGTGCTCTGTGCTGGGAGAGGGGTGCTGTGCTCTGTGCTGGGAGAGGGGTGCAGTGCTCTGTGCTGGGTGAGGGGTGCTGTGATCTATGCTGGGAGAGGGGTGCTGTGCTCTGTGCTGGTATACGGGTGCTGTGCCCTGTGCTGGGAGAGGGGTGCTGTGATCTGTGCTGGGAGAAGGGTGCTGTGCTCTGTGCTGGGAGACGGGTGCTATGATCTGTGCTGGGAGTAGGGTGCTGTGATCTGTGCTATGCTGGGAGAGGGGGTGCTGTGCCCTGTGCTGGGAGAAGGGTGCTGTGATCTGTTCTGTGCTGGGAGAGAGGTGCTATCCTCTGTGCTGGGAGAGGGGTGCTGTCCTCTGTGCTGGGAGAGGGGTGCTGTCCTCTGTGCTGGGAGAGGGGTGCTGTGCTGGGAGAAGGGTGCTGTGCTGGGAGAGGGGTGCTGTGATCTGTGCTGGGAGAAGGGTGCCGTGCTGGGAGATGTGTGCTGTCCACTGTGCTGGGAAAGGGGTGCTGTCCACTGTGCTGGGAAAGGGGTGCTGTCCACTGTGCTGGGAGAGGGGTGCTGTGATCTGTGCTGGGAGAGGGGTGCTGTCCTCTGTGCTGGGAGAGGGGTGCTGTGATCTGTTCTGTGCTGGGAGAGGGGTGCTGTCCTCTGTGCTGGGAGAGGGGTGCTGTGCTCTGTGCTGGGAGAGGGGTGCTGTGCTCTGTGCTGGGAGAAGGGTGCTGTGCTCAGAGAGGGGTGCTATGCTCTGTGCTGGGAGAGGGGTGCTGTGATCTGAGCTGGGAGCTGGGTGCTGTGCTCTGTGCTGGGAGAGGGGTGCTGTGCTCTGTGCTGGGAGAGGGGTGCTGTGCTCTGTGCTGGGAGAGGGGTGCTGTGCTCTGTGCTGGGAGAGGGGTGCTGTGCTCTGTGCTGGGAGAGGGGTGCTGTCCTCTGTGCTGGGAGAGGGGTGCTGTCCTCTGTGCTGGGAGAGGGGTGCTGTGCTCTGTGCTGGGAGAAGGGTGCTGTGCTGGGAGAGGGGTGCTGTGCTCTGTGCTGGGAGAGGGGTCCTGTGCTTTGTGCTGGGAGAGGGGTGCTGTGATCTGTCCTCGGAGAGGGGTGCTGTGATTTGTACTGGGAGAAGGGTGCTGTGCTCAGAGAGGGGTGCTGTGCTTTGTGCTGGGAGAGGGGTGCTGTGATCTGTGCTCATAGAGGGGTGCTGTGCTCTGTGCTGGGAGAAGGGTGCTGGGAGAGGGGTGCTGTCCACTGAGCAGGGAGAGGGGTGCTGTGATCTGTGCTGGAGAGGGGTGCTGTTATCTGTACTGGGAGAAGGGTGCTGTGCTCAGAGAAGGGTGCTGTGATCTGTGCTGGGAGAGGGGTGCTGTGATCTGTGCTGGGAGAAGGGTGCTGTGCTCTGTGCCGGGGAGAGGGGTGCTGTGATCTGTGCTGTGCTGGGAGATGGGTGCTGTCCTCTGTGCTGGGAGAAGGTTACTGTGATCTGTGCTGGGAGAGGGGGGCTGTGATCTGTGCTGGGAGAGGGGTGCTGTGCTGGGAGAGGGGTGCTGTCCTCTGTGCTGGGAGAGGGGTGCTGTCCTCTGTGCTGGGAGAGGGGTGCTGTGCCCTGTGCTGGGAGAAGGGTGCTGTGCTCTGTGCTGGGAATAGGGTGCTGTGATCTGTGCTGGGAGAAGGGTGCTGTGCTCAGAGAGGGGTGCTGTGCTCTCTGCTGGTATACCGGTGTTGTGCTCTGTGCTGGGAGAAGGGTGCTGTGATCTGTGCTGGGAGAGGGGTGATGTGCTCTGTGCTGGGAGAAGTGTGCTTTGCTCTGTGCAGGGAGAGGGTTCCTGTGTTCTGTGCTGGGAGAGGGTTCCTGTGCTCTGTGCTGGGAGCTAGGTGCTGTACTCTGTGCTGGGAGAGGGATTCTGCGCTGGGAGAGGGGTGCTGTGATCTGTGCTGGGAGACGGGTGCTGTGCTCTGTGCTGGGAGAGGAGTGCTGTGCTCTGTGCTCAGAGAAGGGTGCTCTGCTCTCTGCTGAGAGAAGGGTGCTGTGCTCTGTGATGGGAGATGGGTGCCGTGCTGGGAGAGGGGTGCTGTCCACTGTGCTGGAAGAGGGGTGCTGTCCACTGTGCTCGGAGAGGGGTGCTGTGCTTTGTGCTGGGAGAGGAGTGCTGTGATCTGTGCTGGGAGAAGGGTGCTGTGCTGGGAGAGGGGTGCTGTCCTCTGTGCTGGGAGAGGGGTGCTGTCCTCTGTGCTGGGAGAGGGGTTCTGTGCTTGGAGAGGGGTGCTGTCCTCTGTGCTGGGAGAGGGGTGCTGTCCTCTGTGCTGGGAGAAGTGTGCTTTGCTCTGTGCTGGTAGAGGGGTGCTATGATCTGTGCTGGGAGAGGGGTGCTGTGCTATGTGCTGGGAGAGGGGTGCTGTGATCTGTACTGGGAGAAGGGTGCTGTGCTCAGAGAGGGGTGCTGTGCTTTGTGCTGGGAGAGGGGTGCTGTGCCCTGTGCTGGGAGAAGGGTGCTGTGCTGGGAGAGGGGTGCTGTCCTCTGTGCTGGGAGAGGGGTGCTGTCCTCTGTGCTGGGAGAGGGGTGCTGTCCTCTGTGCTGGGAGAGGGGTGCTGTCCTCTGTGCTGGGAGAGGGGTGCTGTCATCTGTGCTGGGAGAGGCGTGCTGTCATCTGTGCTGGGAGAGGGTTCCTGTGCTCTGTGCTGGGAGAGGGGTGCTGTGATCTGTGCTGGGAGACGGGTGCTCTGCTCTGTGATGGGAGAGGGGTGCTGTGCTCTGTGCTGGGAGAAGGGTGCTGTGCTCTGTGCTGAGAGAAGGGTGCTCTGCTCTGTGCTGAGAGAAGGGTGCTGTGCTCTTTGCTGAGAGAAGGGTGCTGTGCTGGGAGAGGGGTGCTGTCCTGGGAGATGGGTGCTGTCCTCTGTGCTGGGAGAGGGGTGCTGTCCTCTGTGCTGGGAGAGGGGTGCTGTGCCCTGTGCTGGGAGAGGGGTGCTGTGCTCTGTTCTGGGAGAGGAGTGCTAAGCTGGGTTAGGGGTGCTGTGATCTGTGCTGGGAGAAGGGTGCCATGCTGGGAGAGGAGTGCTGTCCACTGTGCTGGGAGAGGGGTGCTGTCCACTGTGCTGGGAGAGGGGTGCTGTGAATTGTGCTGGGAGAGGGGTGCTGTGATCTGTACTGGGAGAAGGGTGCTGTGCTGGGAGAGGGGTGCTGTGCTGGGAGAGGGGTGCTGTCCTCTGTGCTGGGAGAGGGGTGCTGTCCTCTGTGCTGGGAGAGGGGTGCTGTCCTCTGTGCTGGGAGCGGGGTGCTGTCCTCTGTGCTGGGAGTGGGGTGCTGTCCTCTGTGCTGGGAGAGGGGTGCTGTCCAATTTGCTGGGAGAGGGGTGCTGTCCACTGTGCTGGGAAAGGGGTGCTGTCCACTGTGCTGGGAGAGGGGTGCTGTGATCTGTGCTGGGAGAGGGGTGCTGTCCTCTGTGCTGGGAGAGGGGTGCTGTGATCTGTTCTGTGCTGGGAGAGGGGTGCTGTCCTCTGTGCTGGGAGAGGGGTGCTGTGCTCTGTGCTGGGAGAGGGGTGCTGTCCTCTGTGCTGGGAGAGGGGTGCTGTGCCCTGTGCTGGGAGAGGGGTGCTGTGCTCTGTGCTGGGAGAGGAGTGCTAAGCTGGGAGAGGGGTTCTGTGATCTGTGCTAGGAGAAGGGTGCCGTGCTGGGAGAGGGGTGCAGTCCACTGTGCTGGGAGAGGGGTGCTGTCCACTGTGCTGGGAGAGGGGTGCTGTGATCTGTGCTGGGAGAGGGGTGATGTGCTCTGTGCTGGGAGAGGGGTGCTGTCTTCTGTGCTGGAAGAGGGGTGCTGTGCTCGGAGAGGGGTGCTGTGGTCTGTGCTGGGAGAGGGTTGCTGTGATCTGTGCTATGCTGGGAGAGGGGGTGTTGTGCCCTGTGCTGGGAGAAGGCTGCTGTGCTCTGTGCTGGGAGAGGGGTGTTGTGCTCTGTGCTGGGAGAGGGGTGCTGTGATCAGAGAGGGGTGCTGTGCTCTGTGCTGGTATACCGGTGCTGTGCTCTGAGCTGGGAGAAGGGTGCTGTGATCTTTGCTGGGAGAGGAGTGCTATGATCTGTGCTGGGAGAGGGGTGATGTGCTCTGTGCTGGGAGAAGTGTGCTTTGCTCTGTGCTGGTAGAGCAGTGCTATGATCTGTGCTGGGAGAGGGGTGCTGTGCTATGTGCAGGGAGAGGGGTGCTGTGATCTTTTCAATGCATGGAGAGGGTTCCTGTGCTCTGTGCTGGGAGAGGGGTGCTCTCTTCTGTGCTGGGAGAGGGGTGCTGTCCTCTGTGCTGGGAGAGGGGTGCTGTCCTCTGTGCTGGGAGAGGGGTGCTGTCCTCTGTGCTGGGAGAGGGGTGCTGTGCCCTGTGCTAGAGAGGAGTGCTATGCTGGGAGAGAGGTGCTATCCTCTGTGCTGGGAGAGGGGTGCTGTCCTCTGTGCTGGGAGAGGGGTGCTGTCCTCTGTGCTGGGAGAGGGGTGCTGTGCTGGGAGAAGGGTGCTTTGCTGGGAGAGGGGTGCTGTGATCTGTGCTGGGAGAAGGGTGCTGTGCTGGGAGATGTGTGCTGTCCACTGTGCTGGGAAAGGGGTGCTGTCCACTGTGCTGGGAAAGGGGTGCTGTCCACTATGCTGGGAGAGGGGTGCTGTGATCTGTGCTGGGAGAGGGGTGCTGTCCTCTGTGCTGGGAGAGGGGTGCTGTGATCTGTTCTGTGCTGGGAGAGGGGTGCTGTCCTCTGTGCTGGGAGAGGGGTGCTGTGCTCTGTGCTGGGAGAGGGGTGCTGTGCTCTGTGCTGGGAGAAGGGTGCTGTGCTCAGAGAGGGGTGCTATGCTCTGTGCTGGGAGAGGGGTGCTGTGATCTGAGCTGGGAGCTGGGTGCTGTGCTCTGTGCTGGGAGAGGGGTGCTGTGCTCTGTGCTGGGAGAGGGGTGCTGTGCTCTGTGCTGGGAGAGGGGTGCTGTGCTCTGTGCTGGGAGAGGGGTGCTGTGCTCTGTGCTGGGAGAGGGGTGCTGTGCTCTGTGCTGGGAGAGGGGTGCTGTCCTCTGTGCTGGGAGAGGGGTGCTGTCCTCTGTGCTGGGAGAGGGGTGCTGTGCTCTGTGCTGGGAGAAGGGTGCTGTGCTGGGAGAGGGGTGCTGTGCTCTGTGCTGGGAGAGGGGTCCTGTGCTTTGTGCTGGGAGAGGGGTGCTGTGATCTGTGCTCAGAGAGGGGTGCTGTGATTTGTACTGGGAGAAGGGTGCTGTGCTCAGAGAGGGGTGCTGTGCTTTGTGCTGGGAGAGGGGTGCTGTGATCTGTGCTTGTAGAGGGGTGCTGTGCTCTGTGCTGGGAGAAGGGTGCTGGGAGAGGGGTGCTGTCCACTGAGCTGGGAGAGGGGTGCTGTGATCTGTGCTGGAGAGGGGTGCTGTTATCTGTACTGGGAGAAGGGTGCTGTGCTCAGAGAAGGGTGCTGTGATCTGTGCTGGGAGAGGGGTGCTGTGATCTGTGCTGGGAGAAGGGTGCTGTGCTCTGTGCCGGGGAGAGGGGTGCTGTGATCTGTGCTGTGCTGGGAGATGGGTGCTGTCCTCTGTGCTGGGAGAAGGTTACTGTGATCTGTGCTGGGAGAGGGGGGCTGTGATCTGTGCTGGGAGAGGGGTGCTGTGCTGGGAGAGGGGTGCTGTCCTCTGTGCTGGGAGAGGGGTGCTGTCCTCTGTGCTGGGAGAGGGCTGCTGTCTTCTGTGCTGGGAGAGGGGTGCTGTCATCTGTGCTGGGAGAGGGGTGTTGTGCTCTGTGCTGGGAGAGGGGTGCTGTCCTCTGTGCTGGGAGAGGGGTGCTGTCCTCTGTGCTGGGAGAGGGGTGCTGTGATCTGTCCTGGGAGACGGGTGCTGTGCTCTGTGCTGGGAGAGGGGTGCTGTGCTCTGTGCTCAGAGAAGGGTGCTCTGCTCTGTACTGAGAGAAGGGTGCTGTGCTCTGGGCTGGGAGAGGGGTGCTGTGATCTGTGCTGGGAGAGCGGTGCTGTGATCTGTACTGGGAGAAGGGTGCTGTGCTCAGAGAGGTGTGCTGTGCTTTGTGCTGGGAGAGGGGTGCTGTCCTCTGTGCTGGGAGAGGGGTGCTGTCCACTGAGCTGGGAGAGGGGTGCTGTGATCTGTGCTGGAGAGGGGTGCTGTTATCTGTACTGGGAGAAGGGTGCTGTGCTCAGAGAGGGGTGCTGTGCTCTGTGCTGGGAGAGGGGTGCTGTGCTCTGTGCCGGTGAGAGGGGTGCTGTGCTCTGTGCCGGTGAGAGGGGTGCTGTGCTCTGTGCCGGGGAGAGGGGTGCTGTGATCTGTGCTGTGCTGGGAGAGGGGTGCTGTCCTCTGTGCTGGGAGAAGGGTGCTGTGATCTGTGCTGGGAGAGGGGTGCTGTGATCTGTGCTGGGAGAAGGGTGCTGTGCTCTGTGCCGGGGAGAGGGGTGCTGTGATCTGTGCTGGGAGAAGGGTGCTGTCCTCTGTGCTGGGAGAGGGGTGCTGTCCTCTGTGCTGGGAGAGGGGTGCTGTCCTCTGTGCTGGGAGAGTGGTGCTGTGCCCAGTGCTGGGAGAGGGATGCTGTGCTCTGTGCTGAGAGAGGAGTGCTAAGCTGGGAGAGGGGTTCTGTGATCTGTGCTAGGAGAAGCGTGCCGTGCTGGGAGAGGGGTGCTGTCCACTGTGCTGGGAGAGGGGTGCTGTCCACTGTGCTGGGAGAGGGGTGCTGTGATCTGTGCTGGGAGAGTGGTGCTGTCTTCTGTGCTGGGAGAGGGGTGTTGTCCTCTGTGCTGGGAGAGGGGTGCTGTCTTCTGTGCTGGGAGAGGGGTGCTGTCCTCTGTGCTGGGAGAGGGGTGCTGTCCTCTGTGCTCGGAGAGGGGTGCTGTCCTCTGTGCTCGGAGAGGGGTGCTGTCCTCTGTGCTCGGAGAGGGGTGCTGTCCTCTGTGCTGGGAGAGGGGTACTATTATCTGTGTTGGGAGAGGGGTGCTGTGCTGGGAGAGGGGTGCTGTCCTCTGTGCTGGGAGAGGGGTGCTGTCCTCTGTGCTGGGAGTAGGGTGCTATGCCCTGTGCTGGGAGAGTTGTGCTGTGATCTGTGCTGGGACAAGGGTGCTGTGATCAGGGAGGGGTGCTGTGCTCTGTGCTGGTATACCGGTGCTGTGCTCTGAGCTGGGAGAAGGGTGCTGTGATCTGTGCTGGGAGAGGAGTGCTATGATCTGTGCTGGGAGAGGGGTGTTGTGATCTTTTCTATGCAGGGAGAGGGTTCCTGTGCTCTGTGCTGGGAGAGGATTCCTGTGCTCTGTGCTGGGAGAGGGGTGCTGTGCTCTGTATGGGAGTGGTGTGCTGTGATCTGTGCTGGGAGAAGGGTGCTGTGCTGGGAGAGGGGTGCTGTGCTCTGTGCTTGGAGATGGGTGCTGTGATCTGTGCTGGGAGAAGGGTGCCATGCTGGGAGAGGAGTGCTGTCCACTGTGCTGGGAGAGAGGTGCTGTCCACTGTGCTGGGAGAGGGGTGCTGTGATCTGTGCTGGGAGAGGGGTGCTGTGATCTGTGCTCGGAGAGGGTTGCTTGAATTTTGCTGGGAGAGGGGTGCTGTGATCTGTGCTGGGAGAGGGGTGCTGTGATCTGTACTGGGAGAAGGGTGCTGTGCTGGGAGAGGGGTGCTGTGCTGGGAGAGGGGTGCTGTCCTCTGTGCTGGGAGAGTGGTGCTGTCCTCTTTGCTGGGAGCGGGGTGCTGTCCTCTGTGCTGGGAGAGGGGTGTTGTCCTCTGTGCTGGGAGAGGGGTGCTGTCCAATTTGCTGGGAGAGGGGTGCTGTCCAATTTGCTGGGAGAGGGGTGCTGTCCTCTGTGCTGGGAGAGGGGTGCTGTCCTCTGTGCTGGGAGAGGGGTGCTGTCCTCTGTGCTGGGAGAGGGGTGCTGTGCCCTGTGCTGGGAGAGGGGTGCTGTGCTCTGTGCTGGGAGAGGAGTGCTAAGCTGGGAGAGGGGTTCTGTGATCTGTGCTAGGAGAAGGGTGCCGTGCTGGGAGAGGGGTGCTGTCCACTGTGATGGGAGAGGGGTGCTGTCCACTGTGCTGGGAGAGGGGTGCTGTGATCTGTGCTGGGAGAGGGGTGATGTGCTCTGTGCTGGGAGAGGGGTGCTGTCTTCTGTGCTGGGAGAGGGGTGCTGTGCTCGGAGAGGGGTGCTGTGGTCTGTGCTGGGAGAGGGGTGCTGTGATCTGTGCTATGCTGGGAGAGGGGGTGTTGTGCCCTGTGCTGGGAGAAGGGTGCTGTGCTCTGTGCTGGGAGAGGGGTGTTGAGCTCTTTGCTGGGAGAGGGGTGCTGTGATCAGAGAGGGGTGCTGTGCTCTGTGCTGGTATACCGGTGCTGTGCTCTGAGCTGGGAGAAGGGTGCTGTGATCTTTGCTGGGAGAGGAGTGCTATGATCTGTGCTGGGAGAGGGGTGATGTGCTCTTTGCTGGGAGAAGTGTGCTTTGCTCTGTGCTGGTAGAGCAGTGCTATGATCTGTGCTGGGAGAGGGGTGCTGTGCTATGTGCAGGGAGAGGGGTGCTGTGATCTTTTCAATGCATGGAGAGGGTTCCTGTGCTCTGTGCTGGGAGAGGGTTCCTGTGCTCTGTGCTGGGAGAGTGGTGCTGTGCTCTGTGCTGGGAGAGGGGTGCTGTCTTCTGTGCTGGGAGAGGGGTGCTGTGCTCGGAGAGGGGTGCTGTGGTCTGTGCTGGGAGAGGGGTGCTGTGATCTGTGCTATGCTGGGAGAGGGGGTGTTGTGCCCTGTGCTGGGAGAAGGGTGCTGTGCTCTGTGCTGGGAGAGGGGTGTTGAGCTCTTTGCTGGGAGAGGGGTGCTGTGATCAGAGAGGGGTGCTGTGCTCTGTGCTGGTATACCGGTGCTGTGCTCTGAGCTGGGAGAAGGGTGCTGTGATCTTTGCTGGGAGAGGAGTGCTATGATCTGTGCTGGGAGAGGGGTGATGTGCTCTTTGCTGGGAGAAGTGTGCTTTGCTCTGTGCTGGTAGAGCAGTGCTATGATCTGTGCTGGGAGAGGGGTGCTGTGCTATGTGCAGGGAGAGGGGTGCTGTGATCTTTTCAATGCATGGAGAGGGTTCCTGTGCTCTGTGCTGGGAGAGGGTTCCTGTGCTCTGTGCTGGGAGAGTGGTGCTGTGCTCTGTGCTGGGAGAGGGGTGCTGTCCTCTGTGCTGGGAGAGGGGTGCTGTCCTCTGTGTTGGGAGAGGGGTGCTGTCCTCTGTGCTGGGAGAGGGGTGCTGTGCCCTGTGCTGGGAGAGGGGTGCTGTCCTCTGTGCTGGGAGAGGGGTGCTGTGCTGGGAGAAGGGTACTGTGCTGGGGGAGGGGTGCTGTGATCTGTGCTGGGAGAAGGGTGCCGTGCTGGGAGATGTGTGCTGTCCACTGTGCTGGGAAAAGGGTGCTGTCCACTGTGCTGGGAAAGGGGTGCTGTCCACTGTGCTGGGAGAGGGGTGCTGTGATCTGTGCTGGGAGAGGGGTGCTGTCCTCTGTGCTGGGAAAGGGGTGCTGTGATCTGTTCTGTGCTGGGAGAGGGGTGCTGTGATCTGTTCTGTGCTGGGAGAGGGGTGCTGTCCTCTGTGCTGGGAGAGGGGTGCTGTCATCTGTGCTGGGAGAGGGGTGCTGTGCTCTGTGCTGGGAGAGGGGTGCTGTGCTCAGAGAGGGGTGCTGTGCTCTGTGCTGGGAGAGGGGTGCTGTGATCTGTGCTGGTAGCAGGGTGCTGTGCTCTGCGCTGGGAGAGGGGTGCTGTGCTCTGTGCTGGGAGAGGGGTGCTGTCCTCTGTGCTGGGAGAGGGGTGCTGTCCTCTGTGCTGGGAGAGGGGTGCTGTGCTCTGTGCTGGGAGATGGGTGCTGTGCTGGGAGAGGGGTGCTGTGCTCTGTGCTGGGAGAGGGGTGCTGTGATCTGTGCTGGGAGAGGGGTGCTGTGATCTGTACTGGGAGAAGGGTGCTGTGCTCAGAGAGGGGTGCTGTGCTTTGTGCTGGGAGAGGGGTGCTGTGATCTGTGCTCGTAGAGGGGTGCTGTGCTCTGTGCTGGGAGAAGGGTGCTGGGAGAGGGGTGCTGTCCACTGAGCTGGGAGAGGGGTGCTGTGATCTGTGCTGGAGAGGGGTGCTGTTATCTGTACTGGGAGAAGGGTGCTGTGCTCAGAGAGGGGTGCTGTGCTCTGTGCTGGGAGAGGGGTGCTGTGCTCTGTGCCGGTGAGAGGGGTGCTGTGCTCTGTGCCGGTGAGAGGGGTGCTGTGCTCTGTGCCGGTGAGAGGGGTGCTGTGCTCTGTGCTGGGGAGAGGGGTGCTGTGATCTGTGCTGTGCTGGGAGAGGGGTGCTGTCCTCTGTGCTGGGAGAAGGGTGCTGTGATCTGTGCTGGGAGAGGGGTGCTGTGATCTGTGCTGGGAGAAGGGTGCTGTGCTCTGTGCCGGGGAGAGGGGTGCTGTGATCTGTGCTGTGCTGGGAGGGGGGTGCTATCCTCTGTGCTGGGAGAAGGTTACTGTGATCTGTGCTGGGAGAGGGGGGCTGTGATCTGTGCTGGGAGAGGGGTGCTGTGATCTGTGCTGGGAGAAGGGTGCTGTGATCAGGGAGGGGTGCTGTGCTCTGTGCTGGTATACCGGTGCTGTGCTCTGAGCTGGGAGAAGGGTGCTGTGATCTGTGCTGGGAGAGGAGTGCTATGATCTGTGCTGGGAGAGGGGTGCTGTGATCTTTTCTATGCAGGGAGAGGGTTCCTGTGCTCTGTGCTGGGAGAGGGTTCCTGTGCTCTGTGCTGGGAGAGGGGTGCTGTGCTCTGTATGGGAGTGGTGTGCTGTGATCTGTGCTGGGAGAAGGGTGCTGTGCTGGGAGAGGGGTGCTGTGCTCTGTGCTTGGAGATGGGTGCTGTGATCTGTGCTGGGAGAAGGGTGCCATGCTGGGAGAGGAGTGCTGTCCACTGTGCTGGGAGAGGGGTGCTGTCCACTGTGCTGGGAGAGGGGTGCTGTGATCTGTGCTGGGAGAGGGTTGCTTGAATTTTGCTGGGAGAGGGGTGCTGTGATCTGTGCTGGGAGAGGGGTGCTGTGATCTGTACTGGGAGAAGGGTGCTGTGCTGGGAGAGGGGTGCTGTGCTGGGAGAGGGGTGCTGTCCTCTGTGCTGGAAGAGGGGTGCTGTCCTCTGTGCTGGGAGCGGGGTGCTGTCCTCTGTGCTGGGAGAGGGGTGCTGTCCTCTGTGCTGGGAGAGGGGTGCTGTCCAATTTGCTGGGAGAGGGGTGCTGTCCAATTTGCTGGGAGAGGGGTGCTGTCCTCTGTGCTGGGAGAGGGGTGCTGTCCTCTGTGCTGGGAGAGGGGTGCTGTGCCCTGTGCTGGGAGAGGGGTGCTGTGCCCTGTGCTGGGAGAGGGGTGCTGTGCTCTGTGCTGGGAGAGGAGTGCTAAGCTGGGAGAGGGGTTCTGTGATCTGTGCTAGGAGAAGGGTGCCGTGCTGGGAGAGGGGTGCTGTCCACTGTGATGGGAGAGGGGTGCTGTCCACTGTGCTGGGAGAGGGGTGCTGTGATCTGTGCTGGGAGAGGGGTGCTGTGATCTGTGCTGGGAGAGGGGTGATGTGCTCTGTGCTGGGAGAGGGGTGCTGTCTTCTGTGCTGGGAGAGGGGTGCTGTGCTCGGAGAGGGGTGCTGTGGTCTGTGCTGGGAGAGGGGTGCTGTGATCTGTGCTATGCTGGGAGAGGGGGTGTTGTGCCCTGTGCTGGGAGAAGGGTGCTGTGCTCTGTGCTGGGAGAGGGGTGTTGAGCTCTTTGCTGGGAGAGGGGTGCTGTGATCAGAGAGGGGTGCTGTGCTCTGTGCTGGTATACCGGTGCTGTGCTCTGAGCTGGGAGAAGGGTGCTGTGATCTTTGCTGGGAGAGGAGTGCTATGATCTGTGCTGGGAGAGGGGTGATGTGCTCTTTGCTGGGAGATGTGTGCTTTGCTCTGTGCTGGTAGAGCAGTGCTATGATCTGTGCTGGGAGAGGGGTGCTGTGCTATGTGCAGGGAGAGGGGTGCTGTGATCTTTTCAATGCATGGAGAGGGTTCCTGTGCTCTGTGCTGGGAGAGGGTTCCTGTGCTCTGTGCTGGGAGAAGGTTACTGTGATCTGTGCTGGGAGAGGGGGGCTGTGATCTGTGCTGGGAGAGGGGTGCTGTGCTCTGTGCTGGGAGAGGGGTGCTGTGCTGGGAGAGGGGTGCTGTCCTCTGTGCTGGGAGAGGGGTGCTGTCCTCTGTGCTGGGAGAGGGGTGCTGTCCTCTGTGCTGGGAGAGTGGTGCTGTGCCCAGTGCTGGGAGAGGGGTGCTGTGCTCTGTGCTGGGAGAGGAGTGCTAAGCTGGGAGAGGGGTTCTGTGATCTGTGCTAGGAGAAGGGTGCCGTGCTGGGAGAGGGGTGCTGTCCACTGTGCTGGGAGAGGGGTGCTGCCCACTGTGCTGGGAGAGGGGTGCTGTGATCTGTGCTGGGAGAGTGGTGCTGTCTTCTGTGCTGGGAGAGGGGTGTTGTCCTCTGTGCTAGGAGAGGGGTGCTGTCTTCTGTGCTGGGAGAGGGGTGCTGTCCTCTGTGCTGGGAGAGGGGTGCTGTCCTCTGTGCTGGGAGAGGGGTGCTGTGCTCTGTGCTGGGAGAGGGGTGCTGTGATCTGTGCTGGGAGAAGGGTGCTGTGATCAGAGAGGGGTGCTGTGCTCTCTGCTTGTATACCGGTGCTGTGCTCTGAGCTGGGAGAAGGGTGCTGTGATCTGTGCTGGGAGAGGAGTGCTATGATCTGTGCTGGGAGAGGGGTGATGTGCTCTGTGCTGGGAGAAGAGTGCTTTGCTCTGTGCTGGTAGAGCGGTGCTATGATCTGTGCTGGGAGAGGGGTGCTGTGATCTTTTCTATGCAGGGAGAGGGTTCCTGTGCTCTGTGCTGGGAGAGGGTTCCTGTGTTCTGTGCTGGGAGAGGGGTGCTGTGCTCTGTATTGGGAGTGGGGTGCTGTGCTCTGTGCTGAGAGAAGGGTGCTGTGCTGGGTGAGGGATTCTGTGCTGGGAGAGGGGTGCTGGGCTTTGTGCTGGGCGAGGGGTGCTGTGCACTGTGCTGGGAGAGGCGTGCTATGCTCTGTGCTCAGAGAAGGGTGCTGTGCTCAGTGCTGGGAGAGGGGTGCTGTGCTGGGAGAGGGGTGCTGTGCTGGGAGAGGGGTGCTGTGCTCTGTGCTGGGAGAAGGGTGCTGTGCTCTATGCTGGGAGAGGGGTGCTGTGCTGGGAGAGGGGTGCTGTCTGTGCTGGGAGAGGGGTGCTGTCCTCTGTGCTGGGAGAGGGGTGCTGTGCTCTGTGCAAGAGAGGAGTGCTATGCTGGGAGAGGGGTGCTGTCCTCTGTGCTGGGAGAGGGGTGCTGTGATCTGTGCTGGGAGAGGGGTGCTGTCCTCTGTGCTGGGAGAGGGGTGCTGTGATCTGTGCTGGGAGAAGGGTGCTGTGATCAGAGAGGGGTGCTGTGCTCTGTGCTGGTATACCGGTGCTGTGCTCTGAGCTGGGAGAAGGGTGCTGTGATCTGTGCTGGGAGAGAAGTGCTATGATCTGTTCTGGGAGAGGGGTGCTGTGATCTGTGCTCGTAGAGGGGTGCTGTGCTCTGTGCTGGGAGAAGGGTGCTGGGAGAGGGGTGCTGTCCACTGAGCTGGGAGAGGGCTGCTGTGATCTGTGCTGGAGAGGGGTGCTGTTATCTGTACTGGGAGAAGGGTGCTGTGCTCAGAGAGGGGTGCTGTGCTCTGTGCTGGGAGAGGGGTGCTGTGCTCTGTGCCGGTGAGAGGGGTGCTGTGCTCTGTGCCGGTGAGAGGGGTGCTGTGCTCTGTGCCGGGGAGAGGGGTGCTGTGATCTGTGCTGTGCTGGGAGAGGGGTGCTGTCCTCTGTGCTGGGAGAAGGGTGCTGTGATCTGTGCTGGGAGAGGGGTGCTGTGATCTGTGCTGGGAGAAGGGTGCTGTGCTCTGTGCCGGGGAGAGGGGTGCTGTGATCTGTGCTGGGAGAAGGGTGCTGGGAGAGGGGTGCTGTCCACTGAGCTGGGAGAGGGGTGCTGTGATCTGTGCTGGAGAGGGGTGCTGTTATCTGTACTGGGAGAAGGGTGCTGTGCTCAGAGAGGGGTGCTGTGCTCTGTGCTGGGAGAGGGGTGCTGTGCTCTGTGCCGGTGAGAGGGGTGCTGTGCTCTGTGCCGGTGAGAGGGGTGCTGTGCTCTGTGCCGGGGAGAGGGGTGCTGTGATCTGTGCTGTGCTGGGAGAGGGGTGCTGTCCTCTGTGCTGGGAGAAGGGTGCTGTGATCTGTGCTGGGAGAGGGGTGCTGTGATCTGTGCTGGGAGAAGGGTGCTGTGCTCTGTGCCGGGGAGAGGGGTGCTGTGATCTGTGCTGGGAGAAGGGTGCTGTCCTCTGTGCTGGGAGAGGGGTGCTGTCCTCTGTGCTGGGAGAGGGGTGCTGTCCTCTGTGCTGGGAGAGTGGTGCTGTGCCCAGTGCTGGGAGAGGGGTGCTGTGCTCTGTGCTGGGAGAGGAGTGCTAAGCTGGGAGAGGGGTTCTGTGATCTGTGCTAGGAGAAGGGTGCCGTGCTGGGAGAGGGATGCTGTCCACTGTGCTGGGAGAGGGGTGTTGTCCTCTGTGCTGGGAGAGGGGTGCTGTCTTCTGTGCTGGGAGAGGGGTGCTGTCCTCTGTGCTGGGAGAGGGGTGCTGTCCTATGTGCTGGGAGAGGGGTGCTGTCCTCTGTGCTGGGAGAAGGGTGCTGTGATCTGTGCTGGGAGAGGGGTGCTGTGATCTGTGCTGGGAGAAGGGTGCTGTGATCAGAGAGGGGTGCTGTGCTCTGTGCTTGTATACCGGTGCTGTGCTCTGAGCTGGGAGAAGGGTGCTGTGATCTGTGCTGGGAGAGGAGTGCTATGATCTGTGCTGGGAGAGGGGTGATGTGCTCTGTGCTGGGAGAAGAGTGCTTTGCTCTGTGCTGGTAGAGCGGTGCTATGATCTGTGCTGGGAGAGGGGTGCTGTGATCTTTTCTATGCAGGGAGAGGGTTCCTGTGCTCTGTGCTGGGAGAGGGTTCCTGTGTTCTGTGCTGGGAGATGGGTGCTGTGCTCTGTATTGGGAGTGAGGTGCTGTGCTCTGTGCTGAGAGAAGGGTGCTGTGCTGGGTGAGGGATTCTGTGCTGGGAGAGGGGTGCTGGGCTTTGTGCTGGGCGAGGGGTGCTGTGTACTGTGCTGGGAGAGGCGTGCTATGCTCCTTGCTCAGAGAAGGGTGCTGTGCTCAGTGCTGGGAGAGGGGTGCTGTGCTGGGAGAGGGGTGCTGTGCTCTGTGCTGGGAGAAGGGTGCTGTGCTCTATGCTGGGAGAGGGGTGCTGTGCTGGGAGAGGGGTGCTGTCTGTGCTGGGAGAGGGGTGCTGTCCTCTGTGCTGGGAGAGGGGTGCTGTGCTCTGTGCAAGAGAGGAGTGCTATGCTGGGAGAGGGGTGCTGTGATCTGTGCTCGGAGAGGGGTGCTGTGATCTGTACTGGGAGAAGGGTGCTGTGCTCAGAGAGGGGCGCTGTGCTTTGTGCTGGGAGAGGGGTGCTGTGATCTGTGCTCGTAGAGGGGTGCTGTGCTCTGTGCTGAGAGAAGGGTGGGGTGCTGGGAGAGGGGTGCTATGCTGGGAGAGGGGTGCTGTGCTTGGAGAGGGGTGCTGTGCTCTGTGCTAGGAGAGGAGTGCTGTGCTCTATGCTGGGAGAGGGGTGCTGTCCTCTAAGCTGGGAGAGGGGTGCTGTCCTCTGTGCTGGGAGAGGGGTGCTGTCCTCTGTGCTGGGAGAGGGGTGCTGTCCTCTGTGCTGGGAGAGGGGTGCTGTCCTCTGTGCTGGGAGAGGGGTGCTGTGCCCTGTGCTAGAGAGGAGTGCTATGCTGGGAGAGGGGTGCTGTCCTCTGTGCTGGGAGAGAGGTGCTGTCCTCTGTGCTGGGAGAGGGGTGCTGTCCTCTGTGCTGGGAGAGGGGTGCTGTCCTCTGTGCTGGGAGAGGGGTGCTGTGCTGGGAGAAGGGTGCTGTGTTGGGAGAGGGGTGCTGTGATCTGTGCTGGGAGAAGGGTGCCATGCTGGGAGATGTGTGCCTGTCCACTGTGCTGGGAGAGGGGTGCTGTGCTCTGTGTTGGGAGGGGGGTGCTGTGATCTGTGCTGCGAGAAGGGTGCTGTGCTCTGTGCAGGGAGAGGGGTGCTGTGATCTGTGCTGGGAGAGGGGTGCTGTGATCTTTTCTGTGCTGGGAGAGGGGTGCTGTCCTCTGTGCTGGGAGAGGGGTGCTGTGCTCTGTGCTGGGAGAGGGGTGCTGTGCTCTGTGCTGGGAGAGGGGTGCTGTGATCTGTGCTGGGAGAGGGGTGCTGTGATCTGTACTGGGAGAAGGGTGCTGTGCTCAGAGAGGGGTCCTGTGCTTTGTGCTGGGAGAGGGGTGCTGTGATCTGTGCTCGGAGAGGGGTGCTGTGATCTGTACTGGGAGAAGGGTGCTGTGCTCAGAGAGGGGCGCTGTGCTTTGTGCTGGGAGAGGGGTGCTGTGATCTGTGCTCGTAGAGGGGTGCTGTGCTCTGTGCTGGGAGAAGGGTGCTGTCCACTGAGCTGGGAGAGGGGTGCTGTGATCTGTGCTGGAGAGGGGTGCTGTGATCTGTACTGGGAGAAGGGTGCTGTGCTCAGAGAGGGGTGCTGTGCTCTGTGCTGGGAGAGGGGTGCTTTGCTCTGTGCCGGTGAGAGGGGTGCTGTGCTCTGTGCCGGTGAGAGGGGTGCTGTGCTCTGTGCCGGGGAGAGGTGTGCTGTGATCTGTGCTGTGCTGGGAGAGGGGTGCTGTCCTCTGTGCTGGGAGAAGGGTGCTGTGATCTGTGCTGGGAGAGGGGTGCTGTGATCTGTGCTGGGAGAAGGGTGCTGTGCTCTGTGCCGGGGAGAGGGGTGCTGTGATCTGTGCTGTGCTGGGAGAGGGGTGCTGTCCTCTGTGCTGGGAGAAGGTTACTGTGATCTGTGCTGGGGAGGGGGGCTGTGATCTGTTCTGGGAGAGGGGTGCTGTGCTCTGTGCTGGGAGAGGGGTGCTGTGCTGGGAGAGGGGTGCTGTGCTCTGTGCTGGGAGAGGGGTGCTGTGCTCTGTGCTGGGAGAGGGGTGCTGTGCTCTGTGCTGGGAGAGGGGTGCTGTCCTCTGTGCTGGGAGAGGGGTGCTGTCCTCTGTGCTGGGAGAGGGGTGCTGTCCTCTGTGCTGGGAGAGGGGTGCTGTCCTCTGTGCTGGGAGAGGGGTGCTGTGCTCTGTGCTGGGAGAAGGGTGCTGTGCTGTGAGAGGGGTGCTGTCCACTGTGCTGGGAGAGGGGTGCTGTGCTCTGTGCAAGAGAGGAGTACTATGCTGGGAGAGGGGTGCTGTCCTCTGTGCTGGGAGAGGGGTGCTGTCCTCTGTGCTGGGAGAGGGGTGCTGTCCTCTGTGCTGGGAGAGTGGTGCTGTGCCCAGTGCTGGGAGAGGGGTTCTGTGCTCTGTGCTGGGAGAGGAGTGCTAAGCTGGGAGAGGGGTTCTGTGATCTGTGCTAGGAGAAGGGTGCCATGCTGGGAGAGGGGTGTTGTCCTCTGTGCTGGGAGAGGGGTGCTGTCCTCTGTGCTGGGAGAGGGGTGCTGTCCTCTGTGCTCGGAGAGGGGTGCTGTCCTCTGTGCTGGGAGAAGGGTGCTGTGATCTGTGCTGGGAGAGAAGTGCTATGATCTGTGATGGGAGAGGGGTGATGTGCTCTGTGCTTGGAGAAGTGTGCTTTGCTCTGTGCTGGTAGAGCGGTGCTATGATCTGTGCTGGGAGTGGGGTGCTGTGATCTTTTCTATGCAGGGAGAGGGTTCCTGTGCTCTGTGCTGGGAGAGGGTTCCTGTGCTCTGTGCTGGGAGAGGGGTGCTGTGCTCTGTGCTGAGAGAAGAGTGCTGTGCTGGGATAGGGATTCTGTGCTGGGAGAGAGGTGCTGGGCTCTGTGCTGGGCGAGGGGTGCTGTGCTCTGTGCTGGGAGAGGGATGCTGGGAGAAGGGTGCTGTGCTGGGAGAGGGGTGCTGTGCTCTGTGCTGGGAGAGGGGTGCTGTGATCTGTACTGGGAGAAGGGTGCTGTGCTGGGAGAGGGGTGCTGTGCTGGGAGAGGGGTGCTGTCCTCTGTGCTGGGATTGGGGTGCTGTCCTCTGTGCTGGGAGAGGGGTGCTGTCCAATTTGCTGGGAGAGGGGTGCTGTCCTCTGTGCTGGGAGAGGGGTGCTGACCTCTGTGCTGGGAGAGGGGTGCTGTGCCCTGTGCTGGGAGAGGGGTGCTGTGCTCTGTGCTGGGGGAGGAGTGCTAAGCTGGGAGAGGGGTTCTGTGATCTGTGCTAGGAGAAGGGTGCCGTGCTGGGAGAGGGGTGCTGTCTACTGTGCTGGGAGAGGGGTGCTGTCCACTGTGCTGGGAGAGGGGTGCTGTGATCTGTGCTGGGAGAGGGGTGCTGTGGTCTGTGCTGGGAGAGGGGTGCTGTGATCTGTGCTATGCTGGGAGAGGGGTTGTTGTGCCCTGTGCTGGGAGAAGGGTGCTGTGCTCTGTGCTGGGAGAGGGGTTTTGTGCTCTGTGTTGGAAGGGGGGTGCTGTGATCAGAGAGAGGTGCTGTGCTCTGTGCTTGTATACCGGTGCTGTGCTCTGAGCTGGGAGAAGGGTGCTGTGATCTTTGCTGGGAGAGGAGTGCTATGATCTGTGCTGGGAGAGGGGTGATGTGCTCTGTGCTGGGAGAAGTGTGCTTTGCTCTGTGCTGGTAGAGCAGTGCTATGATCTGTGCTGGGAGAGGGGTGCTGTGCTCTGTGCTGGGAGAGGAGTGCTAAGCTGGGAGAGGGGTTCTGTGATCTGTGCTAGGAGAAGGGTGCCATGCTGGGAGAGGGGTGTTGTCCTCTGTGCTGGGAGAGGGGTGCTGTCCTCTGTGCTGGGAGAGGGGTGCTGTCCTCTGTGCTCGGAGAGGGGTGCTGTCCTCTGTGCTGGGAGAGGGGTGCTATGATCTGTGTTGGGAGAGGGGTGCTGTGCTCGGAGAGGGGTGCTGTCCTCTGTGCTGGGAGAGGGGTGCTGTCCTCTGTGCTGGGAGAGGGGGTGCTGTGCCCTATGCTGGGAGAAGGGTGCTGAGCTCTGTGCTGGGAGAGGTGTGCTGTGATCTGTGCTGGGGGAAGGGTGCTGTGATCAGAGAGGGGTGCTGTGCTCTGTGCTGGTATACCGGTGCTGTGCTCTGAGCTGGGAGAAGGGTGCTGTGATCTGTGCTGGGAGAGGAGTGCTATGATCTGTGCTGGGAGAGGAGTGCTATGATCTGTGCTGGGAGAGGGGTGATGTGCTCTGTGCTGGGAGAAGTGTGCTTTGCTCTGTGCTGGTAGAGCGGTGCTATGATCTGTGCTGGGAGAGGGGTGCTGTGATCTTTTCTATGCAGGGAAAGGGTTCCTGTGCTCTGTGCTGGGAGAGGGTTCCTGTGCTCTGTGCTGGGAGTGGGGTGCTGTCCTCTGTGCTGAGAGAGGGGTGCTGTGCTCTGTGCTCAGAGAAGGGTGCTCTGCTCTGTACTGAGAGAAGGGTGCTGTGCTCTGGGCTGAGAGAAGGGTGTTGTGCTGGGAGAGGGGTGCTGTGCTGGTAGAGGGGTGCTGTCCACTGTGCTGGGAGAGGGGTGCTGTCCACTGTGCTCGGAGAGGGGTGCTGTGCTTTGTGCTGGGAGAAGGGTGCTGTGCTCAGAGAGGGGTGCTGTGCTCTGTGCTGGGACAGGGGTGCTGTGATCTGTGCTGGGACCAGGGTGCTGTGCTCTGTGCTGGGACAGGGGTGCTGTGCTCTGTGCTGGGACAGGGGTGCTGTGCTCTGTGCTAGGACAGGGGTGCTGTGCTCTGTGCTGGGACAGGGGTGCTGTGCTCTGTGCTGGGACAGGGGTGCTGTGCTCTGTGCTGGGAGAAGGGTGCTATCCTCTGTGCTGGGAGAGGGGTGCTGTCCTCTGTGCTGGTAGAGCGGTGCTATGATCTGTGCTGGGAGAGGGGTGCTGTGATCTTTTCTATGCAGGGAGAGGGGTCCTGTGCTCTGTGCTGGGAGAGAGTTCCTGTGTTCTGTGCTGGGAGAGGGGTGCTGTGCTCTGTATGGGAGTGGGGTGCTGTGCTCTGTTCTGAGAGAAGAGTGCTGTGCTGGGATATGGATTCTGTGCTGGGAGAGAGGTGCTGGGCTCTGTGCTGGGCGAGGGGAGCTGTGCTCTGTGCTGGGAGAGGGGTGCTGGGAGAAGGGTGCTGTGCTCTGTGCTGGGAGAGGGGTGCTGTGATCTGTACTGGGAGAAGGGTGCTGTGCTGGGAGAGGGGTGCTGTGCTGGGAGAGGGGTGCTGTCCTCTGTGCTGGGAGAGGGGTGCTGTCCTCTGTGCTGGGAGAGGGGTGCTGTCCTCTGTGCTGGGAGTGGGGTGCTGTCCTCTGTGCAGGGAGAGGGGTGCTGTCCTCTGTGCAGGGAGAGGGGTGCTGTCCTCTGTGCTGGGAGAGGGGTGCTGTCCAATTTGCTGGGAGAGGGGTGCTGTCCTCTGTGCTGGGAGAGGGGTGCTGACCTCTGTGCTGGGAGAGGGGTGCTGACCTCTGTGCTGGGAGAGGGGTGCTTTGCTCTGTGCTGGGGGAGGAGTGCTAAGCTGGGAGAGGGGTTCTGTGATCTGTGCTAGGAGAAGGGTGCCGTGCTGGGAGAGGGGTGCTGTCTACTGTGCTGGGAGAGGGGTGCTGTCCACTGTGCTGGGAGAGGGGTGCTGTGATCTGTGCTGGGAGAGGGGTGATGTGCTCTGTGCTGGGAGAGGGGTGCTGTGCTCGGAGAGGGGTGCTGTGCTCGGAGAGGGGTGCTGTGGTCTGTGCTGGGAGAGGGGTGCTGTGATCTGTGCTATGCTGGGAGAGGGGTTGTTGTGCCCTGTGCTTCGAGAAGGGTGCTGTGCTCTGTGCTGGGAGAGGGGTGTTGTGCTCTGTGCTGGAAGAGGGGTGCTGTGATCAGAGAGGGGTGCTGTGCTCTGTGTTGGTATACCGGTGCTGTGCTCTGAGCTGGGAGAAGGGTGCTGTGATCTTTGCTGGGAGAGGAGTGCTATGATCTGTGCTGGGAGAGGGGTGATGTGCTCTGTGCTGGGAGAAGTGTGCTTTGCTCTGTGCTGGTAGAGCAGTGCTATGATCTGTGCTGGGAGAGGGGTGCTGTGCTATGTGCAGGGAGAGGGGTGGTGTGATCTTTTCAATGCATGGAGAGGGTTCCTGTGCTCTGTGCTGGGAGAGGGTTCCTGTGCTCTGTGCAGGGAGAGTGGTGCTGTGCTCTGTATTGGGATTGGGGTGCTGTGCTCTGTGCTGAAAGAAGGGTGCTGTGCTGGGAGAGGGATTTGTGCTGGGAGAGAGGTGCTGGGCTCTGTGCTGGGCGAGGGGTGCTGTGCTCTGTGCTGGGAGAGGGGTGCTGGGAGAAGGGTGCTGTGCTGTGTGCTCAGAGAATGGTTCTGTGCTCTGTGCTGAGAGAAGGGTGGGGTGCTGGGAGAGGGGTGCTATGCTGGGAGAGGGGTGCTGTGCTTGGAGAGGGGTGCTGTGCTCTGTGCTAGGAGAGGAGTGCTGTGCTCTATGCTGGGAGAGGAGTGCTGTGCTCTATGCTGGGAGAGGGGTGCTGTCCTCTGTGCTGGGAGAGGGGTGCTGTCCTCTGTGCTGGGAGAGGGGTGCTGTCCTCTGTGCTGGGAGAGGGGTGCTGTCCTCTGTGCTGGGAGAGGGGTGCTGTGCCCTGTGCTAGAGAGGAGTGCTATGCTGGGAGAGGGGTGCTGTCCTCTGTGCTGGGAGAGGGGTGCTGTCCTCTGTGCTGGGAGAGGGGTGCTGTCCTCTGTGCTAGGAGAGGGGTGCTGTCCTCTGTGCTGGGAGAGGGGTGCTGTCCTCTGTGCTGGGAGAAGGGTGCTGTGCTGGGAGAGGGGTGCTGTGATCTGTGCTGGGAGAAGGGTGCCGTGCTGGGAGATGTGTGCTGTCCACTGTGCTGGGAAAGGGGTGCTGTCCACTGTGCAGGGAAAGGGGTGCTGTCCACTGTGCTGGGAGAGGGGTGCTGTGATCTGTGCTGGGAGAGGGGTGCTGTCCTCTGTGCTGGGAGAGGGGTGCTGTGATCTGTTCTGTGCTGGGAGAGGGGTGCTGTGCTCTGTGCTGGGAGAGGGGTGCTGTGCTCTGTGCTTGGAGAGGGGTGCTGTGCTCTGTGCTGGGAGAGGGGTGCTGTCCTCTGTGCTGGGAGAGGGGTGCTGTCCTCTGTGCTGGGAGAGGGGTGCTGTCCTCTGTGCTGGGAGAGGGGTGCTGTGCTCTGTGCTGGGAGAAGGGTGCTGTGCTGGGAGAGGGGTGCTGTGATCTGTGCTGGGAGAGGGGTGCTGTGATCTGTACTGGGAGAAAAGTGCTGTGCTCAGAGAGGGGTCCTGTGCTTTGTGCTGGGAGAGGGGTGCTGTGATCTGTGCTCGGAGAGGGGTGCTGTGATCTGTACTGGGAGAAGGGTGCTGTGCTCAGAGAGGGGTGCTGTGCTTTGTGCTGGGAGAGGGGTGCTGTGATCTGTGCTCGTAGAGGGGTGCTGTGCTCTGTGCTGGGAGAAGGGTGCTGTCCACTGAGCTGGGAGAGGGGTGCTGTGATCTGTGCTGGAGAGGGGTGCTGTGATCTGTACTGGGAGAAGGGTGCTGTGCTCAGAGAGGGGTGCTGTGCTCTGTGCTGGGAGAGGGGTGCTGTGCTCTGTGCCGGTGAGAGGGGTGCTGTGCTCTGTGCCGGTGAGAGGGGTGCTGTGCTCTGTGCCGGGGAGAGGGGTGCTGTCCTCTGTGCTGGGAGAAGGGTGCTGTGATCTGTGCTGGGAGAGGGGTGCTGTGATCTGTGCTGGGAGAAGGGTGCTGTGCTCTGTGCCGGGGAGGGGGGTGCTGTGATCTGTGCTGTGCTGGGAGAGGGGTGCTGTCCTCTGTGCTGGGAGAAGGTTACTGTGATCTGTGCTGGGGAGGGGGGCTGTGATCTGTTCTGTGAGAGGGGTGCTGTGCTCTGTGCTGGGAGAGGGGTGCTGTGCTGGGAGAGGGGTGCTGTCCTCTGTGCTGGGAGAGGGTTGCTGTCCTCTGTGCTGGGGGAGTGGTGCTGTGCCCAGTGCTGGGAGAGGGGTGCTGTGCCCAGTGCTGGGAGAGGAGTGCTAAGCTGGGAGAGGGGTTCTGTGATCTGTGCTAGGAGAAGGGTGCCATGCTGGGAGAGGGGTGTTCTCCTCTGTGTTGGGAGAGTGGTGCTGTCCTCTGTGCTGGGAGAGGGGTGCTGTCCTCTGTGCTGGGAGAGGGGTGCTGTCCTCTGTGCTGGGAGAGGGGTGCTATGATCTGTGTTGGGAGAGGGGTGCTGTCCTCTGTGCTGGGAGAGGGGTGCTGTCCTCTGTGCTGGGAGAGGGGGTGCTGTGCCCTGTGCTGGGAGAAGGGTGCTGAGCTCTGTGCTGGGAGAGGGGTGTTGTGCTCTGTGCTGGGAGAGGGGTGCTGTGCTCTGTGCTGGGAGAAGGGTGCTGTGATCTGTGCTGGGAGTAGGGTGCTATGCCCTGTGCTGGGAGAGGTGTGCTGTGATCTGTGCTGGGAGAAGGGTGCTGTGATCAGAGAGGGGTGCTGTGCTCTGTGCTGGTATACTGGTGCTGTGCTCTGAGCTGGGAGAAGGGTGCTGTGATCTGTGCTGGGAGAGGAGTGCTATGATCTGTGCTGGGAGAGGAGTGCTATGATCTGTGCTGGGAGAGGGGTGATGTGCTCTGTGCTGGGAGAAGTGTGCTTTGCTCTGTGCTGGTAGAGCGGTGCTATGATCTGTGCTGGGAGAGGGGTGCTGTGATCTTTTCTATGCAGGGAGAGGGTTCCTGTGCTCTGTGCTGGGAGAGGGTTCCTGTGCTCTGTGCTGGGAGAGGGGTGCTGTGCTCTGAATGGGAGTGGGGTGCAGTCCTCTGTGCTGAGAGAGGGGTGCTGTGCTCTGTGCTCAGAGAAGGGTGCTCTGCTCTGTACTGAGAGAAGGGTGCTGTGCTCTGGGCTGAGAGAAGGGTGCTGTGCTGGTAGAGGGGTGCTGTCCACTGTGCTGGGA
Organism: Taudactylus pleione; assembly: GCA_031769625.1. Taxonomy (NCBI): domain Eukaryota; kingdom Metazoa; phylum Chordata; class Amphibia; order Anura; family Myobatrachidae; genus Taudactylus; species Taudactylus pleione. The sequence goes on along the minus strand of JAUIMM010000892.1, from coordinate 579,555 downwards.
GAGGGGTGCTGTCCACTGTGCTGGGAAAGGGGTGCTGTGCTTTGTGCTGGGAGAAGGGTGCTGTGATCTGTACTGGGAGAAGGGTGCTGTGCTCAGAGAGCGGTGCTGTGCTCTGTGCTGGAAGAGGGGTGCTGTGATCTGTGCTGGGACCAGGGTGCTGTGCTCTGTGCTGGGACAGGGGTGCTGTGCTCTGTGCTGGGACAGGGGTGCTGTGCTCTGTGCTAGGACAGGGGTGCTGTGCTCTGTGCTGGGACAGGGGTGCTGTGCTCTGTGCTGGGAGAGGGGTGCTGTGCTCTGTGCTGGGAGAAGGGTGCTATCCTCTGTGCTGGGAGAGGGGTGCTGTCCTCTGTGCTGGTAGAGCGGTGCTATGATCTGTGCTGGGAGAGGGGTGCTGTGATCTTTTCTATGCAGGGAGAGGGTTCCTGTGCTCTGTGCTGGGAGAGGGTTCCTGTGTTCTGTGCTGGGAGAGGGGTGCTGTGCCCTGTGCTAGAGAGGAGTGCTATGCTGGGAGAGAGGTGCTATCCTCTGTGCTGGGAGAGGGGTGCTGTCCTCTGTGCTGGGAGAGGGGTGCTGTCCTCTGTGCTGGGAGAAGGGTGCTGTCCTGGGAGAGGGGTGCTGTGATCTGTGCTGGGAGAAGGGTGCCGTGCTGGGAGATGTGTGCTGTCCACTGTGCTGGGAGAGGGGTGCTGTCCTCTGTGCTGGGAGAGGGGTGCTGTCCTCTGTGCTGGGAGAGGGTTCCTGTTCTCTGTGCTGGGAGTGGGGTGCTGTCCTCTGTGCTGAGAGAAGAGTGCTGTGCTGGGAGAGGGATTCTGTGCTGGGAGAGAGGTGCTGGGCTCTGTGCTGGGCGAGGGGTGCTGTGCTCTGTGCTGGGAGAGGGGTGCTGGGAGAAGGGTGCTGTGCTGGGAGAGGGGTGCTGTGCTCGGAGAAGGGTGCTGTGCTAGGAGAGTGGTGCTGTGCTCTGTGCTGGGAGAGGGGTGCTGTGATCTGTGCTGGGAGAAGGGTGCCGTGCTGGGAGAGGGGTGCTGTCCACTGTGCTGGGAGAGGGGTGCTGTGGTCTGTGCTGGGAGATGGGTGCTGTCCTCTGTGCTGGGAGAGGAGTGCTAAGCTGGGAGAGGGGTGCTGTCCTCTGTGCTGGGAGAGGGGTGCTGTCCTCTGTGCTGGGAGAGGGGTGCTGTGCTCTGTGCTGGGAGAGGGTTGCTGTGCTCTGTGCTGGGAGAAGGGTGCTGTTCTCAGAGAGGGGTGCTGTGCTCTGTGCTGGGAGAGGGGTGCTGTGATCTGTGCTGGGAGCAGGGTGCTGTGCTCTGTGCTGGGAGAGGGGTGCTGTGATCTGTGCTGGGAGAGGGGTGTTGTCTTCTGTGCTGGGAGAGGGGTGTTGTCTTCTGTGCTGGGAGAGGGGTGTTGTCCTCTGTGCTGGGAGAGGGGTGCTGTCCTCTGTGCTGGGAGAGGGGTGCTATGATCTGTGTTGGGAGAGGGGTGCTGTGGTCTGTGCTGGGAGAGGGGTGCTGTGATCTGTGCTATGCTGGGAGAGGGGGTGCTGTGCCCTGTGCTGGGAGAGGGGTGCTGTGCTCTGTGCTGGGAGAGGGGTGCTGTGCTCTGTGCTGGGAGAAGGGTGCTGTGATCTGTGCTGGGAGAGGGGTGCTGTGATCTGTGCTGGGAGAGGAGTGCTGTGATCTGTACTGGGAGAAGGGTGCTGTGCTCAGAGAGGGGTGCTCTGCTTTGTGCTGGGAGAGGGGTGCTGTGCTCTGTGCTGGGAGAAGGGTGCTGTGCTCAGAGAGGGGTGCTGTGCTCTGTGATGGGAGAGGGGTGCTGTGCTCTGTGCAGGGAGAGGGGTGCTGTGCTCTGTGCTGGGACAGGGGTGCTGTGCTCTGTGCTAGGAGAGGGGTGCTGTGCTCTGTGTTGGGAGGGGGGTGCTGTGATCTGTGCTGCGAGAAGGGTGCTGTGCTCTGTCATGGTAGAGGGGTGCTGTGCTCTGTGCTGGGAGAGGGGTGCTGTCCTTAGTGCTGGGAGAGGGGTGCTGTCCACTGTGCTGGGAAAGGGGTGCTGTCCACTGTGCTGGGAAAGGGGTGCTGTCCACTGTGCTGGGAGAGGGGTGCTGTGATCTGTGCTGGGAGAGGGGTGCTGTGATCTGTGCTGGGAGAAGGGTGCTGTGATCTGTGCTGTGCTGGGAGAGGGGTGCTGTCCTCTGTGCTGGGAGAAGGGTGCTGTGATCTGTGCTGGGAGAGGGGTGCTGTGATCTGTGCTGGGAGAGGGGTGCTGTGATCTATGCTGGGAGAGGGGTGCTGTGCTCTGTGCTGGTATACGGGTGCTATGCCCTGTGCTGGGAGAGGGGTGCTGTGATCTGTGCTGGGAGAAGGGTGCTGTGCTCTGTGCTGGGAGACGAGTGCTATGATCTGTGCTGGGAGTAGGGTGCTGTGATCTGTGCTATGCTGGGAGAGGGGGTGCTGTGCCCTGTGCTGGTATACGGGTGCTGTGCCCTGTGCTGGGAGTAGGGTGCTGTGATCTGTGCTGGGAGAAGGGTGCTGTGCTCAGAGAGGGGTGCTGTGCTCTCTGCTGGTATACCGGTGCTGTGCTCTGTGCTGGGAGAAGGGTGCTGTGATCTGTGCTGGGAGAGGGGTGCTATGATCTGTGCTGGGAGAGGGGTGATGTACTCTGTGCTGGGAGAAGTGTGCTTTGCTCTGTGCAGGGAGAGGGTTCCTGTGCTCTGTGCTGGGAGAGGGTTCCTGTGCTCTGTGCTGGGAGCTAGGTGCTGTACTCTGTGCAGGGAGAGGGGTGCTGTGATCTTTTCAATGCATGGAGATGGTTCCTGTGCTCTGTGCTGGGAGAGTGGTGCTGTGCTCTGTGCTGGGAGAGGGGTGCTGTCCTCTGTGCTGGGAGAGGGGTGCTGTCCTCTGTGCTGGGATAGGGGTGCTGTGCCCTGTGCTAGAGAGGAGTGCTATGCTGGGAGAGAGGTGCTATCCTCTGTGCTGGGAGAGGGGTGCTGTCCTCTGTGCTGGGAGAGGGGTGCTGTCCTCTGTGCTGGGAGAGGGGTGCTGTGCTGGGAGAAGGGTGCTGTCCTGGGAGAGGGGTGCTGTGATCTGTGCTGGGAGAAGGGTGCCGTGCTGGGAGATGTGTGCTGTCCACTGTGCTGGGAAAGGGGTGCTGTCCACTGTGCTGGGAAAGGGGTGCTGTCCACTGTGCTGGGAGAGGGGTGCTGTGATTTGTGCTGGGAGAGGGGTGCTGTCCTCTGTGCTGGGAGAGGGGTGCTGTGATCTGTTCTGTGCTGGGAGAGGGGTGCTGTCCTCTGTGCTCAGAGAGGGGTGCTGTGCTCTGTGCTGGGAGAGGGGTGCTGTGATCTGTGCTGGTAGCAGGGTGCTGTGCTCTGTGCTGGGAGAGGGGTGCTGTGCTCTGTGCTGGAAGAGGGGTGCTGTGCTCTGTGCTGGGAGAGGGGTGCTGTCCTCTGTGCTGGGAGAGTGGTGCTGTCCTCTGTGCTGGGAGAGTGGTGCTGTCCTCTGTGCTGGGAGAGTGGTGCTGTCCTCTGTGCTGGGAGAGGGGTGCTGTGCTCTGTGCTGGGAGAAGGGTGCTGTGCTGGGAGAGGGGTGCTGTGCTCTGTGCTGGGAGAGGGGTGCTGTGATCTGTGCTGGGAGAGGGGTGCTGTGATCTGTACTGGGAGAAGGGTGCTGTGCTCAGAGAGGGGTCCTGTGCTTTGTGCTGGGAGAGGGGTGCTGTGATCTGTGCTCGGAGAGGGGTGCTGTGATCTGTACTGGGAGAAGAGTGCTGTGCTCAGAGAGGGGTGCTGTGCTTTGTGCTGGGAGAGGGGTGCTGTGATCTGTGCTCGTAGAGGGGTGCTGTGCTCTGTGCTGGGAGAAGGGTGCTGGGAGAGGGGTGCTGTCCACTGAGCTGGGAGAGGGGTGCTGTGATCTGTGCTGGAGAGGGGTGCTGTTATCTGTGCTGGGAGAGGGGTGTTGTGCTCTGTGCTGGGAGTAGGGTGCTATGCCCTGTGCTGGGAGAGGTGTGCTGTGATCTGTGCTGGGAGAAGGGTGCTGTGATCAGAGAGGGGTGCTGTGCTCTGTGCTGGTATACCGGTGCTGTGCTCTGAGCTGGGAGAGGGGTGCTGTGATCTTTTGTATGCAGGGAGAGGGTTCCTGTGCTCTGTGCTGGGAGAGGGTTCCTGTGCTCTGTGCTGGGAGAGGGGTGCTGTGCTCTGTGCTGAGAGAAGAGTGCTGTGCTGGGATAGGGATTCTGTGCTGGGAGAGAGGTGCTGGGCTCTGTGCTGGGCGAGGGGTGCTGTGCTCTGTGCTGGGAGAGGGGTGCTGGGAGAAGGGTGCTGTGCTGGGAGAGGGGTGCTGTGCTCTGTGCTGGGAGAGGGGTGCTGTCCTCTGTGCTGGGAGAGGAGTGCTGTCCACTGTGCTGGGAGAGGGGTGCTGTGCTCTGAGAGGGGTGCTGTGCCCAGTGCTGGGAGAGGGGTGCTGTGCTCTGTGCTGGGAGAGGAGTGCTAAGCTGGAAGAGGGGTTCTGTGATCTGTGCTAGGAGAAGGGTGCCGTGCTGGGAGAGGGGTGCTGTCCACTGTGCTGGGAGAGGGGTGCTGTCCACTGTGCTGGGAGAGGGGTGCTGTGATCTGTGCTCGGAGAGTGGTGCTGTCTTCTGTGCTGGGAGAGGGGTGTTGTCCTCTGTGCTGGGAGAGGGGTGCTGTCTTCTGTGCTGGGAGAGGGGTGCTGTCCTCTGTGCTGGGAGAGGGGTGCTGTCCTCTGTGCTCGGAGAGGGGTGCTGTCCTCTGTGCTGGGAGAGGGGTGCTATTATCTGTGTTGGGAGAGGGGTGCTGTGCTGGGAGAGGGGTGCTGTCCTCTGTGCTGGGAGAGGGGTGCTGTCCTCTGTGCTGGGAGAGGGGGTGCTGTGCCCTGTGCTGGGAGAAGGGTGCTGAGCTCTGTGCTGGGAGAGGGGTGTTGTGCTCTCTGCTGGGAGTAGGGTGCTATGCCCTGTGCTGGGAGAGGTGTGCTGTGATCTGTGCTGGGAGAAGGGTGCTGTGATCAGAGAGGGGTGCTGTGCTCTGTGCTGGTATACCGGTGCTGTGCTCTGAGCTGGGAGAAGGGTGCTGTGATCTGTGCTGGGAGAGGAGTGCTATGATCTGTGCTGGGAGAGGGGTGTTGTGCTCTCTGCTGGGAGTAGGGTGCTATGCCCTGTGCTGGGAGAAGGGTGCTGTGATCTGTGCTGGGAGAGGAGTGCTATGATCTGTGCTGGGAGAGGGGTGATGTGCTCTGTGCTGGGAGAAGTGTGCTTTGCTCTGTGCTGGTAGAGCGGTGCTATGATCTGTGCTGGGAGAGGGGTGCTGTGATCTTTTCTATGCAGGGAGAGGGTTCCTGTGCTCTGTGCTGAGAGAGGGTTCCTGTTCTCTGTGCTGGTAGAGGGGTGCTGTGCTCTGTATGGGAGTGGTGTGCTGTGCTCTGTGCTGAGAGAAGAGTGCTGTGCTGGGAGAGGGATTCTGTGCTGGGAGAGAATTGCTGGGCTCTGTGCTGGGCGAGGGGTGCTGTGCTCTGTGCTGGAAGAGGGGTGCTGGGAGAAGGGTGCTGTGCTGGGAGAGGGGTGCTGTGCTGGGAGAATGGTGCTGTGCTGGGAGAGGGGTGCTGTGCTCTGTGCTGGGAGAGGGGTGCTGTGATCTGTGCTGGGAGAAGGGTGCCGTGCTGGGAGAGGGGTGCTGTGGTCTGTGCTGGGAGAGGGAAGCTGTGGTCTGTGCTGGGAGAGGGGTGCTGTCCTCTGTGCTGGGAGAGGAGTGCTAAGCTGGGAGAGGGGTGCTGTCCTCTGTGGTGGGAGAGGGGTGCTGTGCTCTGTGATGGTAGAGGGGTGCTGTGCTCTGTGCTGGGAGAAGGGTGCTGTTCTCAGAGAGGGGTGCTGTGCTCTGTGCTGGGAGAGGGGTGCTGTGATCTGTGATGGGAGAGGGGTGCTGTCCTCTGTGCTGGGAGAGGAGTGCTAAGCTGGGAGAGGGGTGCTGTGCTCTGTGGTGGGAGAGGGGTGCTGTGCTCTGTGCTGGGAGAGGGGTGCTGTGCTCTGTGCTGGGAGAAGGGTGCTGTTCTCAGAGAGGGGTGCTGTGCTCTGTGCTGGGAGAGGGGTGCTGTGATCTGTGCTGGGAACAGCGTGCTGTGCTCTGTGCTGGGAGAGGGGTTCTGTGATCTGTGATGGGAGAGGGGTGCTGTCTTCTGTGCTGGGAGAGGGGTGCTGTCCTCTGTGCTGGGAGAGGGGTGCTATGATCTGTGTTGGGAGAGGGGTGCTGTACTCGGAGAGGGGTGCTGTGGTCTGTGCTGGGAGAGGGGTGCTGTGATCTGTGCTATGCTGGGAGAGGGGGTGCTGTGCCCTGTGCTGGGAGAAGGGTGCTGTGCTCTGTGCTGGGAGAGGGGTGCTGTGATCTGTGCTGGGAGAAGGGTGCTGTGATCAGAGAGAGGTGCTGTGCTCTGTGCTTGTATACCGGTGCTGTGCTCTGAGCTGGGAGAAGGGTGCTGTGATCTTTGCTGGGAGAGGAGTGCTATGATCTGTGCTGGGAGAGGGGTGATGTGCTCTGTGCTGGGAGAAGTGTGCTTTGCTCTGTGCTGGTAGAGCAGTGCTATGATCTGTGCTGGGAGAGGGGTGCTGTGCTATGTGCAGGGAGAGGGGTGCTGTGATCTTTTCAATGCATGGAGAGGGTTCCTGTGCTCTGTGCTGGGAGAGGGTTCCTGTGCTCTGTGCTGGGAGAGTGGTGCTGTGCTCTGTACTGGGAGAGGGGTGCTGTGCTCTGTGCTGAAAGAAGGGTGCTGTGCTGGGAGAGTGATTCTGTGCTGGGAGAGAGGTGCTGGGCTCTGTGCTGGGCGAGGGGTGCTGTGCTTTGTGCTGGGAGAGGGGTGCTGTGCTCTGTGCTCAGAGAAGGGTGCTGTGCTCTGTGCTCAGAGAAGGGTGGGGTGCTGGGAGAGGGGTGCTCTGCTGGGAGAGGAGTGCTATGCTGGGAGAGGGGTGCTGTCCTCTGTGCTGGGAGAGGGGTTCTGTCCTCTGTGCTGGGAGAGGGGTGCTGTCCTCTGTGCTGGGAGAGGGGTGCTGTGCTGGGAGAAGGGTGCTGTGCTGGGAGAGGGGTGCTGTGATCTGTGCTGGGAGAAGGGTGCCGTGCTGGGAGATGTGTGCTGTCCACTGTGCTGGGAAAGGGGTGCTGTCCACTGTGCTGGGAAAGGGGTGCTGTCCACTGTGCTGGGAGAGGGGTGCTGTGATCTGTGCTGGGAGATCGGTGCTGTCCTCTGTGCTGGAGGAGGGGTGCTGTGATCTGTTCTGTGCTGGGAGAGGGGTGCTGTCCTCTGTGCTGGGAGAGGGGTGCTGTGCTCTGTGCTGGGAGAGGGGTGCTGTGCTGGGAGAGGGGTGCTATGCTCTGTGCTGGGAGAGGGGTGCTGTGCTCTGTGCTGGGAGCAGGGTGCTGTGCTCTGTGCTGGGAGAGGGGTGCTGTGCTCTGTGCTGGGAGAGGGGTGCTGTGCTCTGTGCTGGGAGAGGGGTGCTGTCCTCTGTGCTGGGAGAGGGGTGCTGTCCTCTGTGCTGGGAGAGGGGTGCTGTCCTGTGTGCTGGGAGAGGGGTGCTGTCCTCTGTACTGGGAGAGGGGTGCTGTGCTCTGTGCTGGGAGAAGGGTGCTGTGCTGGGAGAGGGGTCCTGTGCTTTGTGCTGGGAGAGGGGTGCTGTGCCCTGTGCTGGGAGAGGGGTGCTGTGCTCTGTGCTGGGAGAGGGGTGCTGTGCTCTGTGCTGGGAGAAGGGTGCTGTGATCTGTGCTGGGAGAGGGGTGCTGTGATCTGTGCTGGGAGAGGAGTGCTGTGATCTGTACTGGGAGAAGGGTGCTGTGCTCAGAGAGGGGTGCTCTGCTTTGTGCTGGGAGAGGGGTGCTGTGCTCTGTGCTGGGAGAAGGGTGCTGTGCTCAGAGAGGGGTGCTGTGCTCTGTGATGGGAGAGGGGTGCTGTGCTCTGTGCTGGGACAGGGGTGCTGTCCTCTGTGCTAGGAGAGGGGTGCTGTGCTCTGTGTTGGGAGGGGGGTGCTGTGATCTGTGCTGGGAGAGGGGTGCTGTGATCTGTGCTGTGCTGGGAGAGGGGTGCTGTCCTCTGTGCTGGGAGAAGGGTGCTGTGATCTGTGCTGGGAGAGGGGTGCTGTGATCTGTGCTGGGAGAGGGGTGCTGTGATCTATGCTGGGAGAGGGGTGCTGTGCTCTGTGCTGGTATACGGGTGCTATGCCCTGTGCTGGGAGAGGGGTGCTGTGATCTGTGCTGGGAGAAGGGTGCTGTGCTCTGTGCTGGGAGACGAGTGCTATGATCTGTGCTGGGAGTAGGGTGCTGTGATCTGTGCTATGCTGGGAGAGGGGGTGCTGTGCCCTGTGCTGGTATACGGGTGCTGTGCCCTGTGCTGGGAGTAGGGTGCTGTGATCTGTGCTGGGAGAAGGGTGCTGTGCTCAGAGAGGGGTGCTGTGCTCTGTGCAGGGAGAGGGGTGCTGTGATCTGTGCTGGGAGAGGGGTGCTATGATCTGTGCTGGGAGAGGGGTGATGTACTCTGTGCTGGGAGAAGTGTGCTTTGCTCTGTGCAGGGAGAGGGTTCCTGTGCTCTGTGCTGGGAGAGGGTTCCTGTGCTCTGTGCTGGGAGCTAGGTGCTGTACTCTGTGCAGGGAGAGGGGTGCTGTGATCTTTTCAATGCATGGAGATGGTTCCTGTGCTCTGTGCTGGGAGAGTGGTGCTGTGCTCTGTGCTGGGAGAGGGGTGCTGTCCTCTGTGCTGGGAGAGGGGTGCTGTCCTCTGTGCTGGGATAGGGGTGCTGTGCCCTGTGCTAGAGAGGAGTGCTATGCTGGGAGAGAGGTGCTATCCTCTGTGCTGGGAGAGGGGTGCTGTCCTCTGTGCTGGGAGAGGGGTGCTGTCCTCTGTGCTGGGAGAAGGGTGCTGTCCTGGGAGAGGGGTGCTGTGATCTGTGCTGGGAGAAGGGTGCCGTGCTGGGAGATGTGTGCTGTCCACTGTGCTGGGAAAGGGGTGCTGTCCACTGTGCTGGGATAGGGGTGCTGTCCACTGTGCTGGGAGAGGGGTGCTGTGATTTGTGCTGGGAGAGGGGTGCTGTCCTCTGTGCTGGGAGAGGGGTGCTGTGATCTGTTCTGTGCTGGGAGAGGGGTGCTGTCCTCTGTGCTCAGAGAGGGGTGCTGTGCTCTGTGCTGGGAGAGGGGTGCTGTGATCTGTGCTGGTAGCAGGGTGCTGTGCTCTGTGCTGGGAGAGGGGTGCTGTGCTCTGTGCTGGGAGAGGGGTGCTGTCCTCTGTGCTGGGAGAGCGGTGCTGTCCTCTGTGCTGGGAGAGTGGTGCTGTCCTCTGTGCTGGGAGAGGGGTGCTGTGCTCTGTGCTGGGAGAAGGGTGCTGTGCTGGGAGAGGGGTCCTGTGCTTTGTGCTGGGAGAGGGGTGCTGTGATCTGTGCTCGGAGAGGGGTGCTGTGATCTGTACTGGGAGAAGGGTGCTGTGCTCAGAGAGGGGTGCTGTGCTTTGTGCTGGGAGAGGGGTGCTGTGATCTGTGCTCGTAGAGGGGTGCTGTGCTCTGTGCTGGGAGAAGGGTGCTGGGAGAGGGGTGCTGTCCACTGAGCTGGGAGAGGGGTGCTGTGATCTGTGCTGGAGAGGGGTGCTGTTATCTGTGCTGGGAGAGGGGTGTTGTGCTCTGTGCTGGGAGTAGGGTGCTATGCCCTGTGCTGGGAGAGGTGTGCTGTGATCTGTGCTGGGAGAAGGGTGCTGTGATCAGAGAGGGGTGCTGTGCTCTGTGCTGGTATACCGGAGCTGTGCTCTGAGCTGGGAGAGGGGTGCTGTGATCTTTTCTATGCAGGGAGAGGGTTCCTGTGCTCTGTGCTGGGAGAGGGTTCCTGTGCTCTGTGCTGGGAGAGGGGTGCTGTGCTCTGTGCTGAGAGAAGAGTGCTGTGCTGGGATAGGGATTCTGTGCTGGGAGAGAGGTGCTGGGCGAGGGGTGCTGTGCTCTGTGCTGGGAGAGGGGTGCTGGGAGAAGGGTGCTGTGCTGGGAGAGGGGTGCTGTGCTCTGTGCTGGGAGAGGGGTGCTGTCCTCTGTGCTGGGAGAGGAGTGCTGTCCACTGTGCTGGGAGAGGGGTGCTGTGCTCTGAGAGGGGTGCTGTGCCCAGTGCTGGGAGAGGGGTGCTGTGCTCTGTGCTGGGAGAGGAGTGCTAAGCTGGAAGAGGGGTTCTGTGATCTGTGCTAGGAGAAGGGTGCCGTGCTGGGAGAGGGGTGCTGTCCACTGTGCTGGGAGAGGGGTGCTGTCCACTGTGCTGGGAGAGGGGTGCTGTGATCTGTGCTCGGAGAGTGGTGCTGTCTTCTGTGCTGGGAGAGGGGTGTTGTCCTCTGTGCTGGGAGAGGGGTGCTGTCTTCTGTGCTGGGAGAGGGGTGCTGTCCTCTGTGCTGGGAGAGGGGTGCTGTCCTCTGTGCTCGGAGAGGGGTGCTGTCCTCTGTGCTGGGAGAGGGGTGCTATTATCTGTGTTGGGAGAGGGGTGCTGTGCTGGGAGAGGGGTGCTGTCCTCTGTGCTGGGAGAGGGGTGCTGTCCTCTGTGCTGGGAGAGGGGGTGCTGTGCCCTGTGCTGGGAGAAGGGTGCTGAGCTCTGTGCTGGGAGAGGGGTGTTGTGCTCTCTGCTGGGAGTAGGGTGCTATGCCCTGTGCTGGGAGAAGGGTGCTGTGATCTGTGCTGGGAGAGGAGTGCTATGATCTGTGCTGGGAGAGGGGTGATGTGCTCTGTGCTGGGAGAAGTGTGCTTTGCTCTGTGCTGGTAGAGCGGTGCTATGATCTGTGCTGGGAGAGGGGTGCTGTGATCTTTTCTATGCAGGGAGAGGGTTCCTGTGCTCTGTGCTGAGAGAGGGTTCCTGTTCTCTGTGCTGGTAGAGGGGTGCTGTGCTCTGTATGGGAGTGGTGTGCTGTGCTCTGTGCTGAGAGAAGAGTGCTGTGCTGGGAGAGGGATTCTGTGCTGGGAGAGAATTGCTGGGCTCTGTGCTGGGCGAGGGGTGCTGTGCTCTGTGCTGGGAGAGGGGTGCTGGGAGAAGGGTGCTGTGCTGGGAGAGGGGTGCTGTGCTGGGAGAATGGTGCTGTGCTGGGAGAGGGGTGCTGTGCTCTGTGCTGGGAGAGGGGTGCTGTGATCTGTGCTGGGAGAAGGGTGCCGTGCTGGGAGAGGGGTGCTGTGGTCTGTGCTGGGAGAGGGAAGCTGTGGTCTGTGCTGGGAGAGGGGTGCTGTCCTCTGTGCTGGGAGAGGAGTGCTAAGCTGGGAGAGGGGTGCTGTCCTCTGTGGTGGGAGAGGGGTGCTGTGCTCTGTGCTGGGAGAGGGGTGCTGTGCTCTGTGCTGGGAGAGGAGTGCTAAGCTGGGAGAGGGGTGCTGTCCTCTGTGGTGGGAGAGGGGTGCTGTGCTCTGTGCTGGGAGAGGGGTGCTGTGCTCTGTGCTGGGAGAAGGGTGCTGTTCTCAGAGAGGGGTGCTGTGCTCTGTGCTGGGAGAGGGGTGCTGTGATCTGTGCTGGGAACAGCGTGCTGTGCTCTGTGCTGGGAGAGGGGTGCTGTGATCTGTGATGGGAGAGGGGTGCTGTCTTCTGTGCTGGGAGAGGGGTGCTGTCCTCTGTGCTGGGAGAGGGGTGCTATGATCTGTGTTGGGAGAGGGGTGCTGTACTCGGAGAGGGGTGCTGTGGTCTGTGCTGGGAGAGGGGTGCTGTGATCTGTGCTATGCTGGGAGAGGGGGTGCTGTGCCCTGTGCTGGGAGAAGGGTGCTGTGCTCTGTGCTGGGAGAGGGGTGCTGTGATCTGTGCTGGGAGAAGGGTGCTGTGATCAGAGAGAGGTGCTGTGCTCTGTGCTTGTATACCGGTGCTGTGCTCTGAGCTGGGAGAAGGGTGCTGTGATCTTTGCTGGGAGAGGAGTGCTATGATCTGTGCTGGGAGAGGGGTGATGTGCTCTGTGCTGGGAGAAGTGTGCTTTGCTCTGTGCTGGTAGAGCAGTGCTATGATCTGTGCTGGGAGAGGGGTGCTGTGCTATGTGCAGGGAGAGGGGTGCTGTGATCTTTTCAATGCATGGAGAGGGTTCCTGTGCTCTGTGCTGGGAGAGGGTTCCTGTGCTCTGTGCTGGGAGAGTGGTGCTGTGCTCTGTATTGGGAGTGGGGTGCTGTGCTCTGTGCTGAAAGAAGGGTGCTGTGCTGGGAGAGTGATTCTGTGCTGGGAGAGAGGTGCTGGGCTCTGTGCTGGGCGAGGGGTGCTGTGCTTTGTGCTGGGAGAGGGGTGCTGTGCTCTGTGCTCAGAGAAGGGTGCTGTGCTCTGTGCTCAGAGAAGGGTGGGGTGCTGGGAGAGGGGTGCTCTGCTGGGAGAGGAGTGCTATGCTGGGAGAGGGGTGCTGTCCTCTGTGCTGGGAGAGGGGTTCTGTCCTCTGTGCTGGGAGAGGGGTGCTGTCCTCTGTGCTGGAGGAGGGGTGCTGTGATCTGTTCTGTGCTGGGAGAGGGGTGCTGTCCTCTGTGCTGGGAGAGGGGTGCTGTGCTCTGTGCTGGGAGAGGGGTGCTGTGCTGGGAGAGGGGTGCTATGCTCTGTGCTGGGAGAGGGGTGCTGTGATCTGTGCTGGGAGCAGGGTGCTGTGCTCTGTGCTGGGAGAGGGGTGCTGTGCTCTGTGCTGGGAGAGGGGTGCTGTGCTCTGTGCTGGGAGAGGGGTGCTGTCCTCTGTGCTGGGAGAGGGGTGCTGTCCTCTGTGCTGGGAGAGGGGTGCTGTCCTCTGTGCTGGGAGAGGGGTGCTGTCCTCTGTACTGGGAGAGGGGTGCTGTGCTCTGTGCTGGGAGAAGGGTGCTGTGCTGGGAGAGGGGTCCTGTGCTTTGTGCTGGGAGAGGGGTGCTGTGATCTGTGCTCGGAGAGGGGTGCTGTGATCTGTACTGGGAGAAGGGTGCTGTGCTCAGAGAGGGGTGTTGTGCTTTGTGCTGGGAGAGGGGTGCTGTGATCTGTGCTCGTAGAGGGGTGCTGTGCTCTGTGCTGGGAGAAGGGTGCTGGGAGAGGGGTGCAGTCCACTGAGCTGGGAGAGGGGTGCTGTGATCTGTGCTGGAGAGGGGTGCTGTTATCTGTACTGGGAGAAGGGTGCTGTGCTCAGAGAAGGGTGCTGTGATCTGTGCTGGGAGAGGGGTGCTGTGATCTGTGCTGGGAGAAGGGTGCTGTGCTCTGTGCCGGGGAGAAGGGTGCTGTGATCTGTGCTGTGCTTGGAGAGGGGTGCTGTGATCTGTGCTGGGAGAAGGTTACTGTGATCTGTGCTGGGAGAGGGGGGCTGTGATCTGTGCTGGGAGAGGGGTGCTGTGCTCTGTGCTGGGAGAGGGGTGCTGTGCTGGGAGAGGGGTGCTGTCCTCTGTGCTGGGAGAGGGGTGCTGTCCTCTGTGCTGGGAGAGTGGTGCTGTGCCCAGTGCTGGGAGAGGGGTGCTGTGCTCTGTGCTGGGAGAGGAGTGCTAAGCTGGGAGAGGGGTTCTGTGATCTGTGCTAGGAGAAGGGTGCCGTGCTGGGAGAGGGGTGCTGTCCACTGAGCTGGGAGAGGGGTGCTGTCCACTGTGCTGGGAGAGGGGTGCTGTGATCTGTGCTGGGAGAGTGGTGCTGTCTTCTGTGCTGGGAGAGGGGTGTTGTCCTCTGTGCTGGGAGAGGGGTGCTGTCTTCTGTGCTGGGAGAGGGGTGCTGTCCTCTGTGCTGGGAGAGGGGTGCTGTCCTCTGTGCTCAGAGAGGGGTGCTGTCCTCTGTGCTGGGAGAGGGGTGCTATTATCTGTGTTGGGAGAGGGGTGCTGTGCTGGGAGAGGGGTGCTGTCCTCTGTGCTGGGAGAGGGGTGCTGTCCTCTGTGCTGGGAGAGGGGGTGCTGTGCCCTGTGCTGGGAGAAGGGTGCTGAGCTCTGTGCTGGGAGAGGGGTGTTGTGCTCTCTGCTGGGAGTAGGGTGCTATGCCCTGTGCTGGGAGAGGTGTGCTGTGATCTGTGCTGGGAGAAGGGTGCTGTGATCAGAGAGGGGTGCTGTGCTCTGTGCTGGTATACCGGTGCTGTGCTCTGAGCTTGGAGAAGGGTGCTGTGATCTGTGCTGGGAGAGGAGTGCTATGATCTGTGCTGGGAGAGGAGTGCTGTGATCTGTGATGGGAGAGGGGTGATGTGCTCTGTGCTGGGAGAAGTGTGCTTTGCTCTGTGCTGGGAGAGGAGTGCTAAGCTGGAAGAGGGGTTCTGTGATCTGTGCTAGGAGAAGGGTGCCGTGCTGGGAGAGGGGTGCTGTCCACTGTGCTGGGAGAGGGGTGCTGTCCACTGTGCTGGGAGAGGGGTGCTGTGATCTGTGCTCGGAGAGTGGTGCTGTCTTCTGTGCTGGGAGAGGGGTGTTGTCCTCTGTGCTGGGAGAGGGGTGCTGTCCTCTGTGCTGGGCGAGGGGTGATGTGCTCTGTGCTGGGAGAAGTGTGCTTTGCTCTGTGCTGGGAGAGGGGTGCTATTATCTGTGTTGGGAGAGGGGTGCTGTGCTGGGAGAGGGGTGCTGTCCTCTGTGCTGGGAGAGGGGTGCTGTCCTCTGTGCTGGGAGAGGGGGTGCTGTGCCCTGTGCTGGGAGAAGGGTGCTGAGCTCTGTGCTGGGAGAGGGGTGTTGTGCTCTCTGCTGGGAGTAGGGTGCTATGCCCTGTGCTGGGAGAGGTGTGCTGTGATCTGTGCTGGGAGAAGGGTGCTGTGATCAGAGAGGGGTGCTGTGCTCTGTGCTGGTATACCGGTGCTGTGCTCTGAGCTGGGAGAAGGGTGCTGTGATCTGTGCTGGGAGAGGAGTGCTATGATCTGTGCTGGGAGAGGGGTGATGTGCTCTGTGCTGGGAGAAGTGTGCTTTGCTCTGTGCTGGTAGAGCGGTGCTATGATCTGTGCTGGGAGAGGGGTGCTGTGATCTTTTCTATGCAGGGAGAGGGTTCCTGTGCTCTGTGCTGAGAGAGGGTTCCTGTTCTCTGTGCTGGGAGAGGGGTGCTGTGCTCTGTATGGGAGTGGTGTGCTGTGCTCTGTGCTGAGAGAAGAGTGCTGTGCTGGGAGAGGGATTCTGTGCTGGGAGAGAGGTGCTGGGCTCTGTGCTGGGCGAGGGGTGCTGTGCTCTGTGCTGGGAGAGGGGTGCTGGGAGAAGGGTGCTGTGCTGGGAGAGGGGTGCTGTGCTGGGAGAGGGGTGCTGTGCTGGGAGAGGGGTGCTGTGCTCTGTGCTGGGAGAGGGGTGCTGTGATCTGTGCTGGGAGAAGGGTGCCGTGCTGGGAGAGGGGTGATGTGCTCTGTGCTGGGAGAAGTGTGCTTTGCTCTGTGCTGGTAGAGCGGTGCTATGATCTGTGCTGGGAGATGGGTGCTGTGATCTTTTCTATGCAGGGAGAGGGTTCCTGTGCTCTGTGCTGGGAGAGGGTTCCGGTGCTCTGTGCTGGGAGGGGGTGCTGTGCTCTGTGCTGGGAGAAGGGTGCTGTGCTGGGAGAGGGGTGCTGTGCTCTGTGCTGGGAGATGGGTGCTGTGATCTGTGCTGGGAAAAGGGTGCCATGCTGGGAGAGGAGTGCTGTCCACTGTGCTGGGAGAGGGGTGCTGTCCACTGTGCTGGGAGAGGGGTGCTGTGATCTGTGCTGGGAGAGGGATGCTGTGATCTGTGCTGGGAGAGGGGTGCTTTGAATTTTGCTGGGAGAGGGGTGCTGTGATCTGTGCTGGGAGAGGGGTGCTGTGATCTGTACTGGGAGAAGTGTGCTGTGCTGGGAGAGGGTTGCTGTGCTGGGAGAGGGGTGCTGTCCTCTGTGCTGGGAGAGGGGTGCTGTCCTCTGTGCTGGGAGCGGGGTGCTGTCCTCTGTGCTGGGAGAGGGGTGCTGTCCTCTGTGCTGGGAGAGGGGTGCTGTCCAATTTGCTGGGAGAGGGGTGCTGTCCTCTGTGCTGGGAGAGGGGTGCTGTGATCTGTGCTGGGAGAGGGATGCTGTGATCTGTGCTGGGAGAGGGGTGATGTGCTCTGTGCTGGGAGAAGTGTGCTTTGCTCTGTGCTGGTAGAGCGGTGCTATGATCTGTGCTGGGAGAGGGGTGCTGTGATCTTTTCTATGCAGGGAGAGGGTTCCTGTGCTCTGTGCTGGGAGAGGGTTCCTGTGTTCTGTGCTGGGAGAGGGGTGCTGTGCTCTGTATTGGGAGTGGGGTGCTGTGCTCTGTGCTGAGAGAAGGGTGCTGTGCTGGGTGAGGGAATCTGTGCTGGGAGAGGGGTGCTTTGAATTTTGCTGGGAGAGGGGTGCTGTGATCTGTGCTGGGAGAGGGGTGCTGTGATCTGTACTGGGAGAAGGGTGCTGTGCTGGGAGAGGGGTGCTGTGCTGGGAGAGGGGTGCTGTCCTCTGTGCTGGGAGAGGGGTGCTGTCCTCTGTGCTGGGAGAGGGGTGCTGTCCAATTTGCTGGGAGAGGGGTGCTGTCCAATTTGCTGGGAGAGGGGTGCTGTCCTCTGTGCTGGGAGAGGGGTGCTGTCCTCTGTGCTGGGAGAGGGGTGCTGTGCCCTGTGCTGGGAGAGGGGTGCTGTGCTCTGTGCTGGGAGAGGAGTGCTAAGCTGGGAGAGGGGTTCTGTGATCTGTGCTAGGAGAAGGGTGCCGTGCTGGGAGAGGGGTGCTGTCCACTGTGCTGGGAGAGGGGGTGTTGTGCCCTGTGCTGGGAGAAGGGTGCTGTGCTCTGTGCTGGGAGAGGGGTGTTGTGCTCTGTGCTGGGAGAGGGGTGCTGTGATCAGAGAGGGGTGCTGTGCTCTGTGATGGTATACCGGTGCTGTGCTCTGAGCTGGGAGAAGGGTGCTGTGATCTTTGCTGGGAGAGGAGTGCTATGATCTGTGCTGGGAGTGGGGTGATGTGCTCTGTGCTGGGAGAAGTGTGCTATGATCTGTGCTGGGAGAGGGGTGCTGTGATCTTTTCTATGCAGGGAGAGGGTTCCTGTGCTCTGTGCTGGGAGAGGGTTCCTGTGTTCTGTGCTGGGAGAGGGGTGCTGTGCTCTGTATTGGGAGTGGGGTGCTGTGCTCTGTGCTGAGAGAAGGGTGCTGTGCTGGGTGAGGGATTCTGTGCTGGGAGAGGGGTGCTGGGCTTTGTGCTGGGCGAGGGGTGCTGTGCACTGTGCTGGGAGAGGGGAGCTGTGGTCTGTGCTGGGAGAGGGGTGCTGTCCTCTGTGCTGGGAGAGGAGTGCTAAGCTGGGAGAGGGGTGCTGTCCTCTGTGGTGGGAGAGGGGTGCTGTGCTCTGTGCTGGGAGAGGGGTGCTGTGCTCTGTGCTGGGAGAGGAGTGCTGTGCTCTGTGCTGGGAGAAGGGTGCTGTTCTCAGAGAGGGGTGCTGTGCTCTGTGCTGGGAGAGGGGTGCTGTGATCTGTGCTGGGAGCAGCGTGCTGTGCTCTGTGCTGGGAGAGGGGTGCTGTGATCTGTGATGGGAGAGGGGTGCTGTCTTCTGTGCTGGGAGAGGGGTGCTGTCCTCTGTGCTGGGAGAGGAGTGCTAAGCTGGGAGAGGGGTGCTGTGCTCTGTGGTGGGAGAGGGGTGCTGTGCTCTGTGCTGGGAGAGGGGTGCTGTGCTCTGTGCTGGGAGAAGGGTGCTGTTCTCAGAAAGGGGTGCTGTGCTCTGTGCTGGGAGAGGGGTGCTGTGATCTGTGCTGGGAGCAGCGTGCTGTGCTCTGTGCTGGGAGAGGGGTGCTGTGATCTGTGATGGGAGAGGGGTGCTGTCTTCTGTGCTGGGAGAGGGGTGCTGTCCTCTGTGCTGGGAGAGGGGTGCTATGACCTGTGTTGGGAGAGGGGTGCTGTACTCGGAGAGGGGTGCTGTGGTCTGTGCTGGGAGAGGGGTGCTGTGATCTGTGCTATGCTGGGAGAGGGGGTGCTGTGCCCTGTGCTGGGAGAAGGGTGCTGTGCTCTGTGCTGGGAGAGGGGTGCTGTGATCTGTGCTGGGAGAAGGGTGCTGTGATCAGAGAGAGGTGCTGTGCTCTGTGCTTGTATACCGGTGCTGTGCTCTGAGCTGGGAGAAGGGTGCTGTGATCTTTGCTGGGAGAGGAGTGCTATGATCTGTGCTGGGAGAGGGGTGATGTGCTCTGTGCTGGGAGAAGTGTGCTTTGCTCTGTGCTGGTAGAGCAGTGCTATGATCTGTGCTGGGAGAGGGGTGCTGTGCTATGTGCAGGGAGAGGGGTGCTGTGATCTTTTCAAGGCATGGAGAGGGTTCCTGTGCTCTGTGCTGGGAGAGGGTTCCTGTGCTCTGTGCTGGGAGAGTGGTGCTGTGCTCTGTATTGGGAGTGGGGTGCTGTGCTCTGTGCTGAAAGAAGGGTGCTGTGCTGGGAGAGTGATTCTGTGCTGGGAGAGAGGTGCTGGGCTCTGTGCTGGGCGAGGGGTGCTGTGCTTTGTGCTGGGAGAGGGGTGCTGTGCTCTGTGCTCAGAGAAGGGTGCTGTGCTCTGTGCTCAGAGAAGGGTGGGGTGCTGGGAGAGGGGTGCTCTGCTGGGAGAGGAGTGCTATGCTGGGAGAGGGGTGCTGTCCTCTGTGCTGGGAGAGGGGTTCTGTCCTCTGTGCTGGGAGAGGGGTTCTGTCCTCTGTGCTGGGAGAGGGGTGCTGTCCTCTGTGCTGGGAGAGGGGTGCTGTGCTGGGAGAAGGGTGCTGTGCTGGGAGAGGGGTGCTGTGATCTGTGCTGGGAGAAGGGTGCCGTGCTGGGAGATGTGTGCTGTCCACTGTGCTGGGAAAGGGGTGCTGTCCACTGTGCTGGGAAAGGGGTGCTGTCCACTGTGCTGGGAGAGGGGTGCTGTGATCTGTGCTGGGAGAGGGGTGCTGTCCTCTGTGCTGGAGGAGGGGTGCTGTGATCTGTTCTGTGCTGGGAGAGGGGTGCTGTCCTCTGTGCTGGGAGAGGGGTGCTGTGCTCTGTGCTGGGAGAGGGGTGCTGTGCTGGGAGAGGGGTGCTATGCTCTGTGCTGGGAGAGGGGTGCTGTGATCTGTGCTGGGAGCAGGGTGCTGTGCTCTGTGCTGGGAGAGGGGTGCTGTGCTCTGTGCTGGGAGAGGGGTGCTGTGCTCTGTGCTGGGAGAGGGGTGCTGTGCTCTGTGCTGGGAGAGGGGTGCTGTGCTCTGTGCTGGGAGAGGGGTGCTGTCCTCTGTACTGGGAGAGGGGTGCTGTGCTCTGTGCTGGGAGAAGGGTGCTGTGCTGGGAGAGGGGTCCTGTGCTTTGTGCTGGGAGAGGGGTGCTGTGATCTGTGCTCGGAGAGGGGTGCTGTGATCTGTACTGGGAGAAGGGTGCTGTGCTCAGAGAGGGGTGCTGTGCTTTGTGCTGGGAGAGGGGTGCTGTGATCTGTGCTCGTAGAGGGGTGCTGTGCTCTGTGCTGGGAGAAGGGTGCTGGGAGAGGGGTGCAGTCCTCTGAGCTGGGAGAGGGGTGCTGTGATCTGTGCTGGAGAGGGGTGCTGTTATCTGTACTGGGAGAAGGGTGCTGTGCTCAGAGAAGGGTGCTGTGATCTGTGCTGGGAGAGGGGTGCTGTGATCTGTGCTGGGAGAAGGGTGCTGTGCTCTGTGCTGGGGAGAGGGGTGCTGTGATCTGTGCTGTGCTGGGAGAGGGGTGCTGTCCTCTGTGCTGGGATAAGGTTACTGTGATCTGTGCTGGGAGAGGGGGGCTGTGATCTGTGCTGGGAGAGGGGTGCTGTGCTCTGTGCTGGGAGAGGGGTGCTGTGCTGGGAGAGGGGTGCTGTCCTCTGTGCTGGGAGAGGGGTGCTGTCCTCTGTGCTGGGAGAGTGGTGCTGTGCCCAGTGCTGGGAGAGGGGTGCTGTGCTCTGTGCTGGGAGAGGAGTGCTAAGCTGGGAGAGGGGTTCTGTGATCTGTGCTAGGAGAAGGGTGCCGTGCTGGGAGAGGGGTGCTGTCCACTGTGCTGGGAGAGGGGTGCTGTGATCTGTGCTGGGAGAGTGGTGCTGTCTTCTGTGCTGGGAGATGGGTGTTGTCCTCTGTGCTGGGAGAGGGGTGCTGTCTTCTGTGCTGGGAGAGCGGTGCTGTCCTCTGTGCTGGGAGAGCAGTGCTGTCCTCTGTGCTCAGAGAGTGGTGCTGTCCTCTGTGCTGGGAGAGGGGTGCTATTATCTGTGTTGGGAGAGGGGTGCTGTGCTGGGAGAGGGGTGCTGTCCTCTGTGCTGGGAGAGGGGGTGCTGTGCCCTGTGCTGGGAGAAGGGTGCTGAGCTCTGTGCTGGGAGAGGGGTGTTGTGCTCTCTGCTGGGAGTAGGGTGCTATGCCCTGTGCTGGGAGAGGTGTGCTGTGATCTGTGCT
Source organism: Taudactylus pleione (assembly GCA_031769625.1). Taxonomy (NCBI): domain Eukaryota; kingdom Metazoa; phylum Chordata; class Amphibia; order Anura; family Myobatrachidae; genus Taudactylus; species Taudactylus pleione. The sequence continues at coordinate 559,378 of JAUIMM010000892.1, read as the reverse complement.
GGGAGAGGGGTGCTGTGATCAGAGAGGGGTGCTGTGCTCTGTGATGGTATACCGGTGCTGTGCTCTGAGCTGGGAGAAGGGTGCTGTGATCTTTGCTGGGAGAGGAGTGCTATGATCTGTGCTGGGAGAGGGGTGATGTGCTCTGTGCTGGGAGAAGTGTGCTTTGCTCTGTGCTGGTAGAGCGGTGCTATGATCTGTGCTGGGAGAGGGGTGCTGTGATCTTTTCTATGCAGGGAGAGGGTTCCTGTGCTCTGTGCTGGGAGAGGGTTCCTGTGTTCTGTGCTGGGAGAGGGGTGCTGTGCTCTGTATTGGGAGTGGGGTGCTGTGCTCTGTGCTGGGAGAGGGGGGCTGTCCTCTGTACTGGGAGAGGGGTGCTGTGCTCTGTGCTGGGAGAGGGGTGCTGTCCTCTGTACTGGGAGAGGGGTGCTGTGCTCTGTGCTGGGAGAAGGGTGCTGTGCTGGGAGAGGGGTCCTGTGCTTTGTGCTGGGAGAGGGGTGCTGTGATCTGTGCTCGGAGAGGGGTGCTGTGATCTGTACTGGGAGAAGGGTGCTGTGCTCAGAGAGGGGTGCTGTGCTTTGTGCTGGGAGAGGGGTGCTGTGATCTGTGTTCGTAGAGGGGTGCTGTGCTCTGTGCTGGGAGAAGGGTGCTGGGAGAGGGGTGCAGTCCACTGAGCTGGGAGAGGGGTGCTGTGATCTGTGCTGGAGAGGGGTGCTGTTATCTGTACTGGGAGAAGGGTGCTGTGCTCAGAGAAGGGTGCTGTGCTCTGTGCTGGGAGAGGAGTGCTAAGCTGGGAGAGGGGTTCTGTGATCTGTGCTAGGAGAAGGGTGCCGTGCTGGGAGAGGGGTGCTGTCCACTGAGCTGGGAGAGGGGTGCTGTCCACTGTGCTGGGAGAGGGGTGCTGTGATCTGTGCTGGGAGAGTGGTGCTGTCTTCTGTGCTGGGAGAGGGGTGTTGTCCTCTGTGCTGGGAGAGGGGTGCTGTCTTCTGTGCTGGGAGAGGGGTGCTGTCCTCTGTGCTGGGAGAGCGGTGCTGTCCTCTGTGCTCAGAGAGTGGTGCTGTCCTCTGTGCTGGGAGAGGGGTGCTATTAACTGTGTTGGGAGAGGGGTGCTGTGCTGGGAGAGGGGTGCTGTCCTCTGTGCTGGGAGAGGGGGTGCTGTGCCCTGTGCTGGGAGAAGGGTGGTGAGCTCTGTGCTGGGAGAGGGGTGTTGTGCTCTCTGCTGGGAGTAGGGTGCTATGCCCTGTGCTGGGAGAGGTGTGCTGTGATCTGTGCTGGGAGAAGGGTGCTGTGATCAGAGAGGGGTGCTGTGCTCTGTGCTGGTATACCGGTGCTGTGCTCTGAGCTTGGAGAAGGGTGCTGTGATCTGTGCTGGGAGAGGAGTGCTATGATCTGTGCTGGGAGAGGAGTGCTGTGATCTGTGCTGGGAGAGGGGTGATGTGCTCTGTGCTGGGAGAAGTGTGCTTTGCTCTGTGCTGGTAGAGCGGTGCTATGATCTGTGCTGGGAGAGGGGTGCTGTGATCTTTTCTATGCAGGGAGAGGGTTCCTGTGCTCTGTGCTGGGAGAGGGTTCCGGTGCTCTGTGCTGGGATAGGGGTGCTGTGCTCTGTATGGGAGTGGTGTGCTGTGATCTGTGGTGGGAGAAGGGTGCTGTGCTGGGAGAGGGGTGCTGTGCTCTGTGCTGGGAGATGGGTGCTGTGATCTGTGCTGGGAAAAGGGTGCCATGCTGGGAGAGGGGTGCTGTCCACTGTGCTGGGAGAGGGGTGCTGTGATCTGTGCTGGGAGAGGGGTGCTGTGATCTGTGCTGGGAGAGGGATGCTGTGATCTGTGCTGGGAGAGGGGTGCTTTGAATTTTGCCGGGAGAGGGGTGCTGTGATCTGTGCTGGGAGAGGGGTGCTGTGATCTGTACTGGGAGAAGGGTGCTGTGCTGGGAGAGGGGTGCTGTGCTGGGAGAGGGGTGCTGTCCTCTGTGCTGGGAGAGGGGTGCTGTCCTCTGTGCTGGGAGCGGGGTGCTGTCCTCTGTGCTGGGAGAGGGGTGCTGTCCTCTGTGCTGGGAGAGGGGTGCTGTCCAATTTGCTGGGAGAGGGGTGCTGTCCTCTGTGCTGGGAGAGGGGTGCTGTCCTCTGTGCTGGGAGAGGGGTGCTGTGCCCTGTGCTGGGAGAGGGGTGCTGTGCTCTGTGCTGGGAGAGGAGTGCTAAGCTGGGAGAGGGGTTCTGTGATCTGTGCTAGGAGAAGGGTGCCGTGCTGGGAGAGGGGTGCTGTCCACTGTGCTGGGAGAGGGGGTGTTGTGCCCTGTGCTGGGAGAAGGGTGCTGTGCTCTGTGCTGGGAGAGGGGTGTTGTGCTCTGTGCTGGGAGAAGGGTGCTGTGATCAGAGAGAGGTGCTGTGCTCTGTGCTGGTATACCGGTGCTGTGCTCTGAGCTGGGAGAAGGGTGCTGTGATCTTTGCTGGGAGAGGAGTGCTATGATCTGTGCTGGGAGAGGGGTGATGTGCTCTGTGCTGGGAGAAGTGTGCTTTGCTCTGTGCTGGTAGAGCAGTGCTATGATCTGTGCTGGGAGAGGGGTGCTGTGCTATGTGCAGGGAGAGGGGTGCTGTGATCTTTTCAATGCATGGAGAGGGTTCCTGTGCTCTGTGCTGGGAGAGGGTTCCTGTGCTCTGTGCTGGGAGAGTGGTGCTGTGCTCTGTGCAGGGAGAAGGGTGATGTGCTCTGTGCTGGGAGAGAGGTGCTGGGCTCTGTGCTGGGCGAGGGGTGCTGTGCTTTGTGCTGGGAGAGGGGTGCTGTGCTCTGTGCTCAGAGAAGGGTGCTGTGCTCTGTGCTCAGAGAAGGGTGGGGTGCTGGGAGAGGGGTGCTATGCTGGGAGAGGAGTGCTATGCTGGGAGAGGGGTGCTGTCCTCTGTGCTGGGAGAGGGGTGCTGTCCTCTGTGCTGGGAGAGGGGTGCTGTGCTGGGAGAAGGGTGCTGTGCTGGGAGAGGGGTGCTGTGATCTGTGCTGGGAGAAGGGTGCCGTGCTGGGAGATGTGTGCTGTCCACTGTGCTGGGAAAGGGGTGCTGTCCACTGTGCTGGGAAAGGGGTGCTGTCCTCTGTGCTGGGAAAGGGGTGCTGTCCTCTGTGCTGGGAAAGGGGTGCTGTCCTCTGTGCTGGGAGAGGGGTGCTGTCCAATTTGCTGGGAGAGGGGTGCTGTCCTCTGTGCTGGGAGAGGGGTGCTGTCCTCTGTGCTGGGAGAGGGGTGCTGTGCCCTGTGCTGGGAGAGGGGTGCTGTCCTCTGTGCTGGGAGAGGGGTGCTGTGCCCTGTGCTGGGAGAGGGGTGCTGTGCTCTGTGCTGGGAGAGGAGTGCTAAGCTGGGAGAGGGGTTCTGTGATCTGTGCTAGGAGAAGGGTGCCGTGCTGGGAGAGGGGTGCTGTCCACTGTGCTGGGAGAGGGGGTGTTGTGCCCTGTGCTGGGAGAAGGGTGCTGTGCTCTGTGATGGGAGAGGGGTGTTGTGCTCTGTGCTGGGAGAGGGGTGCTGTGATCAGAGAGGGGTGCTGTGCTCTGTGATGGTATACCGGTGCTGTGCTCTGAGCTGGGAGAAGGGTGCTGTGATCTTTGCTGGGAGAGGAGTGCTATGATCTGTGCTGGGAGAGGGGTGATGTGCTCTGTGCTGGGAGAAGTGTGCTTTGCTCTGTGCTGGTAGAGCGGTGCTATGATCTGTGCTGGGAGAGGGGTGCTGTGATCTTTTCTATGCAGGGAGAGGGTTCCTGTGCTCTGTGCTGGGAGAGGGTTCCTGTGTTCTGTGCTGGGAGAGGGGTGCTGTGCTCTGTATTGGGAGTGGGGTGCTGTGCTCTGTGCTGAGAGAAGGGTGCTGTGCTGGGTGAGGGATTCTGTGCTGGGAGAGGGGTGCTGGGCTTTGTGCTGGGCGAGGGGTGCTGTGCACTGTGCTGGGAGAGGGGAGCTGTGGTCTGTGCTGGGAGAGGGGTGCTGTCCTCTGTGCTGGGAGAGGAGTGCTAAGCTGGGAGAGGGGTGCTGTCCTCTGTGGTGGGAGAGGGGTGCTGTGCTCTGTGCTGGGAGAGGGGTGCTGTCCTCTGTGCTGGGAGAGGGGTGCTGTGATCTGTGCTGGGAGCAGCGTGCTGTGCTCTGTGCTGGGAGAGGGGTGCTGTGATCTGTGATGGGAGAGGGGTGCTGTCTTCTGTGCTGGGAGAGGGGTGCTGTCCTCTGTGCTGGGAGAGGAGTGCTAAGCTGGGAGAGGGGTGCTGTGCTCTGTGGTGGGAGAGGGGTGCTGTGCTCTGTGCTGGGAGAGGGGTGCTGTGCTCTGTGCTGGGAGAAGGGTGCTGTTCTCAGAGAGGGGTGCTGTGCTCTGTGCTGGGAGAGGGGTGCTGTGATCTGTGCTGGGAGCAGCATGCTGTGCTCTGTGCTGGGAGAGGGGTGCTGTGATCTGTGATGGGAGAGGGGTGCTGTCTTCTGTGCTGGGAGAGGGGTGCTGTCCTCTGTGCTGGGAGAGGGGTGCTATGATCTGTGTTGGGAGAGGGGTGCTGTACTCGGAGAGGGGTGCTGTGGTCTGTGCTGGGAGAGGGGTGCTGTGATCTGTGCTATGCTGGGAGAGGGGGTGCTGTGCCCTGTGCTGGGAGAAGGGTGCTGTGCTCTGTGCTGGGAGAGGGGTGCTGTGATCTGTGCTGGGAGAAGGGTGCTGTGATCAGAGAGAGGTGCTGTGCTCTCTGCTTGTATACCGGTGCTGTGCTCTGAGCTGGGAGAAGGGTGCTGTGATCTTTGCTGGGAGAGGAGTGCTATGATCTGTGCTGGGAGAGGGGTGATGTGCTCTGTGCTGGGAGAAGTGTGCTTTGCTCTGTGCTGGTAGAGCAGTGCTATGATCTGTGCTGGGAGAGGGGTGCTGTGCTATGTGCAGGGAGAGGGGTGCTGTGATCTTTTCAATGCATGGAGAGGGTTCCTGTGCTCTGTGCTGGGAGAGGGTTCCTGTGCTCTGTGCTGGGAGAGTGGTGCTGTGCTCTGTATTGGGAGTGGGGTGCTGTGCTCTGTGCTGAAAGAAGGGTGCTGTGCTGGGAGAGGGATTCTGTGCTGGGAGAGAGGTGCTGGGCTCTGTGCTGGGCGAGGGGTGCTGTGCTTTGTGCTGGGAGAGGGGTGCTGTGCTCTGTGCTCAGAGAAGGGTGCTGTGCTCTGTGCTCAGAGAAGGGTGGGGTGCTGGGAGAGGGGTGCTCTGCTGGGAGAGGAGTGCTATACTGGGAGAGGGGTGCTGTCCTCTGTGCTGGGAGAGGGGTTCTGTCCTCTGTGCTGGGAGAGGGGTGCTGTCCTCTGTGCTGGGAGAGGGGTGCTGTGCTGGGAGAAGGGTGCTGTGCTGGGAGACGGGTGCTGTGATCTGTGCTGGGAGAAGGGTGCCGTGCTGGGAGATGTGTGCTGTCCACTGTGCTGGGAAAGGGGTGCTGTCCACTGTGCTGGGAAAGGGGTGCTGTCCACTGTGCTGGGAGAGGGGTGCTGTGATCTGTGCTGGGAGAGGGGTGCTGTCCTCTGTGCTGGAGGAGGGGTGCTGTGATCTGTTCTGTGCTGGGAGAGGGGTGCTGTCCTCTGTGCTGGGAGAGGGGTGCTGTGCTCTGTGCTGGGAGAGGGGTGCTGTGCTGGGAGAGGGGTGCTATGCTCTGTGCTGGGAGAGGGGTGCTGTGATCTGTGCTGGGAGCAGGGTGTTGTGCTCTGTGCTGGGAGAGGGGTGCTGTGCTCTGTGCTGGGAGAGGGGTGCTGTGCTCTGTGCTGGGAGAGGGGTGCTCTGTGCTGGGAGAGGGGTGCTGTAATCTGTGCTGGGAGAGGGGTGCTGTCCTCTGTACTGGGAGAGGGGTGCTGTGCTCTGTGCTGGGAGAAGGGTGCTGTGCTGGGAGAGGGGTGCTGTCTTCTGTGCTCGGAGAGGGGTGCTGTGATCTGTACTGGGAGAAGGGTGCTGTGCTCAGAAAGGCTGCTGTGATCTGTGCTGGGAGAGGGGGGCTGTGATCTGTGCTGGGAGAGGGGTGCTGTGCTCTGTGCTGGGAGAGGGGTGCTGTGCTGGGAGAGGGTGCTGTCCTCTGTGCTGGGAGAGGGGTGCTGTCCTCTGTGCTGGGAGAGGGGTGCTGTGCCCAGTGCTGGGAGAGGGGTGCTGTGCTCTGTGCTGGGAGAGGAGTGCTAAGCTGGGAGAGTGGTTCTGTGATCTGTGCTAGGAGAAGGGTGCCGTGCTGGGAGAGGGGTGCTGTCCACTGAGCTGGGAGAGGGGTGCTGTCCACTGTGCTGGGAGAGGGGTGCTGTGATCTGTGCTGGGAGAGTGGTGCTGTCTTCTGTGCTGGGAGAGGGGTGTTGTCCTCTGTGCTGGGAGAGGGGTGCTGTCTTCTGTGCTGGGAGAGGGGTGCTGTCCTCTGTGCTGGGAGAGGGGTGCTGTCCTCTGTGCTGGGAGAGGGGGTGCTGTGCCCTGTGCTGGGAGAAGGGTGCTGAGCTCTGTGCTGGGAGAGGGGTGTTGTGCTCTCTGCTGGGAGTAGGGTGCTATGCCCTGTGCTGGGAGAGGTGTGCTGTGATCTGTGCTGGGAGAAGGGTGCTGTGCTCAGAGAGGGGTGCTGTCCTCTGTGCTGGGAGAGGGGTGCTATTATCTGTGTTGGGAGAGGGGTGCTGTGCTGGGAGAGGGGTGCTGTCCTCTGTGCTGGGAGAGGGGTGCTGTCCTCTGTGCTGGGAGAGGGGGTGCTGTGCCCTGTGCTGGGAGAAGGGTGCTGAGCTCTGTGCTGGGAGAGGGGTGTTGTGCTCTCTGCTGGGAGTAGGGTGCTATGCCCTGTGCTGGGAGAGGTGTGCTGTGATCTGTGCTGGGAGAAGGGTGCTGTGATCAGAGAGGGGTGCTGTGCTCTGTGCTGGTATACCGGTGCTGTGCTCTGAGCTTGGAGAAGGGTGCTGTGATCTGTGCTGGGAGAGGGGTGCTGTGCTCTGTGCTGGGAGAGGAGTGCTAAGCTGGGAGAGGGGTTCTGTGATCTGTGCTAGGAGAAGGGTGCAGTGCTGGGAGAGGGGTGCTGTCCACTGTGCTGGGAGAGGGGGTGTTGTGCCCTGTGCTGGGAGAAGGGTGCTGTGCTCTGTGCTGGGAGAGGGGTGTTGTGCTCTGTGCTGGGAGAGGGGTGCTGTGATCAGAGAGGGGTGCTGTGCTCTGTGATGGTATACCGGTGCTGTGCTCTGAGCTGGGAGAAGGGTGCTGTGATCTTTGCTGGGAGAGGAGTGCTATGATCTGTGCTGGGAGAGGGGTGATGTGCTCTGTGCTGGGAGAAGTGTGCTTTGCTCTGTGCTGGTAGAGCGGTGCTATGATCTGTGCTGGGAGAGGGGTGCTGTGATCTTTTCTATGCAGGGAGAGGGTTCCTGTGCTCTGTGCTGGGAGAGGGTTCCTGTGTTCTGTGCTGGGAGAGGGGTGTTGTGCTCTGTATTGGGAGTGGGGTGCTGTGCTCTGTGCTGAGAGAAGGGTGCTGTGCTGGGTGAGGGATTCTGTGCTGGGAGAGGGGTGCTGGGCTTTGTGCTGGGCGAGGGGTGCTGTGCACTGTGCTGGGAGAGGCGTGCTATGCTCTGTGCTCAGAGAAGGGTGCTGTGCTCAGTGCTGGGAGAGGGGTGCTGTGCTGAGAGAGGGGTGCTGTGCTCTGTGCTGGGAGAAGGGTGCTGTGCTCTATGCTGGGAGAGGGGTGCTGTGCTGGGAGAGGGGTGCTGTATGTGCTGGGAGAGGGGTGCTGTCCTCTGTGCTGGGAGAGGGGTGCTGTGCTCTGTGCAAGAGAGGAGTACTATGCTGGGAGAGGGGTGCTGTCCTCTGTGCTGGGAGAGGGGTGCTGTGATCTGTGCTGGGAGAGGGGTGCTGTCCTCTGTGCTGGGAGAGGGGTGCTGTGATCTGTGCTGGGAGAAGGGTGCTGTGATCAGAGAGGGGTGCTGTGCTCTGTGCTGGTATACCGGTGCTGTGCTCTGAGCTGGGAGAGGGGTGCTGTGATCTTTTCTATGCAGGGAGAGGGTTCCTGTGCTCTGAGCTGGGAGAAGGGTGCTGTGATCTTTGCTGGGAGAGGAGTGCTATGATCTGTGCTGGGAGATGGGTGATGTGCTCTGTGCTGGGAGAAGTGTGCTTTGCTCTGTGCTGGTAGAGCAGTGCTATGATCTGTGCTGGGAGAGGGGTGCTGTGCTATGTGCAGGGAGAGGGGTGCTGTGATCTTTTCAATGCATGGAGAGGGTTCCTGTGCTCTGTGCTGGGAGAGGCTTCCTGTGCTCTGTGCTGGGAGAGTGGTGCTGTGCTCTGTATTGGGAGTGGGGTGCTGTGCTCTGTGCTGAAAGAAGGGTGCTGTGCTGGGAGAGGGATTCTGTGCTGGGATAGAGGTGCTGGGCTCTGTGCTGGGCGAGGGGTGCTGTGCTTTGTGCTGGGAGAGGGGTGCTGTGATCTGTGCTATGCTGGGAGAGGGGGTGCTGTGCCCTGTGCTGGGAGAAGGGTGCTGTGCTCTGTTCTGGGAGAGGGGTGCTGTGATCTGTGCTGGGAGAAGGGTGCTGTGATCAGAGAGGGGTGCTGTGCTCTGTGCTTGTATACCGGTGCTGTGCTCTGAGCTGGTAGATCGGTGGTATGATCTGTGCTGGGAAAGGGGTGCTGTGATCTTTTCTATGCAGGGAGAGGGTTCCTGTGCTCTGTGCTGGGAGAGGGTTCCTGTGTTCTGTGCTGGGAGAGGGGTGCTGTGCTCTGTATTGGGAGTGGGGTGCTGTGCTCTGTGCTGAGAGAAGGGTGCTGTGCTGTGTGAGGGATTCTGTGCTGGGAGAGGGGTGCTGGGCTTTGTGCTGGGTGAGGGGTGCTGTGCACTGTGCTGGGAGAAGCGTGCTATGCTCTGTGCTCAGAGAAGGGTGCTGTGCTCAGTGCTGGGAGAGGGGTGCTGTGCTGGGAGAGGGGTGCTGTGCTGGGAGAGGGGTGCTGTGCTCTGTGCTGGGAGAAGGGTGCTGTGCTCTATGCTGGGAGAGGGGTGCTGTGCTGGGAGAGGGGTGCTGTCTGTGCTGGGAGAGGGGTGCTGTCCTCTGTGCTGGGAGAGGGGTGCTGTGCTCTGTGCAAGAGAGGAGTGCTATGCTGGGAGAGGGGTGCTGTCCTCTGTGCTGGGAGAGGGGTGCTGTGATCTGTGCTGGGAGAGGGGTGCTGTCCTCTGTGCTGGGAGAGGGGTGCTGTGATCTGTGCTGGGAGAAGGGTGATGTGATCAGAAAGGGGTGCTGTGCTCTGTGCTGGTATACCGGTGCTGTGCTCTGAGCTGGGAGAGGGGTGCTGTGATCTGTGCTGGGAGAAGGGTGCTGTGATCAGAGAGGGGTGCTGTGCTCTGTGCTTGTATACCGGTGCTGTGCTCTGAGCTGGGAGAAGGGTGCTGTGATCTGTGTTGGGAGAGGAGTGCTATGATCTGTGCTGGGAGAGGGGTGATGTGCTCTGTGCTGGGAGAAGTGTGCTTTGCTCTGTGCTGGTAGAGCGGTGCTATGATCTGTGCTGGGAGAGGGGTGCTGTGATCTTTTCTATGCAGGGAGAGGGTTCCTGTGCTCTGTGCTGGGAGAGGGTTCCTGTGTTCTGTGCTGGGAGAGGGGTGCTGTGCTCTGTATTGGGAGTGGGGTGCTGTGCTCTGTGCTGAGAGAAGGGTGCTGTGCTGGGTGAGGGATTCTGTGCTGGGAGAGGGGTGCTGGGCTTTGTGCTGGGCGAGGGGTGCTGTGCACTGTGCTGGGAGAGGCGTGCTATGCTCTGTGCTCAGAGAAGGGTGCTGTGCTCAGTGCTGGGAGAGGGGTGCTGTGCTGGGAGAGGGGTGCTGTGCTCTGTGCTGGGAGAGGGGTGCTGTGCTGGGAGAGGGGTGCTGTCTGTGCTGGGAGAGGGGTGCTGTCCTCTGTGCTGGGAGAGGGGTGCTGTGCTCTGTGCAAGAGAGGAGTGCTATGCTGGGAGAGGGGTGCTGTTCTCTGTGCTGGGAGAGGGGTGATGTGATCTGTGCTGGGAGAGGGGTGCTGTGATCTGTGCTGGGAGAAGGGTGCTGTGCTCTGTGCTGAGAGAAGAGTGCTGTGCTGGGATAGGGATTCTGTGCTGGGAGAGAGGTGCTGGGCTCTGTGCTGGGAGAGAGGTGCTGGGCTCTGTGCTGGGAGAGAGGTGCTGTGCTCTGTGCTGGGAGAGGGGTGCTGGGAGAAGGGTGCTGTGCTGGGAGAGGGGTGCTGTGCTCTGTGCTGGGAGAGGGGTGCTGTCCTCTGTGCTGGGAGAGGAGTGCTGTCCACTGTGCTGGGAGAGGGGTGCTGTGCTCTGAGAGGGGTGCTGTGCTGGGAGAGGGGTGCTGTGCCCAGTGCTGGGAGAGGGGTTCTGTGATCTGTGCTAGGAGAAGGGTGCCGTGCTGGGAGAGGGGTGCTGTCCACTGTGCTGGGAGAGTGGTGCTGTCTTCTGTGCTGGGAGAGGGGTATTGTCCTCTGTGCTGGGAGAGGGGTGCAGTCTTCTGTGCTGGGAGAGGGATGCTGTCCTCTGTGCTGGGAGAGGGGTGCTGTCCTCTGTGCTCGGAGAGGGGTGCTGTCCTCTGTGCTGGGAGAGGGGTGCTATTATCTGTGTTGGGAGAGGGGTGCTGTGCTGGGAGAGGGGTGCTGTCCTCTGTGCTGGGAGAGGGGTGCTGTCCTCTGTGCTGGGAGAGGGGGTGCTGTGCCCTGTGCTGGGAGAAGGGTGCTGAGCTCTGTGCTGGGAGAGGGGTGTTGTGCTCTCTGCTGGGAGTAGGGTGCTATGCCCTGTGCTGGGAGAGGTGTGCTGTGATCTGTGCTGGGAGAAGGGTGCTGTGATCAGAGAGGGGTGCTGTGCTCTGTGCTGGTATACCGGTGCTGTGCTCTGAGCTGGGAGAAGGGTGCTGTGATCTGTGCTGGGAGAGGAGTGCTATGATCTGTGCTGGGAGAGGGGTGATGTGCTCTGTGCTGGGAGAAGTGAGCTTTGCTCTGTGCTGGTAGAGCGGTGCTATGATCTGTGCTGGGAGAGGGGTGCTGTGATCTTTTCTATGCAGGGAGAGGGTTCCTGTGCTCTGTGCTGGGAGAGGGTTCCTGTTCTCTGTGCTGGGAGAGGGGTGCTGTGCTCTGTATGGGAGTGGCGTGCTGTGCTCTGTGCTGAGAGAAGAGTGCTGTGCTGGGAGAGGGATTCTGTGCTGGGAGAGAGGTGCTGGGCTCTGTGCTGGGCGAGGGGTGCTGTGCTCTGTGCTGGGAGAGGGGTGCTGGGAGAAGGGTGCTGTGCTGGGAGAGGGGTGCTGTGCTGGGAGAAGGGTGCCGTGCTGGGAGAGGGGTGCTGTGCTCTGTGCTGGGAGAGGGGTGCTGTGATCTGTGCTGGGAGAAGGGTGCCGTGCTGGGAGAGGGGTGCTGTCCTCTGTGGTGGGAGAGGGGTGCTGTGCTCTGTGCTGGGAGAGGGGTGCTGTGCTCTGTGCTGGGAGAGGGGTGCTGTGCTGGGAGAGGGGTGCTGTCTGTGCTGGGAGAGGGGTGCTGTCCTCTGTGCTGGGAGAGGGGTGCTGTGCTCTGTGCAAGAGAGGAGTGCTATGCTGGGAGAGGGGTGCTGTCCTCTGTGCTGGGAGAGGGGTGATGTGATCTGTGCTGGGAGAGGGGTGCTGTGATCTGTGCTGGGAGAAGGGTGCTGTGCTCTGTGCTGAGAGAAGAGTGCTGTGCTGGGATAGGGATTCTGTGCTGGGAGAGAGGTGCTGGGCTCTGTGCTGGGCGAGGGGTGCTGTGCTCTGTGCTGGGAGAGGGGTGCTGGGAGAAGGGTGCTGTGCTGGGAGAGGGGTGCTGTGCTCTGTGCTGGGAGAGGGGTGCTGTGCTCTGTGCTGGGAGAGGGGTGCTGTCCTCTGTGCTGGGAGAGGAGTGCTGTCCACTGTGCTGGGAGAGGGGTGCTGTGCTCTGAGAGGGGTGCTGTGCTTGGAGAGGGGTGCTGTGCCCAGTGCTGGGAGAGGGGTTCTGTGATCTGTGCTAGGAGAAGGGTGCCGTGCTGGGAGAGGGGTGCTGTCCACTGTGCTGGGAGAGGGGTGCTGTCCACTGTGCTGGGAGAGGGGTGCTGTGATCTGTGCTGGGAGAGTGGTGCTGTCTTCTGTGCTGGGAGAGGGGTATTGTCCTCTGTGCTGGGAGAGGGGTGCAGTCTTCTGTGCTGGGAGAGGGGTGCTGTCCTCTGTGCTGGGAGAGGGGTGCTGTCCTCTGTGCTCGGAGAGGGGTGCTGTCCTCTGTGCTGGGAGAGGGGTGCTATTATCTGTGTTGGGAGAGGGGTGCTGTGCTGGGAGAGGGGTGCTGTCCTCTGTGCTGGGAGAGGGGTGCTGTCCTCTGTGCTGGGAGATCTGTGCTGGGAGAAGGGTGCTGTGCACAGGTGCTGTGCCCTGTGCTGGGAGAAGGGTGCTGAGCTCTGTGCTGGGAGAGGGGTGTTGTGCTCTCTGCTGGGAGTAGGGTGCAATGCCCTGTGCTGGGAGAGGTGTGCTGTGATCTGTGCTGGGAGAAGGGTGCTGTGATCAGAGAGGGGTGCTGTGCTCTGTGCTGGTATACCGGTGCTGTGCTCTGAGCTGGGAGAAGGGTGCTGTGATCTGTGCTGGGAGAGGAGTGCTATGATCTGTGCTGGGAGAGGGGTGATGTGCTCTGTGCTGGGAGAAGTGAGCTTTGCTCTGTGCTGGTAGAGCGGTGCTATGATCTGTGCTGGGAGAGGGGTGCTGTGATCTTTTCTATGCAGGGAGAGGGTTCCTGTGCTCTGTGCTGGGAGAGGGTTCCTGTTCTCTGTGCTGGGAGAGGGGTGCTGTGCTCTGTGCTGAGAGAAGAGTGCTGTGCTGGGAGAGGGATTCTGTGCTGGGAGAGAGGTGCTGGGCTCTGTGCTGGGCGAGGGGTGCTGTGCTCTGTGCTGGGAGAGGGGTGCTGGGAGAAGGGTGCTGTGCTGGGAGAGGGGTGCTGTGCTCTGTGCTGGGAGAGGGGTGCTGTGATCTGTGCTGGGAGAAGGGTGCCGTGCTGGGAGAGGGGTGCTGTCCACTGTGCTGGGAGAGGTGTGCTGTGGTCTGTGCTGGGAGAGGGGTGCTGTCCTCTGTGCTGGGAGAGGAGTGCTAAGCTGGGAGAGGGGTGCTGTCCTCTGTGGTGGGAGAGGGGTGCTGTGCTCTGTGCTGGGAGAGGGGTGCTGTGCTCTGTGCTGGGAGAAGGGTGCTGTTCTCAGAGAGGGGTGCTGTGCTCTGTGCTGGGAGAGGGGTGCTGTGATCTGTGCTGGGAGCAGCGTGCTGTGCTCTGTATTGGGAGTGGGGTGCTGTGCTCTGTGCTGGGAGAAGCGTGCTGTGCTGGGAGAGGGGTGCTGTGCTCTGTGCTGGGAGAGGGGTGCTGTGCTCTGTGCTGGGAGAGGGGTGCTGTGATCTGTGCTGGGAGAGGGGTGCTGTGATCTGTGCTGGGAGCAGCGTGCTGTGCTCTGTGCTGGGAGAAGTGTGCTTTGCTCTGTGCTGGTAGAGCGGTGCTATGATCTGTGCTGGGAGAGGGGTGCTGTCCTCTGTGCTGGGAGAGGAGTGCTAAGCTGGGAGAGGGGTGCTGTGCTCTGTGGTGGGAGAGGGGTGCTGTGCTCTGTGCTGGGAGAGGGGTGCTGTGCTCTGTGCTGGGAGAAGGGTGCTGTTCTCAGAGAGGGGTGCTGTGCTCTGTGCTGGGAGAGGGGTGCTGTGATCTGTGCTGGGAGAGGGGTGCTTTGATCTGTGATGGGAGAGTGGTGCTGTCTTCTGTGCTGGGAGAGGGGTGCTGTCCTCTGTGCTGGGAGAGGGGTGCTATGATCTGTGTTGGGAGAGGGGTGCTGTACTCGGAGAAGGGTGCTGTGATCTGTGCTATGCTGGGAGAGGGGGTGCTGTGCCCTGTGCTGGGAGAAGGGTGATATGCTCTATGCTGGGAGAGGGGTGCTGTGATCTGTGCTGGGAGAAGGGTGCTGTGATCAGAGAGGGGTGCTGTGCTCTGTGCTTGTATACCGGTGCTGTGCTCTGAGCTGGGCGAAGGGTGCTGTGATCTGTGCTGGGAGAGGAGTGCTATGATCTGTGCTGGGAGAGGGGTGATGTGCTCTGTGCTGGGAGAAGTGTGCTTTGCTCTGTGCTGGTAGAGCGGTGCTATGATCTGTGCTGGGAGAGGGGTGCTGTGATCTTTTCTATGCAGGGAGAGGGTTCCTGTGCTCTGTGCTGGGAGAGGGTTCCTGTGTTCTGTGCTGGGAGAGGGGTGCTGTGCTCTGTATTGGGAGTGGGGTGCTGTGCTCTGTGCTGAGAGAAGGGTGCTGTGCTGGGTGAGGGATTCTGTGCTGGGAGAGGGGTGCTGGGCTTTGTGCTGGGCGAGGGGTGCTGTGCACTGTGCTGGGAGAGGCGTGCTGTGCTCTGTGCTCAGAGAAGGGTGCTGTGCTCTGTGCTGGGAGAGGGGTGCTGGGAGAAGGGTGCTGTGCTGGGAGAGGGGTGCTGTCCTCTGTGCTTGGAGCAGGGTGCTGTGCTCTGTGCTCAGAGAGGGGTGCTGTGCTCTGTGCTGGGAGAGGGGTGCTGTGCTCTGTGCTGGGAGAAGGGTGCTGTTCTCAGAGGGGTGCTGTGCTCTGTGCTGGGAGAGGGGTGCTGTGATCTGTGCTGGGAGCAGGGTGCTGTGCTCTGTGCTGGGAGAGGGGTGCTGTGCTCTGTGCTGGGAGAGGGGTGCTGTGATCTGTGCTGGGAGAGGGGTGCTGTCTTCTGTGCTGGGAGAGGGGTGTTGTCCTCTGTGCTGGGAGAGGGGTGCTGTCCTCTGTGCTGGGAGAGGGGTGCTATGATCTGTGTTGGGAGAGGGGTGCTGTACTCGGAGAGGGGTGCTGTGGTCTGTGCTGGGAGAGGTGTGCTGTGATCTGTGCTGGGAGAAGGGTGCCATGCTGGGAGAGGAGTGCTGTCCACTGTGCTGGGAGAGGGGTGCTGTCCACTGTGCTGGGAGAGGGGTGCTGTGATCTGTGCTGGGAGAGGGGTGCTGTGATCTGTGCTGGGAGAGGGGTGCTGTGATCTGTACTGGGAGAAGGGTGCTGTGCTGGGAGAGGGGTGCTGTGCTGGGAGAGGGGTGCTGTGCTGGGAGAGGGGTGCTGTCCTCTGTGCTGGGAGAGGGGTGCTGTGATCTTTTCTATGCAGGGAGAGGATTCCTGTGCTCTGTGCTGGGAGATGGTTCCTGTGCTCTGTGGTGGGAGAGGGGTGCTGTGCTCTGTATTGGGAGTGGGGTGCTGTGCTCTGTGCTGAGAGAAGGGTGCTGTGCTGGGAGAGGGATTCTGTGCAGGGAGAGGTGCTGGGCTCTGTGCTGGGAGAGGGGTGCTGTGCTCTGTGCTCAGAGAAGGGTGCTGTGCTCTGTGCTGAGAGAAGGGTGGTGTGCTGGGAGAGGGGTGCTGTGCTTGGAGAGGGGTGCTGTGCTCTGTCCTGGGAGAGGGGTGCTGTCCTCTGTGCTGGGAGAGGGGTGCTGTGCTCTGTGCTGGGTGAGGGGTGCTGTGATCTGTTCTGGGAGAGGAGTGCTGTGCTCAGTGCTGGTATACGGGTGCTATGCCCTGTGCTGGGAGAGGGGTGCTGTGATCTGTGCTGGGAGAAGGATGCTGTGCTCAGACAGGGGTGCTGTGCTCTGTGCTGGGAGACGGGTGCTATGATCTGTGCTGGGAGAGGGGTGCTGTCTTCTGTGCTGGGAGAGGGTTCCTGAGCTCTGTGCTGGGAGAGGGGTGCTGTGATCTGTGCTGGGAGACGGGTGCTGTGCTCTGTGCTGGGAGAGGGGTGCTGTGCTCTGTGCTCGGAGAAGGGTGCTCTGCTCTGTACTGAGAGAAGGGTGCTGTGCTCTGTGCTGAGAGAAGGGTGCTGTGCTGGGTGAGGGATTCTGTGCTGGGAAAGTGGTGCTGGGCTTTGTGCTGGGCGAGGGGTGCTGTGCACTGTGCTGGGAGAGGCGTGCTGTGCTCTGTGCTCAGAGAAGGGTGCTGTGCTCAGTGCTGGGAGAGGGGTGCTGTGCTGGGAGAGGGGTGCTGTGCTGGGAGAGGGGTGCTGTCCACTGTGCTGGGAGAGGGGTGCTGTGATCTGTGCTGGGAAAGGGGTGCTGTGATCTGTGCTGGGAGAGGGGTGCTGTGATCTGTGCTGGGAGTGGGGTGCTGTGATCTGTACTGGGAGAAGGGTGCTGTGCTGGGAGAGGGGTGCTGTGCTGGGAGAGGGGTGCTGTCCTCTGTGCTGGGAGAAGGGTGCCGTGCTGGGAGATGGGTGCTGTCCACTGTGCTGGGAGAGGGGTGCTGTGATCTGTGCTGGGAGAGGGGTGCTGTCCTCTGTGCTGGGAAAGGGGTGCTGTGATCTGTGCTCAGAGAAGGGTGCTCTGCTCTGTGCTGTGCTGGGAGAGGGGTGCTGTCCTCTGTGCTGGGTGAAGGGTGCTGTGATCTGTGCTGGGAGAGGGGTGCTGTGATCTGTGCTGGGAGAAGGGTGCTGTGCTGGGAGAGGGATTTTGTGCTGGGAGAGTGGTGCTGTGATCTGTGCTGGGAGAAGGGTGCTGTGATCAGAGAGGGGTGCTGTGCTCTGTGCTGGTATACCGGTGCTGTGCTCTGAGCTGGGAGAAGGGTGCTATGATCTGTGCTGGGAGAGGAGTGCTATGATCTGTGCTGGGAGAGGGGTGATTTGCTCTGTGCTGGGAGAAGTGTGCTTTGCTCTGTGCTGGTAGAGCGGTGCTATGATCTGTGCTGGGAGAGGGGTGCTGTGATCTTTTCTATGCAGGGAGAGGGTTCCTGTGCTCTGTGCTGGGAGAGGGTTCCTGTGCTCTGTATGGGAGTGGGGTGCTGTGCTCTGTGCTGAGAGAAGAGTGCTGTGCTGGGATAGGGATTCTGTGCTGGGAGAGAGGTGCTGGGCTCTGTGCTGGGCGAGGGGTGCTGTGCTCTGTGCTGGGAGAGGGGTGCTGGGAGAAGGGTGCTGTGCTGGGAGAGGGGTGCTGTGCTCTGTGCTGGGAGAGGGGTGCTGTCCTCTGTGCTGGGAGAGGAGTGCTGTCCACTGTGCTGGGAGAGGGGTGCTGTGCTGGGAGAGGGGTGCTGTACTTGGAGAGGGGTGCTGTGCTCTGTGCTGGGAGAGCGGTGCTGTCCTCTGTGCTGGGAGTGGGGTGCTGTGCCCTGTGCTGGGAGAGGGGTGCTGTGCTCTGTTCTGGGAGAGGAGTGCTAAGCTGGGATAGGGGTGCTGTGATCTGTGCTGGGAGAGGGGTGCTGTGATCTGTGCTTTGAGAGGGGTGCTGTGATCTGTGCTGGGAGAGGGGTGCTGTGATCTGTACTGGGAGAAGGGTGCTGTGCTGGGAGAGGGGTGCTGTGCTGGGAGAGGGGTGCTGAGCTGGGAGAGTGGTGTTGTCCTCTGTGCTGGGAGAGGGGTGCTGTGCTCTGTGCTGGGAGAGGGGTGCTGTGCTCTGCGCTGGGAGAAGGGTGCTGTTCTCAGAGAGGGGTGCTGTGCTCTGTGCTGGGAGAGGGGTGCTGTGATCTGTGCTGGGAGCAGGGTGCTGTGCTCTGTGCTGATAGAGGGGTGCTGTGCTCTGTGCTGGGAGAGGGGTGCTGTGATCTGTGCTGGGAGAGGGGTGCTGTGCTTTGTGCTGGGAGAGGGTTGCTGTGCTCTGTGCTTGGAGAAGGGTGCTATGCTGGGAGAGGGGTGCTGTGCTGGGAGAGGGGTGCTGTCCTCAGTGCTGGGAGAGGGTTCCTGTGCTCTGTGCTGGGAGAGGGGTGCTGTGCACTGTGCTGGGAGTGGGGTGCTGTGCTCTGTGCTGGGAGAGGTGTGCTGTGCTCTGTTCTGGGATAGGGGTGCTGTGATGTGTGCTGGGATAGGGGTGCTGTGATCTGTGCTGGGAGAAGGTTGCCGTGCTGGGAGAGGGGTGCTGTCCACTGTGCTGGGAGAGGGGTGCTGTCCTCTGTGCTGGGAGAAGGGTGCTGTGCTGGGAGAGGGGTGCTGTGCTCTGTGCTGGGAGAGGGGTGCTGTGATCTGTGCTGGGAGAGGGGTGCTGTGATCTGTACTGGGAGAAGGGTGCTGTGCTCAGAGAGGGGTCCTGTGCTTTGTGCTGGGAGAGGGGTGCTGTGATCTGTGCTCGGAGAGGGGTGCTGTGATCTGTACTGGGAGAAGGGTGCTGTGCTCAGAGAGGGGTCCTGTGCTTTGTGCTGGGAGAGGGGTGCTGTGATCTGTGCTCGTAGAGGGGTGCTGTCCACTGAGCTGGAAGAGGGGTGCTGTGATCTGTGCTGGAGAGGGGTGCTGTGATCTGTACTGGGAGAAGGGTGCTGTGCTCAGAGAGGGGTGCTGTGCTCTGTGCCGGGGAGAGGGGTGCTGTGATCTGTACTGGGAGAAGGGTGCTGTGCTGGGAGAGGGGTGCTGTCCTCTGTGCTGGGAGAAGGGTGCTGTGATCTGTGCTGGGAGAGGGGTGCTGTGATCTGTGCTGGGAGAAGGGTGCTGTGCTCTGTGCCGGGGAGAGGGGTGCTGTGATCTGTGCTGTGCTGGGAGAGGGGTGCTGTCCGCTGTGCTGGGAGAAGGTTACTGTGATCTGTGCTGGGGAGGGGGGCTGTGATCTGTTCTGGGAGAGGGGTGCTGTGCTCTGTGCTGGGAGAGGGGTGCTGTCCTCTGTGCTGGGAGAGGGGTGCTGTGCCCAGTGCTGGGAGAGGGGTGCTGTGCTCTGTGCTGGGAGAGGAGTGCTAAGCTGGGAGAGGGGTTCTGTGATCTGTTCTAGGAGAAGGGTGATGTGCTGGGAGAGGGGTGTTGTCCTCTGTGCTGGGAGAGGGGTGCTGTCCTCTGTGCTGGGAGAGGGGTGCTGTCCTCTGTGCTGGGAGAGGGGTGCTGTCCTCTGTGCTGGGTGAAGGGTGCTGTGATCTGTGCTGGGAGAGGGGTGCTGTGATCTGTGCTGGGAGAAGGGTGCTGTGCTGGGAGAGGGATTTTGTGCTGGGAGAGTGGTGCTGTGATCTGTGCTGGGAGAAGGGTGCTGTGATCAGAGAGGGGTGCTGTGCTCTGTGCTGGTATACCGGTGCTGTGCTCTGAGCTGGGAGAAGGGTGCTATGATCTGTGCTGGGAGAGGAGTGCTATGATCTGTGCTGGGAGAGGGGTGATTTGCTCTGTGCTGGGAGAAGTGTGCTTTGCTCTGTGCTGGTAGAGCGGTGCTATGATCTGTGCTGGGAGAGGGGTGCTGTGATCTTTTCTATGCAGGGAGAGGGTTCCTGTGCTCTGTGCTGGGAGAGGGTTCCTGTGCTCTGTATGGGAGTGGGGTGCTGTGCTCTGTGCTGAGAGAAGAGTGCTGTGCTGGGATAGGGATTCTGTGCTGGGAGAGAGGTGCTGGGCTCTGTGCTGGGCGAGGGGTGCTGTGCTCTGTGCTGGGAGAGGGGTGCTGGGAGAAGGGTGCTGTGCTGGGAGAGGGGTGCTGTGCTCTGTGCTGGGAGAGGGGTGCTGTCCTCTGTGCTGGGAGAGGAGTGCTGTCCACTGTGCTGGGAGAGGGGTGCTGTGCTGGGAGAGGGGTGCTGTACTTGGAGAGGGGTGCTGTGCTCTGTGCTGGGAGAGCGGTGCTGTCCTCTGTGCTGGGAGTGGGGTGCTGTGCCCTGTGCTGGGAGAGGGGTGCTGTGCTCTGTTCTGGGAGAGGAGTGCTAAGCTGGGATAGGGGTGCTGTGATCTGTGCTGGGAGAGGGGTGCTGTGATCTGTGCTCTGAGAGGGGTGCTGTGATCTGTGCTGGGAGAGGGGTGCTGTGATCTGTACTGGGAGAAGGGTGCTGTGCTGGGAGAGGGGTGCTGTGCTGGGAGAGGGGTGCTGAGCTGGGAGAGTGGTGTTGTCCTCTGTGCTGGGAGAGGGGTGCTGTGCTCTGTGCTGGGAGAGGGGTGCTGTGCTCTGCGCTGGGAGAAGGGTGCTGTTCTCAGAGAGGGGTGCTGTGCTCTGTGCTGGGAGAGGGGTGCTGTGATCTGTGCTGGGAGCAGGGTGCTGTGCTCTGTGCTGATAGAGGGGTGCTGTGCTCTGTGCTGGGAGAGGGGTGCTGTGATCTGTGCTGGGAGAGGGGTGCTGTGCTTTGTGCTGGGAGAGGGTTGCTGTGCTCTGTGCTTGGAGAAGGGTGCTATGCTGGGAGAGGGGTGCTGTGCTGGGAGAGGGGTGCTGTCCTCAGTGCTGGGAGAGGGTTCCTGTGCTCTGTGCTGGGAGAGGGGTGCTGTGCACTGTGCTGGGAGTGGGGTGCTGTGCTCTGTGCTGAGAGAAGGGTGCTGTGCTGGGAGAGGGATTTTGTGCTGGGAGAGTGGTGCTGTGATCTGTACTGGGAGAAGGGTGCTGTGCTCAGAGAGGGGTGGTATGCTGGGAGAGGGGTGCTGTCCTCTGTGCTGGGAGAGGGGTGCTGTCCTCTGTGCTGGGAGAGGGGTGCTGTGCCCTGTGCTGGGAGAGGGGTGCTGTGCTCTGTGCTGGGAGAGGAGTGCTAAGCTGGGAGAGGGGTTCTGTGATCTGTGCTAGGAGAAGGGCGCCGTGCTGGGAGAGGGGTGCTGTCCACTGTGCTGGGAGAGGGGTGCTGTCCACTGTGCTGGGAGAGGGGTGCTGTGCTCTGTGCTAGAGAGGAGTGCTATGCTGGGAGAGGGGTGCTGTCCTCTGTGCTGGGAGAGGGGTGCTGTCCTCTGTGCTGGGAGAGTGGTGCTGTCCTCTGTGCTGGGAGAGGGGCGCTGTGCTCTGTTCTGGGATAGGGGTGCTGTGATCTGTACTGGGAGAAGGGTGCTGTGCTCAGAGAGGGGTCCTGTGCTTTGTGCTGGGAGAGGGGTGCTGTGATCTGTGCTCGGAGAGGGGTGCTGTGATCTGTACTGGGAGAAGGGTGCTGTGCTCAGAGAGGGGTCCTGTGCTTTGTGCTGGGAGAGGGGTGCTGTGATCTGTGCTCGTAGAGGGGTGCTGTCCACTGAGCTGGAAGAGGGGTGCTGTGATCTGTGCTGGAGAGGGGTGCTGTGATCTGTACTGGGAGAAGGGTGCTGTGCTCAGAGAGGGGTGCTGTGCTCTGTGCCGGGGAGAGGGGTGCTGTGATCTGTACTGGGAGAAGGGTGCTGTGCTGGGAGAGGGGTGCTGTCCTCTGTGCTGGGAGAGGGGTGCTGTGATCTGTGCTGGGAGCGGGGTGCTGTGATCTGTGCTTTGAGAAGGGTGCTGTGCTCTGTGCCGGGGAGAGGGGTGCTGTGATCTGTGCTGTGCTGGGAGAGGGGTGCTGTCCGCTGTGCTGGGAGAAGGTTACTGTGATCTGTGCTGGGGAGGGGGGCTGTGATCTGTTCTGGGAGAGGGGTGCTGTGCTCTGTGCTGGGAGAGGGGTGCTGTCCTCTGTGCTGGGAGAGGGGTGCTGTGCCCAGTGCTGGGAGAGGGGTGCTGTGCTCTGTGCTGGGAGAGGAGTGCTAAGCTGGGAGAGGGGTTCTGTGATCTGTGCTAGGAGAAGGGTGATGTGCTGGGAGAGGGGTGTTGTCCTCTGTGCTGGGAGAGGGGTGCTGTCCTCTGTGCTGGGAGAGGGGTGCTGTCCTCTGTGCTGGGAGAGGGGTGCTGTCCTCTGTGCTGGGAGAGGGGTGCTATGATCTGTGCTGGGAGAGGGGTGCTGTGATCTTTTCTATGCAGGGAGAGGGTTCCTGTGCTCTGTGCTGGGAGAAGGTTCCTGTGCTCTGTGCTGGGAGAGGGGTGCTGTGCTCTGTATGGAGTGGGGTGCTGTGCTCTGTGCTGAGAGAAGAGTGCTGTGCTGGGAGAGGGATTCTGTGCTGGGAGAGAGGTGCTGGGCTCTGTGCTGGGCGAGGGGTGCTGTGCTCTGAGCTGGGAGAAGGGTGCTGTGATCTGTGCTGGGAGAGGAGTGCTATGATCTGTGCTGGGAGAGGGGTGATGTGCTCTGTGCTGGGAGAAGTGTGCTTTGCTCTGTGCTGGTAGAGCGGTGCTATGATCTGTGCTGGGAGAGGGGTGCTGTGATCTTTTCTATGCAGGGAGAGGGTTCCTGTGCTCTGTGCTGGTTGAGGGTTCCTGTGTTCTGTGCTGGGAGAGGGGTGCTGTGCTCTGTATTGGGAGTGGGGTGCTGTGCTCTGTGCTGAGAGAAGGGTGCTGTGCTGGGTGAGGGATTCTGTGCTGGGAGAGTGGTGCTGGGCTTTGTGCTGGGCGAGGGGTGCTGTGCACTGTGCTGGGAGAGGCGTGCTGTGCTCTGTGCTCAGAGAAGGGTGCTGTGCTCAGTGCTGGGAGAGGGGTGCTGTGCTGGGAGAGGGGTGCTGTGCTGGGAGAGGGGTGCTGTCCACTGTGCTGGGAGAGGGGTGCTGTGATCTGTGCTGGGAAAGGGGTGCTGTGATCTGTGCTGGGAGAGGGGTGCTGTGATCTGTGCTGGGAGTGGGGTGCTGTGATCTGTACTGGGAGAAGGGTGCTGTGCTGGGAGAGGGGTGCTGTGCTGGGAGAGGGGTGCTGTCCTCTGTGCTGGGAGAAGGGTGCCGTGCTGGGAGATGGGTGCTGTCCACTGTGCTGGGAGAGGGGTGCTGTGATCTGTGCTGGGAGAGGGGTGCTGTCCTCTGTGCTGGGAAAGGGGTGCTGTGATCTGTGCTCAGAGAAGGGTGCTCTGCTCTGTGCTGTGCTGGGAGAGGGGTGCTGTCCTCTGTGCTGGGTGAAGGGTGCTGTGATCTGTGCTGGGAGAGGGGTGCTGTGATCTGTGCTGGGAGAAGGGTGCTGTGCTGGGAGAGGGATTTTGTGCTGGGAGAGTGGTGCTGTGATCTGTGCTGGGAGAAGGGTGCTGTGATCAGAGAGGGGTGCTGTGCTCTGTGCTGGTATACCGGTGCTGTGCTCTGAGCTGGGAGAAGGGTGCTATGATCTGTGCTGGGAGAGGAGTGCTATGATCTGTGCTGGGAGAGGGGTGATTTGCTCTGTGCTGGGAGAAGTGTGCTTTGCTCTGTGCTGGTAGAGCGGTGCTATGATCTGTGCTGGGAGAGGGGTGCTGTGATCTTTTCTATGCAGGGAGAGGGTTCCTGTGCTCTGTGCTGGGAGAGGGTTCCTGTGCTCTGTATGGGAGTGGGGTGCTGTGCTCTGTGCTGAGAGAAGAGTGCTGTGCTGGGATAGGGATTCTGTGCTGGGAGAGAGGTGCTGGGCTCTGTGCTGGGCGAGGGGTGCTGTGCTCTGTGCTGGGAGAGGGGTGCTGGGAGAAGGGTGCTGTGCTGGGAGAGGGGTGCTGTGCTCTGTGCTGGGAGAGGGGTGCTGTCCTCTGTGCTGGGAGAGGAGTGCTGTCCACTGTGCTGGGAGAGGGGTGCTGTGCTGGGAGAGGGGTGCTGTACTTGGAGAGGGGTGCTGTGCTCTGTGCTGGGAGAGCGGTGCTGTCCTCTGTGCTGGGAGTGGGGTGCTGTGCCCTGTGCTGGGAGAGGGGTGCTGTGCTCTGTTCTGGGAGAGGAGTGCTAAGCTGGGATAGGGGTGCTGTGATCTGTGCTGGGAGAGGGGTGCTGTGATCTGTGCTTTGAGAGGGGTGCTGTGATCTGTGCTGGGAGAGGGGTGCTGTGATCTGTACTGGGAGAAGGGTGCTGTGCTGGGAGAGGGGTGCTGTGCTGGGAGAGGGGTGCTGAGCTGGGAGAGTGGTGTTGTCCTCTGTGCTGGGAGAGGGGTGCTGTGCTCTGTGCTGGGAGAGGGGTGCTGTGCTCTGCGCTGGGAGAAGGGTGCTGTTCTCAGAGAGGGGTGCTGTGCTCTGTGCTGGGAGAGGGGTGCTGTGATCTGTGCTGGGAGCAGGGTGCTGTGCTCTGTGCTGATAGAGGGGTGCTGTGCTCTGTGCTGGGAGAGGGGTGCTGTGATCTGTGCTGGGAGAGGGGTGCTGTGCTTTGTGCTGGGAGAGGGTTGCTGTGCTCTGTGCTTGGAGAAGGGTGCTATGCTGGGAGAGGGGTGCTGTGCTGGGAGAGGGGTGCTGTCCTCAGTGCTGGGAGAGGGTTCCTGTGCTCTGTGCTGGGAGAGGGGTGCTGTGCACTGTGCTGGGAGTGGGGTGCTGTGCTCTGTGCTGAGAGAAGGGTGCTGTGCTGGGAGAGGGATTTTGTGCTGGGAGAGTGGTGCTGTGATCTGTACTGGGAGAAGGGTGCTGTGCTCAGAGAGGGGTGGTATGCTGGGAGAGGGGTGCTGTCCTCTGTGCTGGGAGAGGGGTGCTGTCCTCTGTGCTGGGAGAGGGGTGCTGTGCCCTGTGCTGGGAGAGGGGTGCTGTGCTCTGTGCTGGGAGAGGAGTGCTAAGCTGGGAGAGGGGTTCTGTGATCTGTGCTAGGAGAAGGGCGCCGTGCTGGGAGAGGGGTGCTGTCCACTGTGCTGGGAGAGGGGTGCTGTCCACTGTGCTGGGAGAGGGGTGCTGTGCTCTGTGCTAGAGAGGAGTGCTATGCTGGGAGAGGGGTGCTGTCCTCTGTGCTGGGAGAGGGGTGCTGTCCTCTGTGCTGGGAGAGTGGTGCTGTCCTCTGTGCTGGGAGAGGGGCGCTGTGCTCTGTTCTGGGATAGGGGTGCTGTGCTCTGTTCTGGGATAGGGGTGCTGTGATCTGTGCTGGGAGAGGGGTGCTGTGCTCTGTGCTGGGAGAGGGGCACCGTGCTGGGAGAGGGGTGCTGTCCACTGTGCTGGGAGAGGGATGCTGTGATATGTGCAGGGAGAGGGGTGCTGTGATCTGTGCTGGGAGAGGGGTGCTGTGATCTGTGCTGGGAGAGGGGTGCTGTGATCTTTTCTATGCAGGGGGAGGGTTCCTTTGCTCTGTGCTGGGAAAGGGGTGCTGTGCTTTGTGCTGGGAGAGGGGTGCTGTGATCTGTACTGGGAGAACGGTGCTGGGAGAGGGGTGCTGTGATCTGTGCTGGGAGAGGGGTGCTGTGTTGGGAGAGGGGTGCTGTCCACTGTTCTGGGAGAGGGGTGCTGTCCACTGTGCTGGGAGAGGGGTGCTGTGCTGGGAGTGGGGTGCTGTCCACTGTGCTGGGAGAGGGGTGCTGTGCTGGGAGAGGGGTGCTGTGCTCTGTGCTGGGAGAGGGGTGCTGTGATCTGTGCTGGGAGCAGGGTGCTGTGCTCTGTGCTGGGAGAGGGGTGCTGTGCTCTGTGCTGGGAGAGGGGTGCTGTGATCTGTGCTGGGAGAGGGGTGCTGTGCTTTGTGCTGGGAGAGGGTTGTTGTGCTCTGTGCTTGGAGAAGGGTGCTATGCTGGGAGAGGGGTGCTGTGCTGGGAGAGGGGTGCTGTCCTCAGTGCTGGGAGAGGGGTGCTGTCCTCTGTGCTGGGAGAGGGTTCCTGTGCTCTGTGCTGGGAGAGGGGTGCTGTGCTCTGTGCTGGGAGTGGTGTGCTGTGCTCTGTGCTGAGAGAAGGGTGCTGTGCTGGGAGAGGGATTTTGTGCTGGGAGAGTGGTGCTGTGATCTGTACTGGGAGAAGGGTGCTGTGCTCAGAGAGGGGTGCTGTGCTCTGTGCTGGGAGAGGGGTGCTATGCTGGGAGAGGGGTGCTGTCCTCTGTGCTGGGAGAGGGGTGCTGTCCTCTGTGCTGGGAGAGGGGTGCTGTCCTCTGTGCTGGGAGAGGGGTGCTGTGCTCTGTGGTGGGAGAGGAGTGCTAAGCTGGGAGAGGGGTTCTGTGATCTGTGCTAGGAGAAGGGCGCCGTGCTGGGAGAGGGGTGCTGTCCACTGTGCTGGGAGAGGGGTGCTGTCCACTGTGCTGGGAGAGGGGTGCTGTGCTCTGTGCTAGAGAGGAGTGCTATGCTGGGAGAGGGGTGCTGTCCTCTGTGCTGGGAGAGGGGTGCTGTCCTCTGTGCTGGGAGAGGGGTGCCGTGCTGGGAGAGGGGTGCTGTCCTCTGTGCTGGGAGAGGGATGCTGTGATCTGTGCTGGGAGAGGGGTGCTGTGATCTGTGCTGGGAGAGGGGTGCTGTGATCTGTGCTGGGAGAGGGGTGCTATGATCTGTACTGGGAGAAGGGTGCTGTGCTCAGAGAGGGGTGCTGTGCTTTGTGCTGGGAGAGGGGTGCTGTGATCTGTGCTGGGAGAGGGGTGCTGTGCTATGTACAGGGAGAGGGGTGCTGTGATCTTTTCTATGCAGGGGGAGGGTTCCTGTGCTCTGTGCTGGGAGAGGGGTGCTGTGCTTTGTGCTGGGAGAGGGGTGCTGTGATCTGTACTGTGAGAACGGTGCTGGGAGAGGGGTGCTGTGATCTGTGCTGGGAGAGGGGTGCTGTGTTGGGAGAGGGGTGCTGTCCACTGTTCTGGGAGAGGGGTGCTGTCCACTGTGCTGGGAGAGGGGTGCTGTGCTGGGAGAGGGGTGCTGTCCACTGTGCTGGGAGAGGGGTGCTGTGCTGGGAGAGGGGTGCTGTCATCTGTGCTGGGAGAGGGGTGCTGTGATCTCTACTGGGAGAAGGGTGCTGTGCTCAGAGAGGGGTGCTGTGATCTGTGCTGGGAGAGGGGTGCTGTGCTGTGTTCTGGGAGAAGGGTGCAGTGCTCTGTGCTGGGAGAGGGGTGCTGTGTTCTGTGCTGGGAGAGGGGTGCTGTGATCTGTGCTGGGGGAGGGGTGCTGTGCTCTGTGCTGGGACAGGGGTGCTGTGCTCTGTGCTGGGACAGGGGTGCTGTGATCTGTGCTGGGAGAAAGGTGCTGTGCTGGGAGAGGGGTGCTGTGCTGGGAGAGGGGTGCTGTGCTCTGTGCTGGGAGAGGGGTGCTGTGCTGGGAGAGGGGTGCTGTGCTCTCTTCTGGGAGAGGAGTGCTAAGCTGGGATAGGGGTGCTGTGCTCTGTGCTGGGAGAGGGGTGCTGTGCTGGGAGAGGGGTGCTGTCCACTGTGCTGGGAGAGGGGTGCTGTCCACTGTGCTGTTAGAGGGGTGCTGTGATCTGTGCTGGGAGAGGGGTGCTGTGGTCTGTGCTGGGAGAGGGGTGCTGTGATCTGCACTGGGAGAAGGGTGCTGTGCTCAGAGAGGGGTGCTGTGCATTGTGCTGGGAGAGGGGTGCTGTGCTCTGTGCTTGGAGAAGGGTGCAATGCTGGGAGAGGGGTGCTGTCCTCTGTGCTGGGAGAGGGTTCCTGTGCTCTGTGCTGGGAGAGGGGTGCTGTCCACTGTGCTGGGAGAGGGGTGCTGTCCACTGTGCTGTTAGAGGGGTGCTGTGATCTGTGCTGAGAGAAGGTTGCTGTGCTGGGAGAGGGATTCTGTGCTGGGAGAGGGGTGCTGTGATCTGTACTGGGAGAGGGGTGCTGTGCTCTGTGCTGGGAGAGGGGTGCTATGCTGGGAGAGGGGTGCTGTCCTCTGTGCTGGGAGAGGGGTGCTGTGCTCAGAGAGGGGTGCTGTGCTTTGTGCTGGGAGAGGGGTGCTGTGATCTGTGCTGGGAGAGTGGTGCTGTGATCTTTTCTATGCAGGGAGAGGGTTCCTGTGCTCTGTGCTGGGAGAGGAGTGCTAAGCTGGGAGAGGGGTTCTGTGATCTGTGCTAGGAGAAGGGCGCCGTGCTGGGAGAGGGGTGCTGTCCACTGTGCTGGGAGAGGGGTGCTGTGCTCTGTGCTAGAGAGGAGTGCTATGCTTGGAGAGGGGTGCTGTCCTCTGTGCTGGGAGAGGGGTGCTGTCCTCTGTGCTGGGAGAGGGATGCTGTCCTCCATGCTGGGATAGGGGTGCTGTGATCTGTGCTGGGATAGGGGTGCTGTGATCTGTGCTGGGAGAAGGTTGCCGTGCTGGGAGAGGGGTGCTGTCCACTGTGCTGGGAGAGGGGTGCTGTGATCTGTGCTGGGAGAGGGGTGCTGTGATCTGTACTGGGAGAAGGGTGCTGTGCTCAGAGAGGGGTGCTGTGCTGGGATAGGGGTGCTGTGATCTGTGCTGGGAGAGGGGTGCTGTGCTCTGTTCTGGGATAGGGGTGCTGTGATCTGTGCTGGGAGAAGGTTGCCGTGCTGGGAGAGGGGTGCTGTCCACTGTGCTGGGAGAGGGGTGCTGTCCTCTGTGCTGGGAGAGGAGTGCTAAGCTGGGAGAGGGGTTCTGTGATCTGTGCTAGGAGAAGGGCACCGTGCTGGGAGAGGGGTGCTGTCCACTGTGCTGGAAGAGGGGTGCTGTCCACTGTGCTGGGAGAGGGGTGCTGTCCTCTGTGCTGGGAGAGGGGTGCTGTCCTCTGTGCTGGGAGAGGGGTGCTGTGCTCTGTGCTGGGAGAGGGGTGCTGTGATCTGTGCTGGGAGAGGGGTGCTGTGATCTGTGCTGGGAGAAGGTTGCTGTGCTCAGAGAGGGGTGCTGTGCTGGGATAGGGGTGGTGTGCTCTGTGCTGGGAGAGGGGTGCTGTGCTCAGAGAGGGGTGCTGTGCTTTGTGCTGGTATACCCGTGCTGTGCTATGTGCAGGGAGAGGGGTGCTTTGATCTTTTCTATGCAGGGAGAGGGTTCCTGTGCTCTGTGCTGGGAGAGGGGTGCTGTCCTCTGTGCTGGGAGAGGTGTGCTGTGCTCTGTGCTGGGAGTGGGGTGCTGTGCTCTGTGCTGAGATAAGGGTGCTGTGCTGGGAGAGGGATTCTGTGCTGGAAGAGGGGTGCTGGGCTCTGTGCTGGGCGAGGGGTGCTGTGATCTGTGCTGGAAGAGGGGTGCTGGGCTCTGTGCTGGGAGAGGGGTGCTGTGCTTTGTGCTGGGAGAGGGGTGCTGTGATCTGTGCTGGGAGAAGGGTGCTGTGCTGGGAGAGAGGTGCTGTGCTGGGAGAGGGGTGCTGTCCTCTGTGCTGGGAGAGGGGTGCTGTGATCTGTGCTGGGAGAGGGGTGCTGTGATCTGCACTGGGAGAAGGGTGCTGTGCTCAGAGAGGGGTGCTGTGCTTTGTGCTGGGAGAGGGGTGCTGTGCTCTGTGCTTGGAGAAGGGTGCTATGCTGGGAGAGGGGTGCTGTGCTGGTAGAGGGGTGCTGTCCACTGTGCTGGGAGAGGGGTGCTGTCCACTGCGCTGGGAGAGGGGTGCTGTGCTCTGTGCTGGGAGTGGGGTGCTGTGCTCTGTGCTGAGAGAAGGGTGCTGTGCTGGGAGAGGGATTTTGTGCTGGGAGAGTGGTGCTGTGATCTGTACTGGGAGAAGGGTGCTGTGCTCAGAGAGGGGTGCTGTGCTCTGTGCTGGGAGAGGGGTGCTATGCTGGGAGAGGGGTGCTGTCCTCTGTGCTGGGAGAGGGGTGCTGTCCTCTGTGCTGGGAGAGGGTTGCTGTGCCCTGTGCTGGGAGAGGGGTGCTGTGCTCTGTGCTGGGAGAGGATTGCTAAGCTGGGAGAGGGGTTCTGTGATCTGTGCTAAGAGAAGGGTGCTGTGCTGGGAGAGGGGTGCTGTCCACTGTGCTGGGAGAGGGGTGCTGTGCTCTGTGCTAGAGAGGAGTGCTATGCTGGGAGAGGGGTGCTGTCCTCTGTGCTGGGAGAGTGGTGCTGTGCTTTGTGCTGGGAGAGGGGTGCTGTGATCTGTGCTGGGAGAAGGGTGCTGTGCTGGGAGAGAGGTGCTGTCCTCTGTGCTGGGAGAGGGGTGCTGTGATCTGTGCTGGGAGAGGGGTGTTGTGATCTGTGCTGGGAGAGGGGTGCTGTGATCTGCACTGGGAGAAGGGTGCTGTGCTCAGAGAGGGGTGCTGTGCTTTGTGCTGGGAGAGGGTTGCTGTGCTCTGTGCTTGGAGAAGGGTGCTATGCTGGAAGAGGGGTGCTGTGCTGGGAGAGGGGTGCTGTCCTCAGTGCTGGGAGAGGGGTGCTGTCCTCTGTGCTGGGAGAGGGTTCCTGTGCTCTGTGCTGGGAGAGGGGTGCTGTGCTCTGTGCTGAGAGAAGGGTGCTGTGCTGGGAGAGGGATTTTGTGCTGGGAGAGTGGTGCTGTGATCTGTACTGGGAGAAGGGTGCTGTGCTCAGAGAGGGGTGCTGTGCTCTGTGCTGAGAGAGGGGTGCTATGCTGGGAGAGGGGTGCTGTCCTCTGTGCTGGGAGAGGGGTGCTGTCGTCTGTGCTGGGAGAGGGTTGCTGTGCCCTGTGCTGGGAGAGGGGTGCTGTGCTCTGTGCTGGGAGAGGATTGCTAAGCTGGGAGAGGGGTTCTGTGATCTGTGCTAAGAGAAGGGTGCTGTGCTGGGAGAGGGGTGCTGTCCACTGTGCTGGGAGAGGGGTGCTGTGCTCTGTGCTAGAGAGGAGTGCTATGCTGGGAGAGGGGTGCTGTCCTCTGTGCTGGGAGAGGGGTGCTGTCCTCTCTGCTGGGAGAGGGGTGCTGTCCTCTGTGCTGGGATAGGGGTGCTGTGCTTGTGTGCTGGGATAGGGGTGCTGTGATCTGTGCTGGGAGAAGGTTGCCGTGCTGGGAGAGGGGTGCTGTCCACTGTGCTGGGAGAGGGGTGCTGTCCACTGGGCTGGGAGAGGGGTGCTGTGATCTGTGCTGGGAGAGGGGTGCTGTGATCTGTACTGGGAGAAGGGTGCTGTGATCTGTACTGGGAGAAGGGTGCTGTGCTGGGAGAGGGGTGCTGTGCTCTGTGCTGGGAGAGGGGTGCTGTGCTGTGCTCTGTGCTGGGAGAGGGGTGCTGTGCTCTGTTCTGGGACAGGGGTGCTGTGATCTGTGCTGGAATAGGGGTGCTGTGATCTGTGCTGGGAGAAGGTTGCCGTGCTGGGAGAGGGGTGCTGTCCACTGTGCTGGGAGAGGGGTGCTGTCCTCTGTGCTGGGAGAGGAGTGCTAAGCTGGGAGAGGGGTTCTGTGATCTGTGCTAGGAGAAGGGCGCCGTGCTTGGAGAGGGGTGCTGTCCACTGTGCTGGGAGAGGGGTGCTGTCCACTGTGCTGGGAGAGGGGTGCTGTGCTCTGTGCTAGAGAGGAGTGCTATGCTGGGAGAGGGGTGCTGTCCTCTGTGCTGGGAGAGGGGTGCTGTGCTCTGTGCTGGGAGAGGGGTGCTGTGATCTGTGCTGGGAGAGGGGTGCTGTGATCTGTACTGGGAGAAGGTTGCTGTGCTCAGAGAGGGGTGCTGTGCTTTGTGCTGGTATACCCGTGCTGTGCTATGTGCAGGGAGAGGGGTGCTGTGATCTTTTCTATGCAGGGAGAGGGTTCCTGTGCTCTGTGCTGGGAGAGGGTTCCTGTGCTTTGTGCTGGGAGAGGTGTGCTGTGCTCTGTGCTGAGATAAGGGTGCTGTGCTGGGAGAGGGATTCTGTGCTGGGAGAGGGGTGCTGGGCTCTGTGCTGGGCGAGGGGTGCTGTGATCTGTGCTGGGAGAGGGGTGATGGGCTCTGTGCTGGGAGAAGGGTGCTGTGCTCTGTGCAGGGAGAAGGGTGCTGTGATCTGTGCTATTCTGGGAGAGGGGTGCTGTGCTCTGTGCTGGGAGAGGGGTGCTGTGCTCTGTGCTGGGAGAGGGGTGCTGTCCTCTGTGCTGGGAGAGGGGTGCTGTGATCTGTGCTGGGAGAGGGGTGCTGTGCTCTGTGCTGGGAGAGGGGTGCTGTCCTCTGTGCTGGGAGAGGGGTGCTGTGCCCTGTGCTGGGAGAGGGGTGCTGTGCTCTGTGCTGGGAGTTGCTATGCTTTGTGCTGGGAGAGGGGTGCTGTCATCTGTGCTGGGAGAGGGGTGCTGTGCTTTGTGCTGGGAGAGGGGTGCTGTGCTTTGTGCTGGGAGAGGGGTGCTGTGCTTTGTGCTGGGAGAGGGGTGCTGTGATCTGTGCTGGGATCTCTACTGGGAGAAGGGTGCTGTGCTCAGAGAGGGGTGCTGTGCTTTGTGCTGGGAGAGGGGTGCTGTGCTCTGTGCTGGGAGAAGGGTGCTGTACTCTGTGCTGGGAGAGGGGTGCTGTGCTCTGTGCTGGGAGAGGGGTGCTGTGCTCTGTGCTGGGAGAGGGGTGCTGTGCTCTGTGCTGGGAGAGGGGTGCTGTGCTCTGTGCTGGGAGAGGGGTGCTGTGCTCTGTGCTGGGAGAGGGGTGCTGTGCTCTGTGCTGGGACAGGGGTGCTGTGCTCTGTGCTGGGACAGGGGTGCTGTGCTCTGTGCTGGTAGAGGGGTGCTGTGCTCTGTGTTGGGAGAGGAGTGCTGTGATCTGTGCTGCAAGAAGGGTGCTGTGCTCTGTGCCGGTGAGAGGGGTGCTGTGCTCTGTGCCGGGGAGAGGGGTGCTGTGATCGGAGAGGGGTGCTGTCCTCTGTGCTGGGAGAAGGGTGCTGTGATCTGTGCTCGGAGAAGGGTGCTGTGGTCTGTGCTGGGAGAGGGGTGCTGTGGTCTGTGCTGGGAGAGGCGTGCTATGCCCTGTGCTGGGAGAGGGGTGCTATGCCCTGTGCTGGGAGAGGGGTGCTGTGATCTGTGCTGGGAGAAGGGTGCTGTGCTCAGAGGGGTGCTGTGCTATGTGCAGGGAGAGGGGTGCTGTGATCTTTTCTATGCAGGGAGGGGGTTCCTGTGCTCTGTGCTGGGAGAGGGTTCCTGTGCTTTGTGCTGGGAGAGGTGTGCTGTGCTCTGTGCTGGGAGTGGGGTGCTGTGCTCTGTGCTGAGATAAGGGTGCTGTGCTGGGAGAGGGATTCTGTGCTGGGAGAGGGGTGCTGGGCCCTGTGCTGGGCGAGGGCTGCTGTGATCTGTGCAGGGAGAAGGGTGCTGTGATCTGTGCTATTCTGGGAGAGGGGTGCTGTGCTCTGTGCTGGGAGAGGGGTGCTGTGCTCTGTGCTGGGAGAGGGGTGCTGTGCTGGGAGAGGGGTGCTGTCCTCTGTGCTGGGAGAGGGGTGCTGTGCCCTGCGCTTGGAGAGGGGTGCTGTGCCCTGTGCTGGGAGAGGGGTGCTGTACTCTGTGCTGGGAGAGGGGTGCTGTACTCTGTGCTGGGAGAGGAGTGCTATCCTGGGAGAGGGGTGCTGTCCTCTGTGCTGGGAGAGGGGTGCTGTCCTCTGTGCTGGGAGAGGGGTGCTGTGCTCTGTGCTGGGAGTTGCTATGCTTTGTGCTGGGAGAGGGGTGCTGTCTACTGTGCTGGGAGAGGGGTGCTGTGATCTGTGCTGAGATAAGGGTGCTGTGCTGGGAGAGGGATTCTGTGCTGGGAGAGGGGTGCTAGGCTCTGTGCTGGGCGAGGGGTGCTGTGCTCTGTGCTGGGAGAGGGGTGCTGTGCTCTGTGCTGGGAGAGGGGTGCTGTGCTGGGAGAGGGGTGCTGTGCTCTGTGCTGGGAGAGGGGTGCTGTCCTCTGTGCTGGGAGAGGGGTGCTGTGCCCTATGCTAGGAGAGGGGTGCTGTCCTCTGTGCTGGGAGAAGGGTGCTGTGCTCAGAGAGGGGTGCTGTCCTCTGTGCTGGGAGAGGGGTGTTGTCCTCTGTGCTGGGAGAGGGGTGCTGTGATCTGTGCTGGGAGAGGGGTGCTGTGATCTGCACTGGGAGAAGGGTGCTGTGCTCAGAGAGGGGTGCTGTGCTTTGTGCTGGGAGAGGGGTGCTGTGCTCTGTGCTTGGAGAAGGGTGCTATGCTGGGAGAGGGGTGCTGTCCTCTGTGCTGGGAGAGGGGTGCTGTGCCCTATGCTGGGAGAGGGGTGCTGTCCTCTGTGCTGGGAGAAGGGTGCTGTGCTCAGAGAGGGGTGCTGTGCTTTGTGCTGGGAGAGGGGTGCTGTCCACTGTGCTGGGAGAGGGGTGCTGTGATCTGTACTGGGAGAAGGGTGCTGTGCTCAGAGAGGGGTGCTGTGCCTTGTGCTGGGAGAGGGGTGCTGTCCTCTGTGCTGGGAGAGGGGTGCTGTCCTCTGTGCTGGGAGAGGGGTGCTGTCCTCTGTGCTGGGAGAAGGTTACTGTTGCTCTGTGCAGGGAGAGGGGTGCTGTGCCCTGTGCTGGGAGAGGGGTGCTGTGCCCTGTGCTGGGAGAGGGGTGCTGTGCCCTGTGCTGGGAGAGGGGTGCTGTCCTCTGTGCTGGGAGAGGGCTGCTGTCCTCTGTGCTGGGACAAGGTTGCTGTTGCTCTGTGCTGGGAGAGGGGTGCTGTGCTCTGTGCTGGGAGAGGGGTGCTGTGCTCTGTGCTGGGAGAGGGGTGCTGTGCTCTGTGCTGGGAGAAGGTTGCTGTTGCTCTGTGCTGGGATACGGGTGTTATGCTCTGTGCTGGGAGAGGGGTGCTGGGAGCACAGCACAATGGGGGAAGGGGGTCACAGCACAGAGAGACCCTGCCCCTTCTGTAAGGCCACAAGTCTTTCAGGATCCCAAGGGGGGTGGGGGGGGCACCACCCAAAATCTTTTTTAGGGCACTAATGTGGTTATGGCCGGCTCTGCTTGTGGTAGCGCTAACTTCTCCTATTCTATACTGTCAGTTATAACTATCCCTTTCTTCTACTGTATACTGTCATACTAAGGTATAGAGCAGTGTTGGCCTAACCTTGACACTCCAGCTGTTGTGGAACTATATATCCCAGCATGCCCTGCCACAGTTTTAGCATGCCCTAATACCAAAACTGTAGCAGTGCATGCTGGGTTATGTAGTTCCATAACAGTTGGACTGTCAAGGTTAGCCAACACTGGTATATAGGGTCATTGTACGTCACATTTGTGAGGGCTATCAAATACTTGACAATGCGTTGCACATTACATGGTGCCAGATCTAACGTAGTTGCACGATCCCTGGTATCAGATTTGCAACTAATTTGTATCTTTTATAAAGCCCTGTCACTCCCGGGGGCTGCCAGAAGGGCAGTTGCACACTGTATTGTGCTACCTTTATATACATATATTGCGCTTACACGTTACCTTGTGCCATATATAGCATACTGTAATTTTTAACGCTGTTGCATACTACATGATGCCATATATAGCACTGTTGCATATGATAATGGGTCATATATAGCGCGTTTGCACACTACATTGTGCCATATTTCACATACTGCAACGTGGTTACTGCTCTGTATCATTATTATGGCGGCAGAGGAAAGAATAATACACAGCCTCAGGATCCTGCCCCTAATCTGTTGTCCTGTAACGCCTGCTCAGCGGGTTTGGCCCCATGGGACTTTATTCAGGATGGACTTTGCACTAATTGTTGCACAGCCCCTGGTCCCTCAGTCCTGGTGTCTCTCCCTCAGGTCCCACCCTGGGTAGCCTTTTCATAAATGCTGGCAAAAATTTCATAGACGGGTCCCCGTAGTGGCCCCCCCTGTGGGACGGCCACAGCAGGTACTCCCTGCAAATCCTTTGCCTCCCCCATGGGTAGTCGTGCTGTGTACCTCAGTACAGAGTTTGGCTAATACTTCTACAGCCTTATAGCAACTGCTGCACAGGGAAAAGCCTTTACCTACTAAACCCTCTAAACAGGCTCCATTATCCTCCCAGTCCACCCAGTTATCCGATTCTGATATATCATCTGGGGAGGCAGAAGACGCAGACCTCTCTCACTCTGACCAGCTATCTGATCATATGAGTGAAGCTTGGAATATGCCTGGTAAAAGGTTTCAAATTCCAAAATGATTCAGTTTTTTACCCTCTTCCAACTACTGATTGCAATAAATGGGAAGTTCCCCCAGCGGTGGATTCTCATGTTACTCGTTTAGTTAAAAATGCCACATTACCCATCCATACTGCAACCTCCTTGAAGGAGACCACAGATAGACGTATAGATGCTTGTCATAAATCTATATACTCTCTTACAGGAGCTATTATTCATCCTGCTAGGGCTACGGTTTGGGTGGCAAAAGCCATTGAGAGTTAGGCAGAAGCCTTAGAAGAGACATTTTCCCCTGATGCTTCACAGGAACATCTCTTATGTATCTCGCATTAGGGATGCAGCCTCCTACTTAGGTGAGGCAGCTATGGTACGGCTCTCCTAGCCTCCAGGATATCTACCACTTCGGTAGTGACCAGTCATATCGTTTGGCTCAGTTCCTGGAAAGCCGATTCAGATTCAAAACGGGCTCTGGAGTCTCTTCCCTATTCGGGGGACATCCTATTTGGCCCAGAGCTAGATAAAATTGTGACTACCTTGGCGGCTAACAAGACTGAATTCCTTTCAGTCCTTTTGCCCTCAAGGAAAAGCCAAAGGTCAGTCTTTTCCATGGCACCAGACGTCAGCCAAGGCCTCCACGCCTAGGACCAAACAGGCCTGGGCTACTTGACGTCCACCAGCCAAGTACAGTCAGGTGCATAAATATTCTGACATTGACAGAATTTTCATATTTTGGCCTCTATTCACCACTACAATGGCTTTGAAATGAAACAAACAAGATGTGCTTTAACTGCAGACTTTCAGATTTAATTTGAGGGTAATTACATCCAAATCAGGTGAACAGTGTAGGAATTACAACGGTTTCTATATGTGCCGCCCACTTTTTAAGGGGCCAAAAGTAATGCGACAAACTAAACAATCCTAAATCTAACTTTCACTTTTTAATACTTTGTTGCAAATCCTTTGCAGGCAATTACAGTCTGAAGTTTGGAACGCATAGACATCACCAGACGCTGGGTTTCATCCCTGGTGATGCTCTGCCTGGTGAAGCAAGCCATCATTAGGCTGAAAAATCAAAACAAACCCATCAAAGAGATAGCAAAAACATTAGGTGTGGCCAAATCAACTGTTTGGAACTTTCTTAAAAAGAAAGAACGCACTGGAGAGCTCAGTAACACCAAAAGACCCGGAAGACCACGGAAAACAACTGTGGTGAATGACAGAAGAATTATTTCCCTGGTGAAGAAAAACCCCTTCACAACAGTTGGCCAAATCAAGAACACTCTCCAGGAGGTAAGTGTATATGTGTCAAAGTCAACAATCAAGAGAAGACTTCACAAGAGTGAATATAAAGGGTTCACCACAAGTTGTAAACCATTGGTTAGCCACAAAAACAGGAAGACCAGATTAGAGTTTGCCAAACAACATCTAAAAAAAACCATTACCGTTCTGGAACAACATCCTATGGACAGATGAGACAAAGATCAACTTGTACCAGAGTGATGGGAAGAGAAGAGTATGGAGAAGGAAAGGAACTGCTCATGATCCAAAACATGCCACCTCATCAGTGAAGCATGGTGGTGGTAGTGTCATGGCGTGGGCATGTATGGCTGCCAATGGAACTGGTTCCCTTGTATTTATTGATGATGTGACTGCTGACAAAAGAATCAGAATGAATTCGGAAGTGTTTCGGGCAATATTATATGCTCACATTCAGTCAAATGCTTCAGAACTCATTGGACGGCGCTTCACAGTGCAGATGGACAATGACCGGAGCATACTGCAAAAGCAACCAAAGAGTTTTTTAAGGCTACAAAGTGGAATGTTATGCAATGGCCAAGTCAATCCCCTGACCTGAATCTGACTGAGTGTGCATTTCACTTGATGAAGACAAAACTGAGGGGAAAATGCCCCAAGAACAAGCAGGAACCGAAGACATTTGCAGTAGAGGCCTGGCAGACCATCACCAGGGATGAAACCCAGCGTCTGGTGATGTCTATGCGTTCCAGACTTCAGGCTGTAATTGCCTGCAAAGGATTTGCAACAAAGTATTAAAAAGTGAAAGTTAGATTTAGGATTGTTTAGTTTGTCGCATTACTTTTGGCCCCTTAAAAAGTGGGCGGCACATATAGAAACCGTTGTAATTCCTACACTGTTCACCTGATTTGGATGTAATTACCCTCAAATTAAATCTGAAAGTCTGCAGTTAAAGCACATCTTGTTTGTTTCATTTCAAAGCCATTGTGGTGGTGAATAGAGGCCAAAATATGAAAATTTTTGTCAATGTCCCAATATTTATGCACCTGACTGTATATGCAGCCTGAGAGGGGGGAGGGGAGGGGGGGGGGGCGAATCTGCCCAGGTTTGGCATCAGACCACATCAGATGCCTGGGTTAGAGAAGTGGTCTCCCACGGATATGCCTTCTCCTTCCTGAGGTTATCAGGGTGCCCAGATTTCATATGGAAACCCTCCATTCTATTATCCTTGCTAAGGAGCCTCAGAGATTTTATGGTTTCCCTGGACATTCAGGACGCTTACCTACATGTGCCTATAGCGCCTTCTCATCAACAACATTTCCTGTTTGCTATACTACAGCAACATTACCAATTTCAGGCTCTACCGTTTGGCCTCTCAACGGCCCCTCGGGTTTTTACCAAGATCATGGCAGTCATGGCGGCTTCACTTCGTCGTCAAGGGATCA
The DNA here is from genome assembly GCA_031769625.1 of Taudactylus pleione. Lineage (NCBI taxonomy): Eukaryota > Metazoa > Chordata > Amphibia > Anura > Myobatrachidae > Taudactylus > Taudactylus pleione. The sequence continues at coordinate 521,612 of JAUIMM010000892.1, read as the reverse complement.
GACTGCTCCCATACTTAGATGATCTTTTGCTGTTGGCAATTTCCCCAGAGACTCTTCGAAGCCATCTGCAGGTAACCATTACCTCTCTACACATGCACGGTTAGCTGATCAACTGGAATAGTCTTCCCTGACAACCTCTCAAAGGATAGTACATTTGGGAGCCCTCCTGGACTCTCAAGTTCAGAGAATCTTCCTGATGGCAGACAAGATTTCAGTGATACAGTACAGACTACGCAGACTGCTTCACAGTTGCAGAGTGTCGATTCACTCTGCAATGCAGGTCTTGGGATCAATGGTATCCACCTTCGACATGGTGGAGTTTGCTCAATTTCACTCCAGGCCCCTGCAACACCTGATCCTCTCCAGGGGGAATTGACTACCTCATTTGCTCAGATCCCAGACAATGAGCCTTCCCCCAGAGGTTCGCCTGGTGACGACTTCAGACTCCCCATTTGAACCAGGGTCATGCCTTTTGGATGCCGGATTAGGCTCTCCTCACCATGGACGCAAGTCTCCGAGGGTGGTGCGTATTAAAGCCAATGGTCCCCAATCGAGGCAATGTTGCCAATCAACATCCTGGAACTTGGAGCCTTATACAGAACACTTGCTCTGGCTCAGAATATTCTGAAAAACAGGCCAGTACAAGTACAGTCCGACAACTCCACGGCTGTGGCCTACCTCAATCACCAAGGGGGCACTTGAAGACAATCAGCAACGGCAGAGGTGTCCCACATTCTCACATGGGCAGAACGCAATCTGCCAGCCATCTCCGTAGTGTTCATCCCGGGGAGTCTTAATTTGGAAGCCGATATCCTCAGCCATCACGATATGCATGCAGGAGAATGGTCTCTACACCCAGAAATCTTCAGCTTCTGGTGGACAAATGGGGTCTTCCAGAAGTGGATCTCATGGCCTCAAAACACAACAACAAACTTCCAGTTTACGTAGCAAGAACAAAGGACCCCAACGCGGCCTTCATAGACGCCTTGTCGGTGACATGGACTTTCCAGTTGGCATATCTCTTCCCTCCAATATCCCTACTTCCTTGAGTGCTTCGGAAATTCAGACAGGAAGGAGGCACAGTCCTTTTAATAGCTCCTGCTTGGCCCAGACGTCATTGGTACTCGGATCTTCTACGACTTTCCATAGACGTTCCTCTTCAACTTCCTCTACGAGTAGACTTGTTGTCCCAGGGTCCCTGTCTACATCCGGACCTAGCCCATCTGTCTTTAACGGCTTGGCTCTTGAGACTCCTCTCCTAATGGCTAAGGGATTTTCTAGCTTGGAGCACGTAAACCGGCCTCAGCTAGGACTTACCACAGAATTTGGCATTCATATTTCCAATGGTGTGCTACTCGAAACTATGACCATCCAGGTCTTTAGAGTTTCTTGAATTCTTGCCTGCCTTCGGGCTGAACTGGATCTAGGCCTCCATCTAGCATTTCTCAAAGTGCAGGTCTCTGCTTTGTCTATCTGATTTCTTCATGCACGGTGTTCTACAGATACAACCTCCCTTTGTCCCTCCTGTGGCTCCATGGTATTTGTCAGTGGTGCTCTATGCACTTCGGGAACTTCCATTTGAATCTCTGTAGTGAGCCATTTGATATCCACCAATGCCAAAGACTCTGTTTGTTCTGGTTATAGCATCTGCCTGTAGAGTATGGGATTTAGGGGCGCTTTCCTGCTGCTCCCCTTTTTGATATTTCATCAGGACAGGGCTGTTCTTCAAACTCGCCCAGGCTTCCTTCCTAAGGTAGTTTCACACTTCCACCTGAATACAGAAATTATGGTTCCGGCCTTTCAATCACCAGACCTCTTGGCAGGTGAGGCCTCTTTGGATTTGGTCCGTGATCTAAAGATGTATATGGACCGTACTACTCCCATCAGGAAATCGGACTCCCTCTTTGTCCTATATGGATTCCACAAGAAGGGAAGACCAGCTAACAAACAGACTCTGGCCAGATGGATTCGCATGACTATCTCACAGGCTTACACGCAGACTGGCCTTCCTGTGCCGGCTTACACTATCTGCTCATTCTACTCGCTCTGTGAGTCCTCGTGGGCAGCCCAGTGTGGCGCCTCTGCTGAACAGTGGTCTTCTATCCACACCTTTCTTAGGTTTTATGTCTTTGATTCATTTGCCTCTCGGGATGCTTCCTTCGGGCGTAGGGTTCTCCTATCAGCGCAGGAGTGTTCCTGCCCTTGAACAACTGCTTTGGGACATCCCCAATATCTCCCTGTGGACCCTGAAGAAGAAAATGAGTTTGAAGAAATGGTAAAATTTACCCTTGTTAACTCTAAGTCCACAGGGCACCTGCCATGACGCACCTGGCTTCTATGGGTTTCTTCTCCTGGTCACTTGTTTCCTTCTCTGTGTTAGAGTGTGATTCTTCAGTGTTCCAGTCTTCCTTCTCTCCTCTCCTGCCTTGGGTTGAGAACAAAACTGAAGTGCCCCCGGGCTGTGGGTGGGGTATAGGGGGAAGGCCCGGAGTATCCTTGGATTGAAAAGCTTTGCTGTTTGTGCCCGCTCCTCCAAGTACCACTTACACCCCATTGCCTCCCTGTGGACTTCGAAGAAAGTTAACAAAGGTAAGTTTTACCATAACTCTCATTTTCCCAACCCTCCAGAGTTCAGTCCTCATCCAGGGTTGTCAGGTCTGGGTGGTCCACTGTCCTGACACCTGACCGTCTGTTATCGAGTTACAATTGACGGCATGTCATACATATATACTGTATCACGCCCTTTGTTTTGTGTATTGCTTAGAGACGTCTCATTTGTGGATGGCTACCATGAAGTTTGGAAAGGATATAGTCAAATTATTACCATTAATTTATGTTTCTTGAAATACTTAAGCAGACAACATATATAAAATATATGGTTGCCATTGATATACTATACAAGCTGTCTAACAAAACAAGCACACTGAAGATTAGCCTTCCAGAGTCCTTTCTTATTCCTGTCTCTATTCAGTAGTGTGGTGATGCTATGGACTATTTCAAGGAAATTAACATATGTAATTATTTACGGTTTAATTTAGCAAATTCTGATTATGAATGCAAAGGTGCATAATGAGATCATGTTGATTGTAGCCTGCAGCGATGCAGTTACTGTCCGGCGTGTGTGACTAATCTCTGCCCTCAGTTTCATGAAACGGAGGTGGGTCGCCGCTGTTGCGTGGGAGGGAAGAAGCCAGGATCTCCGTTCCTCTTCCTCTAAACTGCGGCGGCCGGCTGCAGGACCCCATGGGGCACCGCAGCCGGCTGATGTTTCGTTGATTATCTGATGCTGCGTGGGACAAGTAATGCACAGGAATGACCATATCTGCAATATCAAAGCTGCCTGCGTGCATACATCCTATATCTATAGCCTGCGTGTATACATCATATAGCTATAGCCTGCGTGTAGCTTTGCGAATTACGATCCTTACAGAATCAGGTCCCGTATTTGTTTTAAAAAGCTGAACTCGGAGTAAGAGACCTTTGGAAACTTTGGCACCCACTGCCTGCTGCGTATACAAATGGGTGTCGTTAGCCCAGGCTGAGGCTCTCTAGATAAATATGTTGAAATGAAGGAGATGTTGTGTAATAGTTCAAAGGAATATTAAGAAAATATTTCAAATCTTATTTTATTTTGAGGTGTGAAATGAAAAAGTTTTTAACTGCACATGACCTGACTGTACTGGACGTGACCTCATTGCACTGCCCGTGACCTTTCTATAGTAACTGTCCCCATGCCAGAGCCTGAACTTCCCACCCACCTCCTCCTGCCCTCAGTATATTCTGCCCGGTAATAGAGGGCAAAGTCTCTGCATGTAAGTTACCCCACAAACTGTCCCTCTGACCTTGTCTCCGCCACCTGCTTCTTTTGAACCTGTCTCCCCACTGGCACATTCCTATCATCCTGTAAACACACATACACCCCCAATCCTAAAGAACCCATCTCTTCACTAAGCCCCTGACTGGTGATAAAGGGATGGAGAGTAATTGGGCAGCAAACTACAAGAGCTGCACCTCTCACTGTCTCACACCCTGCAATGAAGCATCGACCCCATCCCTACAGAGAGACGGCCCCACCCCTACAGCGAGACGGTCCCATCCCTACAGCGAGCCTTTACCCACAGGAGCCATTCTATGGCCTGATTTATTATCCACTTACTATTTATATTACTGTCTTATGTCACTTGATAAATAGGTTTTAAGAATATTCTTACACACCGGTGGTTACGGTTATCAGTAATTCATTATCTTACACTGATGTTGTGGTTCATTTATAGTCATCAACCCCATTGATCACCCTCCTGTCCTGTACAAGCGTCATGCCATTTCCTATACAGCCACTCATTTATTACAGTTACATCTGGTGCCTCCCGCCTTACACTCCCATAAGTCTCTGCTCCCAGAGCGGTTCCTTCAGTTCTCAGCATCCAATGCTACTCTTCATTTACAACAACAAAATGTTTTCCCTTCTTGAATATCTTGTGTGATGAGGAGTCTCTGCCACTTCCACATGGTCTCCCATCTCCACCTGATGTCCAACACCGAGCTCTTCCCAGCCCCCCCATATTGCCCTCACTGTCATTCGCACCACACTTCCCAGCCTACTGGGAGCACATTACTCACCACGTCCAGCCTTCTCTCCTTCACATTCACAATACTGCTCCATCAATGCCCTTTCCTTACCCAAAATGCAACCAAAACCCTTCTCCATTCTCTCATCTCCCGCCTTGCCTCTACGCGTTATCTACTCATCCGTCTATACTCTCTTCAATCCGTCATTAAGTGTTGTGGCAACAGCTATAGCTCTGTAACATGGCTCTGCAAATCCCTACACTGTAACTCCTGAATCCCATCCGAATGACTCCACTTCTACAAAGCCCTCCATAACACATCACCATTCACCTGCTCTTAGATCTGCTTCTGCTAACACGATTCTCCTAGTGCTACTAACCACCAAGGGAATGATCCTGTAATGCCTGCTGGGACTCTCACCCAAACGTCACATCTTTCAATGCTCTTTGAAAACCTCCATCTCTTACTGGAGCCTCCGATATTCCCAATTACAGTTGATTTGGCTACACCTAATGTTTTTGCTATCTCTCTGATGGGTTTGTTTTGATTTTGACAGCTCTTTGGATCTCATATTGAGAGTTGACAGCAACTGATTCCAAATGCAAATGTCACACCTAGAATCAACTCCAGACCTTTTACCTGCTTAATTGATAATGAAATAACGAGGGAATAGCCCACACCTGTCCATGAAATAGCTTTTGAGTTGATAGTCCCATTACTTTTGGCCCCTTAAAAAGAGGGAGGCACATATTGAAACTGTTGTAGTTCCTACACCGTTCACCTGATTCAGGTTTAATTTGAGGGTAATTACATCCAAAAGTCTGCAGTTAAATCACATCTTGTTTGTTTCATTTCAAAGCCATTGTGGTGGTGAATAGAGGCCAAAAAATGAAAATTCTGTCAATGTCCCAATATTTATGCACCTGACTGTATGTCTCATACTTTTATAATCCTCATACTCTCCTCTCTGAGCCATACTCACTCTTCTGGACTCGCCCATACCCTTCCCCCCTACATTATAAGCTCTGTCACAGACACAGCCCGTCCTACCCTTTGCGTCAAGTCTGCATTTGTGTTCCGATTGAATGTCCATCCCCCTCTTGTTCAGCGCGCACCTGATCTATAACAATACACAACGGTGATCGTCTCATTCTCCTACTTCCATGTTTTGTCTTAGGACCCTAGAGACACTTCCTTTGCATTTAGCCGATTGTCCAACCTTTGCCTCATCAATGCATATAGCGAAAAAGTGACCAAATAACGCGGAGAGAAGTTATAAGAAATTATATTTATCATGTTTTCAGGAGTAATATGTAGCCATAGTCCCTCTGGTGACCCCAGTACGAGTTACAGGCCCCTTCTAGCATTGAAGAGGTTTAATACACATCTCCACAGACTGGATAATGTCTTTATAACAGCTGTAAATGTCAAAAAGAAACAAGCAGCACATAGATATGGCAACCTCAGTGTGGGACAGACTGAACAAGGCAAAGACAGGACACGTTGACTTTGGGAGTGTAGGGAAGGCACTCGCATCCCGGCTGGCACAGCTATTACAGTGAGTGAGGCCCTGGTCCACGCGGTGCGGCCCGGATGCTCTTCGCTGGTGACACCACCACCATGCTCTTGTGACTTGGACCTCATGTGGGATCTCCAAACTGCTGTTATGTCCACAACTAACCAACCATATACCTCCAGCTGGTGTAGAGACCTGTTCTGTAACCGGCACATTGAGAGCGAAACATGGCGATGGGGCCTCAGATCCCTGCACATCAATCCTAGGGACAGGCTGTGGCTGTAACGCATGCTGCCCTGTAACACTGTTCCTCTCCGTGGCCGGAGTCCCACCTGAGCGCACACCCGTCTGTCCTGCAGCTCAGGAACTCAGCAGGCTTCATAGAGGAGCATCTGGCGCTGTGGGTGGAGGATTGCGCAGTCGCTGTGCTGTCATCAATGTGGCATGTGGACACATTTCCATACAAACAAGCTGCAGTGGGCAAAGATATCTGGTTAGTTTTGTAATGCAGAACATACTAATACTATAAGGGGTATATTTACTAAAAAAGCTGGCTTTTAGAAGCGGACATATTGCCCATAGCATTTATCTAGCAACTTCTAGAAGATAATATCTAGACTCTGATTGGTTGCTAAGTAGAATCTGGTTGCTATGGGCAACATCTACAAGTCTAAAAACCTGCACTTTAGTAACTATGGGGGTCATTCAGACCCACTCGCGAGCGGCAGTACGCTCGCAAGTGGGTCGATGTTCCCCACTGCGCATGCGCACGACGGAGGGAGCTCCGTCGTGCGCATGCGCGAGACCCGGCGAGCGAAGGACTTTCCTTCGCTCGGAGTGTCTCACCAAAGGGGGCGTGCTGTCGATGGTGACTGACAACACGCCCCCTTTGGTGGGCGTGCCTGCCAGACGGAGGCGTTCCTATGGGAACGCCTACCGTCTGAAGCCGGCCCCACTGACATCACTAGTGATGTCAGTGGGAGTGATTTTGGCTCTGATAGAGCCAAAATCACTCCAGGGCTTGCGGTTGAGAAACCCGACCACAGGGTTTCACTCGCAAGTCCGATGGTCGCGATGGTCAAGACCATCGCGACCATCTTGTTGGACGCTCGTATATGCTGTGGGTGGTGGACCACAGCTATACGAGCGTCCAGGAGGACGCTCCATTTTAATGGAGGTGGGCCCTGATTCAGAGCGAGCGCTCTGGTCAGAGCCTATACCTTTAAGTGCTCATCCTTTACCCACAGGAGCCATTCTATGGCCTGATTTATTATCCACTTACTATTTATATTAGGGACTTATGCCACTTGATAAATAGGCTATAATTTATTAGAAAAGTATCCTAAATACTAAATATAGTGACTTATTTCCAAGGAATGTTCCTTCGGTTTGGACTTGGATAGCTGCAATAAAATGGCATTTTTGTACTCGACTAACTTTGATTTCTCTGAATGCGGTGGGGGGCACCGGACCTACCATTGGCTACTTTCATATTTACATCCCACCCCAAAGCCTGAGTCTAGTATTTTTCTAACAAAGCCCCAAACACCAGGAGAAACAAACCAGAGCAGAAAGGGAAAGTCCCTCAGAGAGAAATATTGAATGTAATTACACCCATCCAAATATTCTCTTTTCCCAAAGCTGTCCCTAAGGGCGGGTACGCTCAAACAATAGTGGCGGAGAACATGCTACAGCCATAACTGGTGTATGCTGGAAGCAAAATTTAGACACTGTAGAAATAAAGGGAAACAGCAAGTCAAGTGAGGGTTCACACTGCGCCAAGCAAGAGCTGCCCACTTACTGCTGGATGGTCACCCTCACTGACTAAGGTGCTGCCTCAACATACGCTGGGCACATTACTGATATAATTGCCACTGCAACACTAGCAACCTACCGTAGTCCAGGGCTTAACCACCACTTACAAAGCTAGAGTTACTGAAAGGTCTGTCTGCCAAACCATAACAGCCAGCCAAGGTAACAGAGAGGTTCAGACAAAGGGCCTGATTCAGACCCGGACGCCATTTGCGTCCGCTTGCTGGCTAAAAGGAGCCGGCTATTTAAATCATGTGCTCGCACTGCGTCGCGTAAAGCCGCCCACTAAGTAATAGCGAGCGGCCGCACTATGCGCTCGCACCTGTATAAAGACGCCCCTTTGCCACTCGCAACACACGTCATCTCCGGCAGTTTTAGGATTAATCGGGAACATCGAGAGCCATCGGTGCTGCACGCAGCGCTTGTGGTAGCCTTTTCCCAACACAACAGTGCGAGCAGTTCAGGCTAAAATACAACCCAGTCACGTGTGTAATGACGCAACTTTGCTAATTATGCACGCCCATTAAACGCCGTTCTGACGGTCGGGCACGCCTGCGTTCGCACATCCACACCCCCGTTTAGAAGCACCTTCCCTTGTTACCACCCACAAACGGCGCTGTCACTCAAAATAGCGGCCCGGCTACGGGCTATGGGCGAGTACTTGCCCATCGCAATGACTAGTTCGCGCACGCGCATTGAAAGAAGTGCCACCTGGCTCGTAGCAATCCGGGAACCTGGCAAATGGCACAATCACGGTACATTGAGAAGAAGTAAGAAATTGTACAGAACTCCTAGAACTTCAACTCTAAAAAATGTTTTTTTGTTTCACAGCTGTAGATGTGACCAATGCATTAAATAACCCCAAAAAGCCAACACATAATTACAGCGCTGAGGTGGGAAATATTTGGGATCACCCTTCTCACCTGCAGTCATCGCCCCCTGCACTGACCACGTAGCGATCTGCGCTTGTGAAACGTATGTTGGTCAGATGGGCTGAATGGCCTAGAAACCGCTTGTGTTTTGCCTGTGAAATCAGAGAGGCGTCATTACCGTGATCATTCAGAGATATCAGGGTCAGTGTGTTGCCAGAAGTAATTATATATACTGTATATATATACAGTATATGTGTGTGTGTGTGTGTATTATATATATATATTAGTACCACACAATCCTAATGTTACACAACCCTTTGTAAATGTGATTATATAGCGGCCCTCCGATCTGCTGTATCTCTATGCACTTATTACAGAGCTCTGATCACAAGCTGGGAATCCCTACGCCAGTACTGCATCAGATGCTCCAGGCAGCGGAGGGTTAATAATTGCACGTTCTGCTTTACTACTGCGACAACGCAGGCATTGTTATCGGTAAATGTCTTGCGGTTAGTGTGACGGTAACAGCGCTATTATGTGTCTGGCTCAAACCACTGAGCGTTCTACGTTACACTGATTGTAAAACGCCATTTGGCCGGAGTTACTGCCCAGCCTACATCCCGTTCAGAGCATTTCAAAGACAAAGTGATCCTTACAAATTTTTCTGGACAGGGGAAATCGAACAGTTTGACCATCCCAAAGTCATCGCCCGTCACCAGGCTGATCCCTGAGTGAGACACGCATGCGCACGTCACGTCGGACTTCTCGTTGTGTCTGGACCAGATTCCCACCACCTCGTCTCCCAGCACGCTGTGGGTAAGGAAAAGACTATTACCACACTGATTACATCCAGTGAGACTATATGGAAAAGATTTCTGGACTGCACAACCTGACTATATATACAATGGGAGGTGCTACCTGATGAGACTAATTGCAGACACAGAAACAGACAAATCTCAGGTGCACAACTCCAAATTATTAATAATATATATAAATGCAATAAAATTTTGCAATCAATAGAGGTTTTTAGCATAATCTTGGCCAAGGTTATGGGCCTACCCACCATATCCAGGTAATCTTTCGGGTAGGTCCCTAACATACTAAGGTTCAAATTCAGAGCGCAGGACCCCCCAAAACTGGCCCAGCCAAGCTGCCCCAGGGCACCACCATAGTAAGAAAAGTGCAGTGTAAAGAGATAGTTAGGAGCAGCTGTATATAAAGAATGGAAATAAAAAATAAAAAAGTGAAGTACATATATATTAGACACACAGTGAAGGGTTAAAAAGTGTTATAATGGAAAATGTGTTATAATGCAGTGCCCTGAGACAGACCAACCAACGCAATCCAGGGGGACCCACACCCCAAAAAAGAGGTTACCTGGATGTGGTGGGTAGGCCCATAACCTTGGCCATGATTATGCTAAAAACCTCTATTGCAAAATTTTATTGCATTTATATAGATTATTAATAATTTGGAGTTGTGCACCTGAGATTTTGTCTGTTTCTGTGTGTACATCCAGTGAGAGCCTGAATTATAAATCGGGGGCCTCGGTGTATGGAAGCCCCCTCAGTGAGACATTAAAGTAGCCTTGGAATAATCGCATACATTATACAGGAGTAAAGGTGCAGGTACGATGGGTGCTGTGTACTGGAGTATATAACAGCACATACATTGTCTCCGTGAGTACGCAGGGCACATGGGTAACACTCTCACCTTGTCCAGCTGGCCCAGGTTATCCTGTCTATCACAGCTTGTTCCGTGAGCAGTTTTCCTGAAGGCACTTCATAGACCAGCCTCTTATAGCACCCTGTAGAGACCTGCGCAGAAGCCAGGACAGTATATTATATGTTCTATATGTCATAGGAAAATGACAATAATCGGATGTGATATTTCCTGCTATTATTCTGCGTCACTGTATCCAATTCCTCTTTGTGTCCATCTGTCTTTTATATGGTAACAGATATACATACATACTGTATACGAGTACAATAATACTGGGCCACGCACAGCAATAATGTCAGTGGTGTGTGGCCTTAATAGGCTTCATGCCCCCAGAATAATGAGAACACGTTCCTGCAGGCCTACAATTCCGTCTGTCAGGGGAGTGATCCGCTAATAGGCTCCGATGTGATTCCAGTGCCTTCGCCGCCTTGAACTGCCCAATCTGGGCTTCCACCCAAACTGAAAACTTTATATGGGGCTGTAGCCAAGCAACGGGACCGGCATCAATGTATAGTGATATAACTAGTACCTGCACGTGGCGACTGTCTGCGGAGAAATCTATCTGCAGCACAAAACTGGGGATGTCCTTGCAGTAGCTGATGCGATTGAGCGAGGGACCGATGGTGAGATCATAGAAATCAACAGCATTCTCACTGGATCCCACAGCCAGGTAATGGGAGTCCGGACTGAATCTGCGCAGAGAACGAGCGTCAGCACACAAGTTTGCACAATGCCACTCACCATCAGTCTAGGCCATGCGGCTTGGTACAGCCTCACCTGATGTCTTGAATCGCAGACCTCCGGTCTCTTTTCTTGCCCCAGATCTTTAGGGAGGCAACAAGCAGTATAATGAACTCTCCATTCTTCATGCCGATGGCCACCATGTCCCCCTCGGGGCTGTAACACACGGTACGGGCTGCGTGGCCCAAATTCACTTTGTTTAGCATCTTCTGTGAGAAAAAGATAACAGCCCATTAAAGAAGAATTACAAGCAGAAAGTCTTTCCTCTGTACATGTGGTATGTATAACATTACACAGAGATCCTGCGGAGGTCACCTATGGTCAATTTTAGCAAAACTAATCATCTTCTCTACAACGTAGAAGCCAATACTCCTACAGGAAACCTTTATGCCAAATGCAGACATCAAGGCCAGTGTACATTGGCCCTGATTCAGAGCCGGACGCTCTGAAACAGCGTTTGCTCTGAATGTGGGCGTTTTTTTTTTTATTAGTGCGGCCTCCTGGCCGCTCGCATAGCTGTGGGTGACCACCCACAGCTATAGCGAGCAGCCAGGATGATGGTCACGATGGTCAAGACCATCGGAGCTTGCGACGAGACCCTTGCGGTAGGGTCTCGTGGCCGCAATCTCCAGAGAGCTTCTGGCTCTGGTGATGTCAGTGGGGCCGCCCACAAACGGCAGGCGTTCGCATGGGAATGCCTCCATTTGTGAAGCCACCCCCCCCCCCCCCCGCCATGCCTACAAAACGGGGCGAGCTGTCGATCAACATCGACAGCTGCCCCTTTTGTAGTGAAGCACGGAGTGAGAGAAATTCTCGCTCCGGGGCTTGCGCACGCGCAGTGCGGCCGCAGGGCACACCATCGACCCGCTCACGAGCGGGTCTGAATCAGGCCCATAGTCCTTGCAAGTGCGTGCGAGGCTGCGATGGTACTCGATTGTACCGATGGTTTCACAGTCTTGCTAAACATTACGGATGTGTGTAAGGTAATGTTGGCGTCCTTGTGTAGTGTAGCGGCGGCATTGCGATCGCAATGGATTAGTATACTATCGCAGTTGAACTGCATGTGTAATCGCTATTGCATTCGCAGTTGTGTTCCGTAGAGAATCAGGCCCTTGGTACATAGAACTAGTAAGTGTAGCCTTAGATAGACCAGGGAGACTACTAAAGGTGCACATGAGATGATATATATGAACGATAACGATATATTGTTCCGTGTGTATGCAATGAACGACCAATAATGTGCACTCCCACTGAATGATAACGACCATCGTCCATGCATGCAGGGCTAACCTGGATGATATTTTTTATTTTCCACATGGGAGAAGGATCGTTGGTAGTTGTTGAAATCTTTGGTGTGTGGATGAGCAATATCGATCATCCAGCGCACCGGGAATTTCAGGGGAGATCGTTCAGCGATATCGTCCCGTGTGTACCCAGCATTAGTCACCAGGATCTAATGTCCTGAGGACCATTCCATCTTCAGGAGCTATTGGTATCTTGGAAAGCACGTATAGAGGTATGACCGCACTACCAATGCATCTATCTGCTATACCACAAGGGTCCCTGAACATGACACCAAGATATAGCATGGTTTCCTGATAGGCCGCTTCTCCTGTACCAGGCGGTACTGTCTCTGTGCTAATGTCCCAGTTGTTCTGGGCACCTCTGATAGTACAGCAGCCCTCCGCTCCTACACCATACACCTAGTTCATCAGTCTTTGGTGGCCTGATCTACTAGGCCAGCACTGTGTTCCAGGTGATGAGATCTTCAGATGTTGGTAGGAAGCCATGAGCTCTCTTATTGGGCATGGTGCAAACATTCTGGACCCTAAATGACTACACTCCATGAGGAGACTGAGGAAGATGCCCCAGCTTCTCCCCTCTGTCCACTGCAGCAAAGTGTGGGCTGAATGCTTCATAGTCTACAATTAGTACATAAAACCCATAAAAACAAAAGATCTCTCAGGCACCAAAAGCTATCACTGTCTACAGCAGGAATGTACTGTAGCTGGGTGAATGCTGTAGGTGCTCGTAAAGCCCTATTTAAGTTTTTGGGCCCCATTTAGGGCTTTGATAAAACCATGTAGAACTGCAAGAGGGGGAACTTATCATAGTGGCAGATTCAGATTTGGGAGATGGGTATTTCCTAACTCAACTCAATCATAGTGTCAAAATTATTCAGTCTAGTATTTGTGTACTACATGAACAAGCAAGTCCAGGTGCAAACTGGCACCCTTGAGCTGGAACGGTCAATAACTTTAAACGAATGGCAATTATAACCCAACCCTGCATATTTGTTTTCCCTAAGTGATGTAGGAAAAGCTGGCATTATAGTTACTGCTCAGATGTTAGGAGGTAAAGTAATTTGGAAAGATGTAGTGAGTAGACCTCAAAAGGTGAGTGGGAGAAAGCATGGACCCCAACGTTGTGTATGGAGTCTTCTCTACCTTGTCCACAATGTCCCACAATCGAACTGTCCCATCCTCAGCGGCAGACAGAAAGAAGTCTCTGGTTGGGTGGGTTGCCAGCCCCCATATGGGTCCATCCATGTGGCCGTTAATCAGAATGTTACAGGCTGCGTTCTTCTCGCCCACCTCGATGATTTCAGCATTGCGAGTTCCAACAAGGATCTTTCCCTGAGGACAGATGCAAAGAATAGAATGTCTGATAACTGATGGCTGCAGTGTTGGTATATCGTGTCCTAAAACATTGTATTTATTGGCCTGTAGAGTAACAGCACCCACCTGGCTCAATGTTACATTACTCAGAGTTCCTTTTCCTAAACAAGTTATATGATGGACAATAATGCTCATTGGTCTAAAGAGACCCCCTCTCAATAAGGTACCTGCCAACATCAATTCTTCTTTCCGTCTAGTACAGGGGTTGTTACATAGTTTTATACTATCCCTCAGCCTCTGATCAACTGTGGGTGTCTGCCACCTGTGTGCCTGCCATCTGCTACCAATGTGCCAGCTGTTGGGCTTTGTACACAGACTGATGTACAAGTGACACATATCAAATTCATCAGTGCAGTCTCCTGGTGTATACCATTGTACTGCAACTAAGATGCATTTCCAGCAAACAAAGACGCCAGATGCTTGGGGAAGTGTCCATGTGGGAGTATTAGAGGGGGCAGGATGGTACAGCTGGGGACGTGTCCGTGTGGGTGTATTACAGTGGGCAGGATGGTACAGCTGGGGACGTGTCCATGTGGGAGTATTAGAGGGGGCAGGATGGTACAGCTGGGGACATGTCCGTGTGGGTGTATTAGAGGGGGCAGGATCGTACAGCTGGGGACATGTCCGTGTGGGTGTATTAGAGGGGGCAGGATCGTACAGCTGGGGACGTATTAGAGGGGGCAGGATGGTACACCAGGGGAGGCAGACATTGGAAGGCTGGAGAGAGGATAGAACACGTTGTGGATATGAATCTGCGATGTGGGTACAATATAAGCAGTGTACGCACCTTCCCTCTGCACACAGACCTCACACAGTCAGTTGTCTGACCGGTCTCGAGCCTGAAGGCACGGCATCTCTTCAGCTCCTGATCCCACAGCTTCACCGCGCCACCTTCCTTGGACCTGCATGGGGGTGGGGTAAAGGGAGATATTATTTACTAATGTATTGAAGTTATACAGAGAAACCATTTAGTCCCAAAACAAGACTGCTCCATTATATCTATCTTTCAATCAACAATCTGGAATATTCATCACAAGTACAGGAGTTTGGAAAGCCTCAGACTGTCCCAAGAGCAGGAGTTACTGGCTGGTCAGGATATCACCCCCATCATCAGTGGCTCAGTATAATTCTCGCCTCAGGACTTACGGTCTTTCCTTGCCGCCGGTGACTATGAGCCCGTCTCTCAGAGTAGTGTACATGGTAAACACTGGTCCATTGTGAGCTTTGGCCACAATCCTTGACAGTATATGATCCTTCCAGACACAGACATCCCCACTGATTGTACCCGTAAATGTCAGGTTTCCCTGCACAAAGAAATAAAAGGAATGACGGGAAGGGAAAGACCACATACCGCGAGCAGAGGAGAAAACAGACTGCACACAACTAGGATTACAGCACATACAGTAATATACAGTGCATCCGGAAAGTATTCACAGCGTGTCACTTTTTCCACATTTTGTTATGTTACAGCCTTAATCCAAAATGAAATAAACTAATTTTTGTCCTCAAAATTATACACACAATACCCCATAATGACAATGTGTAAAAAGTTTTTCTGAGATTTTTGCAAATTTAATAAAAACAAACAAACTAAGAAATCACACGTACATAAGTAATTACAGCCTTTGCTCAGTACTTTGTAATTGCTGCCAAAGGTGCATCAACAGCCTCAAGACTTTTTGAATATGATGCCACAAGCTTGGCACACCTATCTTTGGGCAGTTTCGCCCATTCCTCTTTGCAGCACCTCTCAAGCTCCATCAGGTTGGATGGGAAGCGTCGGTGCAAAGCCATTTTCAGAACTCTCCAGAGATGTTCAATTGGATTCAAGTTTGGGCTCTGGCTGGGCGACTCAAGGACATTTATAGAGTTGTCCTGAAGCCACTCCTTTGATATCTTGGCTGTGTGCTTAGGGTCGTTGTCCTGCTGAAAGATGAACCGTCGCCCCAGTCTGAGGTCAAGAGCGCTCTGGAGCAGGTTTTCATCCAGGATGTCTCTGTACATTGCTGCATTAATCTTTCCCTCTATCCTGACTAGTCTCCCAGTTCCTGCCGCTGAAAAACATCCCCACAGCATGATGCTGCCACCACCATGCTTCACTGTAGGGATGGTATTGGCCTGGTGATGAGCACGGCCTGGTGTGCTCCAAACATAACCCCTAGTATTCACACCAAAGAGTTCAATCTTTGTCTCATCAGACCAGAGAGTCCTTCAGGTGCATTTTGGCAAACTCCAGGCGGGCTGCCATGTGCTTTTTACTAAGTAGTGGCTTCCGTCTGGCCACTCTACCATACAGGCCTGATTGGTGGATTACTTCAGAGATGGTTGTCCTTCTGGAAGGTTCTCCTCTCTACACAGCAGAATGCTGTAGCTCTGACAGAGTGACCATCGGGTTCTTGGTCACCTCCCTGACTAGGACCCTTCTCCCACGATCGCTCGGTTTAGACGGCCGGCCAACTCTAGGAAGAGCCCTGGTGGTTCCAAACTTCTTCCATTTACGGATGATGGAGGCCACTGTGCTCATTGGGACGTTCAAAGCAGCATATATTTTTCTGTACCCTTCCCCAGATTTGTGCCTCGAGACAATCCTGTCTTGGAGGTCTACAAACAATTCCTTGGACTTCATGCTTGGTGTGTGCTCTGACATGCACTGTCACATGTGGGACCTTATATAGACAGGTGTATGCCTTTCACAATCATGTCCAATCAACTGAATTTACTACAGGTGGACTCCAATTAAGCTGTAGGAACATCTCAAGGATGATCAGTGGAAACAGAAAGCACCTGAGCTCAATTTTGAGGTTGTGAATACTTATGTACATGTGATTTCTTAGTGTTTTTTTTTTTCTTTATTAAATTTGCAAAAATCTAAAAAAAACTTTACACGTTGTCATTATGGGTATTGTGTGTAGAATTTTGAGGACAAAAACGAATTTATTCCATTTTGGAATAAGGCTGTAACATAACAAAATGTGGAAAAAGTAAAGCGCTGTGAATACTTTCCGGATGCACTGTAAATCACTGTGTTCTCTGAGCAGATTATTGTAATAACCACAAGAAATATATCCTTATGTCCTGTGGTTACGAGAGAAAGGAACTAAGAACCCATAAATGCTTCTCTGTAATCCATTGCCCCCCATGTGCCTTATTGTCATCACGTCAGGGAAAATAAAGTGCGAGAAGGGGAAACTACTGACAAAATCAGTGATCTGCAAACAGGCGTGAGATAAGAGGGATCTATAAGCCGTCACGAAATCCGGACCACAAGCATTATGGGCGGCACATTATTTAGCAGTGGGCATCAAGTCATATCCCAAATTCCTCCTGGCACACTATTCCCTGTACCATGGCCGACATGACAGAAGTGGTCGGGTACTTGATTATTAATACTGTGCCTGAGCCAAGGTTATGTATCCTAATAAAGGTCTGCTAAAAAGAACAACTAATGAGATAATTCTACAATTGAGAATAATAGTTTCTCCCTGAAGTTTGTATGTGACAATTCTGCGATTTAGCCGCATAAGACTGCATTGGAACGCATTGAGGCCAATGGTGGCATAAGTTACATAATACTAGCTGTAAGGACGACTCAATGCTCTTGTGTCACAATGATTAGTAATATTATACTCACTGCTCCGAAAGCCACAGCCAGCATGGTCTGCATCCGTGCATCCTCTATGGAACTCAGCATGCCCTTCTTACTGAGCAACGCCCTTCCCGCCAATGTCCAAAACCGCACATGTTTTACCCCCACTGACACGAACTGGGTGTCTGAGTCCGGCCGGAATTCAGCCACAAAGATACGCTGGTTGTGGCCAACTTTGCTGGCAATTCTAGCACCTGGAGAGGGGTAAAGTAAAAATATATGGCTGAGTTATATCACGTTACCAAATATCATCTGTGTACAGCTCACTGACCGACAGCACCTATCCCTCTATCTCCTCTATAGTACACATATTACTCATTCCTGTACTGACCTGTCCTCACTCATCTACAGTATGTTTATTAGTGTATCCTCTACTCAGACCTGGCCTCACTCCTCTACAGTATGTCTATTAGTGTATCCTCTACTCAGACCTGGCCTCACTCCTCTACAGTATGTCTATTAGTGTATCCTCTACTCAGACCTGGC
Organism: Taudactylus pleione; assembly: GCA_031769625.1. Taxonomy (NCBI): domain Eukaryota; kingdom Metazoa; phylum Chordata; class Amphibia; order Anura; family Myobatrachidae; genus Taudactylus; species Taudactylus pleione. Next base: position 503,570 of record JAUIMM010000892.1, on the reverse strand, counting down.
CTCACTCCTCTACAGTATATCTATTAGTGTATCCTCTACTCAGACCTGTCCTCACTCCTCTACAGTATGTCTATTAGTGTATCCTCTACTCAGACCTGGCCTCACTCCTCTACAGTATATCTATTAGTGTATCCTCTACTCAGACCTGGCCTCACTCCTCTACAGTATGTCTATTAGTGTATCCTCTACTCAGACCTGGCCTCACTCCTCTACAGTATATCTATTAGTGTATCCTCTACTCAGACCTGTCCTCACTCCTCTACAGTATGTCTATTAGTGTATCCTCTACTCAGACCTGGCCTCACTCCTCTACAGTATATCTATTAGTGTATCCTCTACTCAGACCTGTCCTCACTCCTCTACAGTATGTCTATTAGTGTATCCTCTACTCAGACCTGGCCTCACTCCTCTACAGTATATCTATTAGTGTATCCTCTACTCAGACCTGTCCTCACTCCTCTACAGTATGTCTATTAGTGTATCCTCTACTCAGACCTGGCCTCACTCCTCTACAGTATATCTATTAGTGTATCCTCTACTCCCTCACTCCTCTACAGTATGTCTATTAGTGCATCCTCTACTCAGATATACTGTAGAGGAGTGAGGACAGGTCTGAATAGAGGATACACTAATAGACCTGCCCTCACTCCTCTACAGTATGTCTATTAGTGTATCCTCTACTCAGACCTGGCCTCACTCCTCTACAGTATATCTATTAGTGTATCCTCTACTCAGACCTGTCCTCACTCCTCTACAGTATACAGTCAGGTGCATAAATATTGGAACATTGACAGAATTTTCATATTTTGGCCTCTATTCACCACCACAATGGCTTTGAAATGAAACAAACAAGATGTGCTTTAACTGCAGACTTTCAGATTTAATTTGAGGGTAATTACATCCAAATCAGGTGAACGGTGTAGGATTTACACCGGTTTCTATATGTGCCTCCCACTTTTTAAGGGGCCAAAAGTAATGGGACAAACTAAACAATCCTAAATCTAACTTTCACTTTTTAATACTTTGTTGCAAATCCTTTGCAGGCAATTACAGCCTGAAGTCTGGAAGGCATAGACATCACCAGACGCTGGGTTTCATCCCTGGTGATGCTCTGCCCGGCCTCTACTGCAAATGTCTAAAGTACCTGCATGTTCTTGGGGCATTTTCCCTTCAGTTTTGTCTTCATCAAGTGAAATGCATGCTCAATCGGATTCAGGTCAGGGGACTGACTTGGCCATTGCATAACATTCCACTTTTTAGCCTTAAAAAACTCTTTGGTTGCTTTTGCAGTATGCTTCGGGTCATTGTCCATCTGCACTGTGAAGCGCCGTCCAATGAGTTCTGAAGCATTTGACTGAATATGAGCATATAATATAGCCCGAAACACTTTAGAATTAATTCTACTGCTTTTGTCAGCAGTCACATCATCAATAAATACAAGGGAACCAGTTCCATTGGCAGCTATACATGCCCACACCATGACACTACCACCACCATGCTTCACTGATGAGGTGGTATGTTTTGGATCATGAGCAGTTCCTTTCCTTCTCCATGCTCTTCTTTTCTCATCACTCTGGTACAAGTTGATCTGTGTCTCATCTGTCCATAGGATGTTGTTCCAGAACTGTAATGGCTTTTTTAGATGTTGTTTGGCAAACTCTAATCTGGTCTTCCTGTTTTTGTGGCTCACCAATGGTTTACATCTTGTGGTGAACCCTCTATATTCACTCTTGTGAAGTCTTCTCTTGATTGTTGACTTTGACACATATACATCTACCTCCTGGAGAGTGTTATTGATTTGGCCAACTGTTGTGAAGGGGTTTTCTTCACCAGGGAAATAATTATTCTGTTATCCACCACAGTTGTTTTCTGTGGTCTTCCGGGTCTTTTGGTGTTGCTGAGCTTTCCGGTGCGTTCTTTCTTTTTAAGAATGTTCCAAACAGTTGCTTTGGCCACACCTAATGTTTTTGCTATCTCTCTGATGGGTTTGTTTTGATTCTTCAGCCTAATGATGGCTTGCTTCACTGATAGTGACAGCTCTTTGGATGTCATATTGTGAGTCAACAGCAACTGATTCCAAATGCAAATGTCACACCTAGAATCAACTCCAGACCTTTTACCTGCTTAATTGATAATGAAATAATGAGGGAATAGCCCACACCTGTCCATGAAATAGCTTTTGAGTTGATAGTCCCATTATTTTTGGCCCCTTAAAAAGTGGGAGGCACATATAGAAACCATTGTAATTCCTACACCGTTCACCTGATTTGGATGTAATTACCCTCAAATTAAATCTGAAAGTCTGCAGGTAAAGCACATCTTGTTTGTTTCATTTCAAAGCCATTGTGGTGGTGAATAGAGGCCAAAATATGAAAATTCTGTCATTGTCCCAATATTTATGCACCTGACTGTATTTATTAGTGTTTCCTCTACTCAGACCTGCCCTCACTCATCTACTCTTCAGTGTGACTATTTCTTCTTCTGAGGTCTACAGTATACATTTATAGTCACACCAGCTCTCGCTCATCTATAGGAGCCCTGTTACTTGTTCCTCTAATCACAGCAGCTCTCCCTTATCTATAGGAGCCCTGTTACTTGTTCCTCTAATCACAGCAGCTCTCCCTCATCTATAGGAGCCCTGTTACTTGTTCCTCTATACACAGCAGCTCTCCCTCATCTATAGGAGCCCTGTTACTTGTTCCTCTAATCACAGCAGCTCTCCCTTATCTATAGGAGCCCTGTTACTTGTTCCTCTAATCACAGCAGCTCTCCCTTATCTATAGGAGCCCTGTTACTTGTTCCTCTAATCACAGCAGCTCTCCCTCATCTATAGGAGCCCTGTTACTTGTTCCTCTATACACAGCAGCTCTCGCTCATCTATAGGAGCCCTGTTACTTGTTCCTCTATACAGTGTTCTATAACCCACCCTTTGCCTCTGTTACCTTCCTGCCACTTCCATATGGTTATCGTATGTTCTGGGTCCAGCCCCACAGAAAGAAGCAGTTTGCCGGTGGCGCTGAAACTGACGGAACACACCCCCTTAGAGTGATAGCAGCGCAGTATGGAGAGGGTCTGCTTGCTCATTGCATCCCACACATGAATAGAAGGCGCAGAGGCTGCGAGAATAGAGAAGGTGAAATGTAGCACGCAGTCACATGATATAAAACCCGCAATGTCACGTTTTATATAGCAAACACCTGAAGGTTACCTAAAATACTATAGATTAAGTCATAATCATTATTTATTAATGTTATTTATTATATGTACTAATATTCCATTGCACTTTACAAATGCCAATAACTATCAATAATTATCCCAGATACGACCAAGTAATTAATAAAGACTGTATAACTCACCAGACATATCAGCTGTGTCACCTGTAACAGACAAATCAGATATTATACGAGGATGGTAACCCCATTACTGTTATAAGTGATTTATATACCCTGCATAATGTGCCAGCAGCACCCAGAGGCCCCCTGTACCCAGCAGCACTCGGGAGGCCCCCAAGAACCCAGCAGCACCCAGAGGCCCCCTGTACCCAGCAGCACCCAGAGGCCCCCTGTATGTGTGATAATGACACTACACCTTGTACAATATGTACACTGACAGCAATGTTACAACGAAAGGTTATTCCTAACACAATCATAAGAGCTTGTAAACATAAAAGTTGAGTTATCTGCAACAAATGCCATATACAGTACAACACATCCCCTATACAGTACAACACATCCCCTATACAGTACAACACATCCCCTATACAGTACAACACATCCCCTATACAGTACAACACATCCCCTATACAGCACAACACATCCCCTATACAGCACAACACATCCCCTATACAGCACAACACATCCCCTATACAGCACAACACATCCCCTATACAGTACAACACATCCCCTATACAGTACAACACATCCCCTATACAGTACAACACATCCCCTATACAGTACAACACATCCCCTATACAGTACAACACATCCCCTATACAGTACAACACATCCCCTATACAGTACAACACATCCCCTATACAGTACAACACATCCCCTATACAGTACATTACATTTTCTATTTGGCTTGGTGCAATCTATAACTCTGTTATCAGCTATAGTCCTGCTAACAGTATTATTTATTAACAGTTATTTATATAGCACACATATTACGCAGCGCTTTACAGATAATATTTGTCCATTCACATCACTCCCTGCCCCAGTGAAGCTTACATTCTATATTCCCCATCACATGGCTACACACATACACACTAGGGTTCACATCACTCCCTGCCCCAGTGCTTACACTCTATATTCCCCATCACATGGTCACACACATACACACTAGGGTTCACATCACTCCCTGCCCCAGTGCTTACACTCTATATTCCCCATCACATGGTCACACACATACACACTAGGGTTCACATCACTCCCTGCCCCAGTGCTTACACTCTATATTCCCCATCACATGGTCACACACATACACACTAGGGGTCACATCACTCCCTGCCCAAGTGCTTACACTCTATATTCCCCATCACATGCTCAGATACACACACAGGCCTTTCAAGAGCCGCGCCGGGCCCCAGTAAAAAAAAAGGGGGCGTGACCTAATCGCGGGAGGTGTGGTCATGCCCCCTTAGGTTTATTAAAAAAAATAACCAGTGGGGGGCAGCTGCAAGCAGTTTCCCAGTGCAGCCCAGGACATAGCGTGTGCTAGGCTGCTGTGATGTAAGATGTGGGAGTGGTGTTGGACCCAGGTCCCCACCGGGCTCCTCCAGCAAGCCCAGGCAATTAGCTCCCGTTCCCCCCACTCTTGGCGCCCCGGCACATACACACACACACTAGGGTTAATTTTTGGTTGGAGCCAATTAACCTACCAGTACATTTTTGGAGTGTGGGAGGAAACACATGCAAGCACAGGGAGAATATACAAACTCCACACAGTTAGGGCCGTAGTGGGAACAACCTCAGTGCTGTGTGGCAGTAATGCTGACCACTACACCGTCTGTGCTGCTACATAACAGTATGTAATGGTTGTGACCATGGCGTCCATCAATGGAGGCTACTGGCAGGCAATCTGCTGTGTGTAATAAATACCCTTCCCCGGTATATATGCAGGTGCACCCAAAACTATGATTGATAATTTCCATAAGATAACTTGTAATTTAGATGTAATGGTGCTGAAGATTATAGCTGAGTGACACTGAGGGGACGCTGCTTCTTGGGGTGATTAAGAAGGAAACGGCAACATCGCTTAAAGCCAAACATGGCGGCTGAATAGTATTTACTACCAAAGCGCGATGAGTAGTGCCATTAGTAAATATAACAATGTCCAACAATAGGAGATTAACAAATGCCCATTACATTCATTTTTATCACATCCACTTCTCCCAGCTGCTGACGTCATTCAGACTTTGGGGCATATTCAATTAGCTGCGAAAAGTCGGCTAAGTTTCGCCAGCCAGACTTTCCGCCTACATCGTGTGTTTTTGCGCGCGGCTGCTGTTTGCCCTATTCAACTCCAAAGGATGCGAAAATGGGACCTGGCGAAACTTAGACAGGCGAAAAGTCCTGTCAGATTTGGGGAAATCAGCTTGACACCCCCCAAAAGATGCACTGACATTGGGGATCACTATGGATACCCCCGAATAGCCCTGCTGAAGGTAATTGGGGAACTTAAATGCTCTCAATAACTTCTAATTAGCGTCTTTGCACAAGTGGTGAAGAATAGCATTTAGAAGGTTTTTTTGAAGAAATTTTAAAGTTAATAATGTGAAGTTTTAAAAATCATTAAAAATCCACCTGCCGCAACCACCAGCAATCTTAAAAACACCTGGGGCATACTTGGGTACCCCCTCGAGTCTATTTAGCTAGTTTTTAAGTTTATCCCCCAACTTTGTACTTTTTCGCCCCCAAAATGAAAGTACTTTTTGGGGGTGTTAAGTTTGCACCCCAAAACCCCAATTCTGCATTTTTTCCGCCTAGTTCCATAGGCAAATCTTTTTCGCCTATTCGAATGCACTGGTGAAGAGTCTTTGGAATTGGATACGGGCATAAGTTTTCGTCTAGCGAAATGACGTCACAGCCGAAAACTTTACGCTAGAAAACGGCTTATCGCGGTTTATTGAATATGCACCTTTTTCATAATTTAGACAGAGATCAACAATCGGATACAAAAATGTGCAACAAGCAGAACAATTTGATTCAATGAAATCTGTATCACAGCTGGTTACACAGAGCTACAGTATTAGGCGTCCTCTCTCTCACACAGACCTATAGGGGTTACACACAGCTACAGTATTAGGCATCCTCTCTCTCACACAGACCTATAGGGGTTACACACAGCTACAGTATTAGGCATCCTCTCTCTCACAGACCTATAGGGGTTACACAGAGTTACAGTATTAGGCGTCCTCTCTCACAGACCTATAGGGGTTACACAGAGTTACAGTATTAGGCGTCCTCTCTCTCACAGACCTATAGGAGTTACAGTATTAGGCGTCCTCTCTCTCACAGACCTATAGGAGTTACAGTATTAGGCGTCCTCTCTCTCACAGACCTATAGGGGTTACACACAGCTACAGTATTAGGTGTCCTCTCTCACAGACCTATAGGGGTTACACACAGCTACAGTATTAGGCGTCCTCTCTCTCACAGACCTATAGGGGTTACACAGAGTTACAGTATTAGGCATCCTCTCTCTCACAGACCTATAGGGGTTACACACAGCTACAGTATTAGGCGTCCTCTCTCACAGACCTATAGGGGTTACACAGAGTTACAGTATTAGGCGTCCTCTCTCTCACAGACCTATAGGGGTTACACAGAGCTACAGTATTAGGCGTCCTCTCTCACACAGACCTATAGGGGTTACACAGAGTTACAGTATTAGGCATCCTCTCTCTCACAGACCTATAGGGGTTACACAGAGCTACAGTATTAGGCGTCCTCTCTCACAGACCTATAGGGGTTACACAGAGTTACAGTATTAGGCGTCCTCTCTCTCACAGACCTATAGGAGTTACAGTATTAGGCGTCCTCTCTCTCACAGACCTATAGGAGTTACAGTATTAGGCGTCCTCTCTCTCACAGACCTATAGGAGTTACAGTATTAGGCGTCCTCTCTCTCACAGACCTATAGGGGTTACACAGTTACAGTATTAGGCGTCCTCTCTCACAGACCTATAGGGGTTACACAGAGTTACAGTATTAGGCGTCCTCTCTCTCACAGACCTATAGGAGTTACAGTATTAGGCGTCCTCTCTCTCACAGACCTATAGGGGTTACACACAGCTACAGTATTAGGCGTCCTCTCTCTCACAGACCTATAGGCGTTACACACAGCTACAGTATTAGGCGTCCTCTCTCACAGACCTATAGGGGTTACACAGAGTTACAGTATTAGGCGTCCTCTCTCTCACAGACCTATAGGCGTTACACACAGCTACAGTATTAGGCGTCCTCTCTCACAGACCTATAGGGGTTACACAGAGTTACAGTATTAGGCGTCCTCTCTCTCACAGACCTATAGGGGTTACACAGTTACAGTATTAGGCATCCTCTCTCTCACAGACCTATAGGCGTTACACACAGCTACAGTATTAGGCGTCCTCTCTCACAGACCTATAGGGGTTACACAGAGTTACAGTATTAGGCGTCCTCTCTCTCACAGACCTATAGGAGTTACAGTATTAGGCGTCCTCTCTCTCACAGACCTATAGGGGTTACACAGTTACAGTATTAGGCATCCTCTCTCTAACAGACCTATAGGGGTTACACAGAGTTACAGTATTAGGCATCCTCTCTCTCACAGACCTATAGGGGTTACACAGAGCTACAGTATTAGGCGTCCTCTCTCACACAGACCTATAGGGGTTACACAGAGTTACAGTATTAGGCATCCTCTCTCTCACAGACCTATAGGGGTTACACAGAGCTACAGTATTAGGCGTCCTCTCTCACACAGACCTATAGGGGTTACACACAGCTACAGTATTAGGCGTCCTCTCTTACACAGACCTATAGGGGTTACACAGAGTTACAGTATTAGGCACCCTCTCTCTCACAGACCTATAGGGGTTACACACAGCTACAGTATTAGGCGTCCTCTCTTACACAGACCTATAGGGGTTACACAGAGTTACAGTATTAGGCATCCTCTCTCTCACACAGACCTATAGGGGTTACACACAGCTACAGTATTAGGCGTCCTCTCTTACACAGACCTATAGGGGTTACACAGAGCTACAGTATTAGGCACCCTCTCTCTCACAGACCTATAGGGGTTACACACAGCTACAGTATTAGGCGTCCTCTCTTACACAGACCTATAGGGGTTACACAGAGTTACAGTTTTAGGCGTCCTCTCTCTCACAGACCTATAGGGGTTACACAGAGCTACAGTATTAGGCGTCCTCTCTCACACAGACCTATAGGGGTTACACACAGCTACAGTATTAGGCGTCCTCTCTCTCACAGACCTATAGGAGTTACAGTATTAGGCGTCCTCTCTCTCACAGACCTATAGGGGTTACACACAGCTACAGTATTAGGTGTCCTCTCTCTCACAGACCTATAGGGGTTACACAGACTCCTTTTCCTCTGAGTACATGATGGTGTGAATTCAGCTCAATGTATTGAATTTGGGACATTTGTTCCTGGAAGAATCAGATTTTGATGTGTAATTTAATGATAAAATGAGCTCCTGCATTATTGTACAGCCTGTGTGACATATAAGACATACTGTATATTGCTGTGGTGCCTGTGCTATTTGTGTGTGGGTTTAATGATTAGGAAACATAAGTAATTGTATTAAATGTATACTGTATTTATTTATTTAGTCACTTGTAGACTCTGACATACACATTAGTGTTGAGGTATAGTATATATACACACACACTAAAGTGGTGGTATCATATACATTAGTTTGGAGGTTTTATATACATATACATTAGTTTGGAGGTTTTATATACATATACATTAGTTTGGAGGTATCGTATACATATACATTAGTTTGGAGGTAGCATATACATTAGTTTGGAGGTAACGTATACATATACATTAGTTTGGAGGTAGCATATACATTAGTTTGGAGGTAACGTATACATATACATTAGTTTGGAGGTTTTATATACATTACTTTGGAGGCTTTATATGCATTCGATTGAGGTATCGTATAGATATACAATAATTTGGAAGTAACATACAAATACATTAGTCTGGAGGTTTTATATACTTATACATAACTTTGGAGGTATCATATACATTAGTTTGGAGGTAACGTATACATGTACATTAGTTTGGAAGTAACATACATATACATTAATGTATATGTATATAAAACCTCCAAACTAATGTATTTGTATGTTACTTCCAAACTAATGTACATGTATACGTTACCTCCAAACTAATGTATATGATATCTCCAAAGTTATGTATATGTATATAAAACCTCCAGACTAATGTATTTGTATGTTACTTCCAAATTATTGTATATGTATACGATACCTCAATCTAATGTATATAAAGCCTCCAAAGTAATGTATATAAAACCTCCAAACTAATGTATACATTACCTCCAAACTAATGTATATGTATACGATACCTCCAAACTAATGTATATGTATATAAAACCTCCAAACTAGTTTGGAGGTATCGTATACATATACATTCGTTTGGAGGTTTTATTTACATATACATAACTTTGGAGGTATCATATACATTAGTTTGGAGGTAACGTATACATGTACATTAGTTTGGAAGTAACATACAAATACATTAATGTATATGTATATAAAACCTCCAAACTAATGTATTTGTATGTTACTTCCAAATTATTGTATATGTATACGATACCTCAATCTAATGTATATAATCCTCCAAAGTAATGTATATAAAACCTCCAAACTAATGTATATGTATACGATACCTCCAAACTAATGTATATGTATATAAAACCTCCAAACTAGTTTGGAGGCATCGTATACATATACATTCGTTTGGAGGTTTTATTTACATATACTTTAGTTTGGAGGGAAAATATACATTAGTTTGGAGCTTTTATATACATATATATTAGTTTGTAGGTTTTATATACATATATATTAGTTTGGAGGTTTTATTTACATATACATAAGTTTGGAGGTATCATATACATTAGTTTGGAAGTAACGTATACATATACATTAGTTTGGAGGTTTTAGATACCTATACATTAGATTGGATGTATCGTATACATATACTTTAGTTTGGAGGTTTTATATAGATATACATTAATGCCTAATTGCAAATACATTTTATTTATCAGTGAAATGTGAAAGGAAAGCAGACGGGGGGAGTCACAGGTATAGTCCTGTCAGTTTGCCATGAGCAATGTAATTATGGAATCGTCTCTAGGCATCAGTTTTACAGAATACCCAGAACTGCTCCTACAGATATAACAAGAACGTTTCAGGAACTGCTTAGGGCAGGGGTGGCCTAACTCAGTCCTCGAGATCTACCAACAGTTCACGTTTCCAGGTCTCCTCACAGAATCACAAGTGAAATAATTAGCTTCACCTATGGAACTTTCAAAATGTGTCAATGAGTAATGACTACACCTGTGCACCTGCTGGGTGACCTGGAAAACGTGAACTGTTGGTAGATCTCGAGGACCGAATTTGGCCACCCCTGGCTTAGGGTCTAAACTGGGTTCTGCAAGGTCCTGCTGCTTAGAAGGGGAAGAGATCATCCATAGAATAGGAAATCTTTCTTCTATACAGTAATGAGTAATGTGGGCAGGGATTCTTGTATTTCCTAAGATTCTCAATTCACAGATTCTGTATCTACAACGTCCAGCAAATTATGTACTTCCAAATAATCTTCTACTTAAACTGGATGAATCTCTGCATAATATATTCTATAACAATACATTTTCTGATAAACTGATTTAAAAACTAGAACACTGATCTATCCATGTTTTCATTTACTAACTTTCTGCCTCTTTTAGCTGGATATCAGTGATGTCACTATTTCATAGTAATTGGATAGGCTGCATTCTCAGTGGTGTCACTGGTTCCTAGTGACTGGATAGGCTGCATTCTCAGTGATGTCAATGGCTCCTAGTGACTGGATAGGCTGCACTCTCAGTGGTGTAATTGGTTCCTAGTGACTGGATAGGCTGCACTCTTAGTGATATCACTGGCTCCTAGTGACTGGATAGGCTGCATTCTCAGTGGTGTCACTGACTCCTAGTGAGTGGATAGGCTGCACTCTCAGTGATGTCCCTGGTTCCTAGTGACTGGATAGGCTGCACTCTCAGTGATGTCAATGGCTCCTAGTGACTGGATAGGCTGCACTCTCAGTGGTGTCATTGGTTCCTAGTGACTGGATAGGCTGCACCCTCAGTGATGTCACTGATGCCTAGTGACTTGATAGGCTGCATTCACAGTAATGTCACTATTTCATAGTAATTTGATAGGCTGCACTCTCAGTGATATCACTGGCTCCTAGTGACTGGATAGGCTGCATTCTCAGTGGTGTCACTGACTCCTAGTGAGTGGATAGGCTGCACTCTCAGTGATGTCCATTGGCTCCTAGTGACTGGATAGGCTGCACTCTCAGTGATGTCAATGGCTCCTAGTGACTGGATAGGCTGCACTCTCAGTGGTGTCATTGGTTCCTAGTGACTGGATAGGCTGCACCCTCAGTGATGTCACTGATGCCTAGTGACTTGATAGGCTGCATTCACAGTAATGTCACTATTTCATAGTAATTTGATAGGCTGCACTCTCAGTGATGTCACTGACTCCTAGTGACTGGATAGGCTGCACTCTCAGTGATGTCACTGGCTCCTAGTGACTGGATAGACTGCACTCTCAGTGATGTCATTGGTTCCTAGTGACTGGATAGGCTGCATTCACAGTAATGTCACTATTTCATAGTAATTTGATAGGCTGCACTCTCAGTGATGTCACTGGCTTCTAGTGACTGGATAACAAGAGATATGGTAAGAACTTACCTTTGTTATCTCTGTTTCTACGAAGTCCATAGGGTCCACAGGGTTGACCTTGGGGTATAGGTTGGGAACCAAATCCGGGCACCACTCAGTTAAAGCTTTTAGCTCCCAGGATGCACTTGGGTCCACTCTCCCTATAACCCCTCCCCCCAGCCAGAGGCACCTCAGTTTGTAAGTAGCCAAAGGCCGGAGGAGAGAAAAAGAGAGAGAAAACTGGAACACTCAAGAACCATTCTCACAGAAAAGGAGACGGGAAACCGGTGACCAGTAACACAGCCCATATGAAGCCAGGTGCATCAGGGCGGGCACCCTATGGACCCTATGGACTTCGTAGAAACATGGTAAGAACTTACTTTTGTTATCTCTATCTCTTGTTTTCTATTTCATGGTCCATAGGGGGTCCACAGGGTTGACCATGGGGATGTCCCAAAGCAGTTCAACCAAGGGTGGGGACGCTCCTGTGCTGAGAGGAGAATCCGCCGCCAAAAAGGAAGCATCCTGAGAGGCAAAGGAAACCAATGCCTAGAACCTTAAAAAAAGGTGTAGACAGAAGACCACGTGGCCACCTAGCAAGGCAAAACAGCCAAGGCGCCACAGCGAGCCGCCCACAAGGGTTACATGGCCCGAGAAAAAACAAGCATCAACAACAGAAAGGCCTACCCATGTGTAGGCCCCTGAAGAAGACATACGAGGCCATCCAGCCAACATCTGGCCATAGGCCGGCCATCCTTTCCTGTTAAAACCAGAAATCTCAGACCACCAATAAGGAGTCCGATTTCCGTAAGGAACTTGAACGGATCACATAAACCCACAGTTAATGAGGCCACACCAGCCGAGAGGACTGGGGACTGAATGGCTGTACCATAAGTTCCAGAATAATATGGAACCTAAAAATCACTAAGAAGAAACACAGGGCGAGAGCAACTCACACCCTGACATGATGCCCTCCAGAAGAGGGAGCCACATGAGAACGCTCCCAATTCCGACACTCATCTGGTCGATATAAACACCCTGAGAGAAAGAGAGAGCCAAAGCAATAGACCATGTAATGGCTATCACAACCAGCGGTTCCATTGACTGTCCCCGGAGGGAACGAAGAACCACTACTAACTCCCAAGGAGCCCCTAGGGAGGATAAATGGAAGCATAATCCAGAAAAACACTCCAAAGGATGAACTGGATACCAGAGTGGAGCAATTCCACATCTTAACCATACTGACAGTGTAGAGATCCGCACTGTCAGGAAGGCCATGCCGAGGGTGAAACCCAAGCCAGCCGGAAGGAATGCCAGAATATCTGGAAATCCTGGACACCGGAGGATCGTATCGACAGGTACGATACCATAAGAATTATGTATGCCACAGTCCGTGGCAGTTGCCAGCAAAGTCTGGCCTATCTGCTCTAAACATCTCAATGAAGACAGAGCCAGGGAAGCCCTAGGACCAGAGTAGGGGTGCAGTCAAAGACAAACGATCCAGGTCTAGGGAAAAACAAGGACCCTGAGACAACAGGTCCAGATAGTGAAGCAGTAGGAACGGAGCATCGATGAGGAGACTCCGAAAATCTTAGTACCAGTGATGTCTGGGACAAACTGGAGCCCCCAGAAGGAAAGCCCCTCCATCTCTAATTAAACTTCCGAAGACCTCGAGGAAGAAGGGAGACCGGAGGACACAGGTACACAAAGTGGAAGGACCACTTCACTGACAAAGAGTCACTGAAGGTAGCTTCAGTACTCCTAGAGCTGGACTGTAACACCGGCAATGTGTGATAGAGTCAGAAGGCCATAAGGATCAATCACCAGGAGTTGAAACCTGTCTTGGAGAAGAGACTAGTCCCGGAATGCACGTCGTGACGGCTGAGGAAGCCCACTTCCCAATGGAGAGCTCCCGGAATGAACACTGCAGAGATGGCCAGGAGAAGACCCTTGGACTATGTCAGAATGTATGACATTCCTGTCATTGCCACCCAACTACCAGTGTTGCCTAGATGGAAGCCACTGTTGTGACACTGTCGGACTGAACCTATTCAGGTTCACCGTGACATATGGGTTAGGCCAGAGTGAAGGCCCAAGACAGCCTAAAGTTCCAACAAGTTAAGTGGCAGGGCGGAAGCGACAGATGTTCAGCTGCCCCGAAACGAATGCGGACCAGACACTGTCTGTAGCAAAGAATACCATAGCCACCCGGACAGAGACCGACTCGCCTCCAGAGAGAACATCATCGTGCGAACAGCGATCCGATGGAAAAAACTTGATCCATCCGGGGAGGAGTCAATTATGGCAAGGCCTGGAATGTAACTGAGCACATTCCACCCTACCAAAAGGTAGACACTCTGGTAGACCGCGCATCACCAAGAGTAATGACATATGTCGACTGCGTAGACATCCGCACACTCCAAGTTGGAGAGCTGAGATCTTGTCTTACGCCAGAAAAATTCTAAGATTCTGAGAATCCAGCAGTGCTCCCAGATGAAGAATACCCTGTGAGGGATGCAGGGAGGACTTTTTCTCAGTTGACTACTTATCTGTGCCGAGAAGAAGCCATGGTTAGCCTGACCTAGCGGTAAAGTACCTCGGTGATCCTGCTAAAAGCAGGAGGCCGCCCAGATAAAGGAGCATTCGGATACACTGAACAGGTGAACTGTCAGAAAATCCATAAAGCTTGTAAACCCCGGTGGAGTTGAGGACAGTCCCAACAGGCAGAGCCCGAAACTTGCAAATGTTGCTGTGGCACAGCAAACCTGAACCCATGCTGATGAGAGGGCTCTGTATGTACCCGTAGGTACGTATCCTGAATACTCAGATATACCATAAAATCCCCAGGTTCCAAATGTCGGATGATGGAGCATGAAGGATTCCACCTGAGTCCAGGCACCCTTGGAATCTGACTCAGGGATTTGAGACAGAGTATAGGCAAATGAGGACCAGTCGGTCACTGCCCCAGAAAGAAAGTAGAACAACCAGTCCCTCGCTGAGATAGTGAGGCTGGCCGAAATAGCTCTGCTTACCGCCAAGACTGTATAGCTTTCTGGGAATGTAAGGCCCTGATCGTCTGAAGAAGGGCCCGTGGAACAACGCCTGTGAGGAGGCCGCCTGAGCAATGAGAGGCCGTTGAGAATCAGTACCTCACTCCGGAATTCCCCAGATGTAGACCTGTCCCGTCAGGCTGAAGGTTTATCCTCAGGCGTAGAAGCAGGGTCGTCCGTAAGTCCAGGACTGCTCGGTACTGGATATGGTGGCCCCCGTGGAGGCCGACAGCCTAGGAAAAAACAGGCCTTTAG
This sequence comes from Taudactylus pleione, assembly GCA_031769625.1. NCBI lineage: Eukaryota > Metazoa > Chordata > Amphibia > Anura > Myobatrachidae > Taudactylus > Taudactylus pleione. Next base: position 488,298 of record JAUIMM010000892.1, on the reverse strand, counting down.
GCTGACCCTGAGGACAAAAAGACTTAACAGAGTTAGTCTGAATGTAGTGGGAGTAGCTAAAGACAGTATCTCTCCATTAGTGATACTGCCAATGATGCAACAATCTTGTCAAGGTCAGGACCAAACAAGATCCTCCCCATGGAAGGAGTCTGCACCTCTGCTTTCCCATAATGTAGCCATAGGGTATTGCGGCGGATACAGTCGCAGCCGAAACCCTGAAAGTTAGAAGACCGGCATCCCATGTAGGTAATCCCACACGACCACTGCATATTTTATGTGAGCGGCAAAAGATATTTGAACCCCAGACGTGTTGGAGGGGAAAAACGTTACAAAAGCATCACCATGCGATGGCCATGGTAGGACGGGCAACAGGCCCTGAAAATGAGTACATTGATTTCAGACAAAGCTACCACCTACGGATCCGTAAAATCCGTCCAGGCTGGGATGGGAGGCGTATTAATGCCTGTAATCCGACGATGAACATACAAATCCACCCCTGAAGGAGATTCCATTACTTGTGAGGACCCTCAGGGAATGGGAAACAGGAGGCCTTTGTGACTCCTCGTATCTGGCGACAGCCAGACTCCCGCCATGAGATCCACTCGCTGGGCAGAAACGGGAAATGTATGATACAGGTGCAGGATCGACATTCTCTATATCCAGAATGAACCTGGCTACCAGCCCCAAAGCAGGGATAATAATACTTGTTTCAAGTATTATTATCCCTGCTTTGGGGCTGGTAGCCAGGTTCATTCTGGATATAGACATGTGAGAGGGAAAGAGCCGAATACACCATCCAGTTCACGGCAGAGCCACTGGGAAGTAACCACAGGGCGTATATCACGCCATTTAGTATTTCGTAGAAAACGACATCCACCAGGGTGGCCGTTGTGGTAATCCCTGCAAGGGGAATGACAGACCGATGTGGTATCGGAGGTAATTCATGTACTGTGAAAAACCCCGGCAGGGAGCGATAGTCTGTGACACAGGGGTAAACTGCAAGAAATTGCGAGATACCCCGAGTTGAAAAGGGCAGTATGGTGAAGTAACTCCAAGCGAGTGACGACAATGGGGCCCGCCCGGCGATCCTCAAAGGAGAGGATCCTGAGAAATAAACCGCCCTTTAAGGGGGTCGTGCAAGGGGCCCGGCGCCAGATGGCGCCGCATACATAAACCTTTCTGAGTTAAAATCCTCCGCACTAATTCCTGCAGGCTATGACTTGCAGGATAGCAATAATGGGTGCAGTATCGTGTGCAATCTCCTGGTCAGATATATTTGACTATCTTGACAGAAATATTAAGCAGCGCCATACCGGTCCTGACTAACGCTAAGAGTAGCTGCAGGGACCCATTATCAGCGTATGCAACACACAGTTCCATCTAAAATATGGCAACGTGCAGCACGCAACAGTATGTGACAAACCTCACAAATATTAACAAGTATATATATGTGAGGTCTCAGAACCACCCCAGGTACACCTGTATTAGGGCAGATAAAGACAAGGGATAGATATACACTGACAGGTGAGAGAAAAAGCAGACAGTCAGCACTAGCATAAGTCACATACAATGCAGACATATATACTGTACATACATAAGCATGACATATAATATACTGCACAATGTTGCTACATTCAACTGCCCAGATTCAGTGTCTGGGAAGGCTATAGCGCTGTGTACACTCACCCAAAATGGCCAGGTACGCAGGGGGACTGGGCTCACTGTCATCCTAGGAGTTCTGCAGCACCACCAAGAGATAATGGCCGCTGGAGACCTCAGAAGAAGCGTGGCCCGCGGGCTCAGCGACGCCGGACTGTAGTATTGAAAGGCGCGATGAGCTGAGGGGAGGAGCCGCTAGACAGGGAAGGCTTCCTCCCCTGGCTAGCAATTAACCCCCCGGGATGCCGGCTCCCGCTGCCGCTATAATCCCTGGTGGTCTGTGGACACGCGGGGTATGCCTCCATGGAGGGGGAGCCCGCCGCCACCGCTAGCGCCTCCGGTCTGTCCCCAGAGACCGGAGGCATAAGGCTGCATGTACACGCGGGTCACCGCAAGCGGTGACCACGCGACTTACCTGTCCCCGTCGATCCGGCAGCAGCCCAGGGAGTCCTCCAGAGCCCGGCTAGTACAGACTCTGGGGTCCCGCTGCGATCCCCAGATCTGTATTGGCGTCGCAGCGCCGGCGGGGTGTAGGAGCGGCAGCTTAGACGTCCATTGGACAGTCTGATGCTGCCGCTCTGAAGAGTAGTAAAAAATAATAAAACTCTTTAAAATAAATTATAAGCAGCCCCCCTGCAGTAACGGTGACCCGACTCCGGCCGGGCACCAACTTAAACTGAGGTGCCTCTGGCTGGGGGGAGGGGTTATAGGGAGAGTGGACCCAAGTGCATCCTGGGAGCTAAAAGCTTTAACTGCGTGGTGCCCGGATTTGGTTCCCAACCTATACCCCAAGGTCAACCCTGTGGACCCCCTATGGACCCTGAAGTAGAAAGGCTGCATTCTCAGTGATGTCACTGATTCCTAGTGACTGGATAGGCTGCACTCTTAGTGATGTCACTGGCTCCTAGTGACTGGCCAGACTGTATTCTTAGTGAGGTCATTGGTTCCTGGTGACTGGTAGGCTGCATTTTCATATTGCTTTAGCTCATTATGTACATTGGCAGGTAAATTTTAGTTCTTAGGTTGTAGTTTAAGTGATCTCTGAGTTCCAGCAATAGAATTCATCTCTATTAGATAGATCATGTGGGTGGCATAGCGTGTCGTGTGGCCTCGGGTGTAGCGTGTCGTGTGGCTTAGGGTGTAGCGTGTCGTGTGGCTTAGGGTGTAGCGCTGCGTCAGACTGTGCTTTATATACAAACATACCTACTTGGCCAGTTGCCACTATGTTGATGAACTTTGGATGCTGGTTGATGGTGAGACACAAAACGTCATCTGTGTGTTCTTGGTAAAAACTTTGAGATCCTGTAAAAACGTGAAAAGATTTATAAAAGAAACGTTCTCCTACAAAATGTGGTTTTATTGTGAGGTCAGAACCAACACATAAGTTTAGGGGAAATAATAGGTCTCAGGAATCCTGGCAGATAACAAATGCTGGTTAGTATGATGGAGCTGAATCTGTAATGTTATGGGGGATGATGGCTGTACTGTCCGACATTGTATACAATTTATATGTTACCCTACACCTTCCATGTGTGGCCCAACCAGACTGGTGGTTTATACAACAATGCCCTGGCAACGCAGTCTATTGTAGAGTACATGGTAAAAGGGCAACTTCCGTGGCAATATGTCCATAGTGCTGGGTGTTCTCACCTGTGGCGACATTGTACAGGATCCCGACAGAGGCAGCGTGGTACAGGATATCGGCACCCTCATTCAGGTAGTGCACATTATTCCGGCAATCCTTACCACGGTACCCAAACACCAGCTCCAACACCAGATCCTGTGGGTGAACATAAAGTCACTGTATTGTGTCACATTGCTTGGGAGAGCCTAGGCATCCTATGACTATCATACACATGTAAATCATATTGGGGTATACAGCACATTCAGTATATACTATCTGTACACACGCATCAATGGTAAGTTATTGTAAATGGGAGGAAAACAGTTTTTGTTGCAGAACAGACAAAGTTACGGATGGCATGACAAACGTGCTCTGCATATATACAATGTATGATATGTACCATAACCCACGAGGACACTCTCCTAAAACAGCTGTCTGTAATACACTAAGATATATCATTATTAGTAATGGGACAATTAATAAACATAGGACATGTTATGTGGCAGAGGAGGAAGCCAGTGAAACCGATACACCGACTGAGCTAATTGCCAGATCAGCTGGTGTGCGATTACTGACGCAGCTGACGCCAGTACAGTACTCAGTGGTTACTAATAGTGAGAGTCTCTTATACAAACCGTCTGGATGACGAGTTCTGCATTCTCCCTAGATGCAATATTGTACAATGAAACCTGGACACTAAAGCTGGGTACACACTATACAATTATCGCAACGATTTGCCAATAATTAGGTGTTTTGTTGTAGCGTGTAGAAATGAGCGTTTTGGCCAAACGCCGATAAAATGGGCTAAAAACACCCAGAAACGCTCTGCTTCGATTATCAGATCGTTTACACTTTCCAAGAGATATTGGCCAAATAGTCGCGATTTCGTGCAGTATGTGTACAGTCTCCATAATCTGTCCACATTTCCTATGATTTTTTTTACGCTTACCTCACCCTCCTTGTGGGCGAGCATATGCAAATTATCCATCCATGCGCCTGAAAATCCTCAGCTTTTACTTTGAAATAGTACTGTGTGTACCGCCACTGGCAGGAAAATGGCGCTGCTTGTCGCCCGTGTGCACTTAGCGTAACTCTCCATATCGTTGTACCAGCATAATAAACACATTACACTTTGCTGAAGCAATAGCTATAACTTTCGTTATTCAGAGAACTGAATGTGTCTGGCTGGGTTACAAGCCGTTATTATGGTAAATTATTATTACACCCTTCTGCTGCTTGTAGGCAATAATGTTATTAATTTGTAGTATATTTCACAAGTCTTCTTGTTTTACTCACTAGCCTCCCTGAGCGCAGCTAAACAGATTTATGGTGTATGTCTATAGGTACGCTTTGCTTACCTAATAAATAGCCTAATAAATAAACAAATTGCTCTTTTAATTACAATATATTGAGGCCTAAATTTAAGTCTGGAACTTACGTATTAGTCCTACAGTAACTGGTAGATCTTCAGCGTGACATCTAAACTATTCTCATTGTGCCGGGGCTGCTAAACTCCGCACTAGGGAGGTACGGTAACGTGCTGCACTGTGCCGGGGCTGCTAACCTCCGCACTAGGGAGGTACGGTAATGTGCTGCACTGTGCCGGGGCTGCTAACCTCTGCACTAGGGAGGTACGGTAACGCGCTGCACTGTGCCGGGGCTGCTAACCTCTGCACTAGGGAGGTACGGTAACGTGCTGCACTGTGCCGAGGCTGCTAACCTCCGCACTAGGGAGGTACGGTAATGTGCTGCACTGTGCCGGGGCTGCTAACCTCTGCACTAGGGAGGTACGGTAACGTGCTGCACTGTGCCGGGGCTGCTAACCTCCGCACTAGGGAGGTACGGTAATGTGCTGCACTGTGCCGGGGCTGCTAACCTCCGCACTAGGGAGGCACGGTAACGTGCTGCACTGTGTCGGGGCTGCTAACCTCCGCACTAGGGAGGTACGGTAACGTGCTGCACTGTGCCGGGGCTGTTCCCAGGTTAGCACAGAACATGTAGTTCACTTTTATGGGTCAGGGGTCCCTTGTTTTCCATCCTCCTAGACAGTAGATGTGGATGATGCTGGATCACTAAAGAATGACAGGTGCATAGCCGAGCTAACACCGGAGTAAGCACTGCAATGGCCGCCGGGTAACATCCAGGTCACAGGATTCCACCAGCCGCATAACACAACCAGCATCCTCAGTAGATTTGGGGAACCCCCACTCACCAGATTACTCACCCTTTACCCCAATTGCCATCACTGTGTAACCCTGCCTCCCCGCATTAATCACAGTGTATAGTTCTGCACCTCTTGTGAAGAATGTACATAAAAGTAGAGGGGAATCCTCCAGCCCCCCCAAATGCAGGAAGTGGAGCCAACACTTGTTTGCACCCTCACCTCAATGGGTCTCTTCTTTTTCCCAACGTTGTTAGTCTGGAGTTTTTCAGGCTGCGGCAATGCCCTACTAACGGGAGGTCTGAAACAGAGAACTGAATAAGAAAAGGCCGGTCTGTCACCCATTCCACACAAGAGCAGGAGATCTGCAGAGGGAATGACTGGAAAGGGCAGACTGTACTATGTTACATGGATGGAGGAATCGATAACCTGGACACTGTAAACTGCATGGACTGAAAGGGTCTGCAGATCCCCAAACTGCCCACTAGGGGGAAGAATCTGATGGAATTGTCAGCCATGATGTCCACAACCTGGACAGTGACGATGGGACAGGTATGTTGATGACATTCAGGTGAGAACGTTCTGCGAATGGCTCAGGGATGGTGATGGCGGAACGTGGAGGGAAATACAATTACCTGGACCCTCTACAGAGCAGCAGATAAGAGAAAGATAAGTATTACACACACAGGGACAGCTGGAGATGGAGACAGAGAAACAAATCCCCTACAGGTAAATCCTTTTTCCAGCAATAAAACCTCTGCACGGCTCTCGCTGATCAGAGAGACCGGTATCTGGGGACGCTGGAAGTGTATCTTCACATGGACGTGTTTATCTATTGGGGATATAGGACTGGTATCATCATTCAGAGGTGGGCGCATTCCCCCCCGCATCCTACGTAAATGCTAGTTTCTGCCTTCCCCTAGTGTACTAGCCTGCACCTCAATGAGCTGGCACTGAGACGCCCACTGTCACCATCGCGTGCACCATCTGAGCGTGGCCTCTGTGGCTGCAGCGCTGCATCTGAGAACGCAGCGGCTTACAATGACACGCCTGCGACACTCCCATGGATCATATTTTTGGCGTTTACGTCAGACTTCCTAGTGGCCCAGTAACGCCCCTGGTATCCCCTTGGCATTTCTGATGCCAGCTTTCCCCTATGCCACACCACATTTGTGTGTACACACAGGATAACTTCTGTGCCATAGGGGTTTACAGAACATTCCGCGCATGCACAGTAGCAAATAATTATTCAGCTACTAGAACATCAGTAGTTGCATGCGGATTGCGTCCGGCTGTGACACAAGCCCTATATCTTCAGCACACGCCGCGCTAAGATGATTTTACATATATTACACACTGAGTGAGAGCTGTTTCATTCGCTATCCCAGCACAGCAATGCCAATAACCTGTGTTACTGGCACTACTGCACTGGGATAGGAGACACGGCCCTGTGTTATTACATTGCTGCACTGGGATAGGAGACACGGCCCCGTGTTATTACATTGCTGCACTGGGATAGGAGACACGGCCCCGTGTTATTACATTGCTGCACTGGGATAGGAGACACGGCCCCGTGTTATTGGCATTGCTGCACTGGGATAGGAGACATGGCCCTGTGTTATTACATTGCTCCACTGAGATAGGAGACACGGCCCCGTGTTATTACATTGCTGCACTGAGATAGCAGACACGGCCCCGTGTTATTACATTGCTGCACTGGGATAGGAGACACGGCCCCGTGTTATTACATTGCTGCACTGGGATAGGAGACACGGCCCCGTGTTATTACATTGCTGCACTGGGATAGGAGACACGGCCCCGTGTTATTACATTGCTGCACTGGGATAGGAGATACGGCCGCGTGTTATTATATTGCTGCACTGGGATAGGAGACACGGCCCCGTGTTATTACATTGCTGCACTGGGATAGGAGACACGGCCCCGTGTTATTACATTGCTGCACTGGGATAGGAGATACGGCCGCGTGTTATTATATTGCTGCACTGGGATAGGAGACACGGCCCCGTGTTATTACATTGCTGCACTGGGATAGGAGACACGGCCCCGTGTTATTGGCATTGCTGCACTGGGATAGGAGACACGGCCCCGTGTTATTACATTGCTGCACTGGGATAGGAGACACGGCCCAGTGTTATTACATTGCTGCACTGGGATAGGAGACACGGCCCCGTGTTATTACATTGCTGCACTGGGATAGGAGACACGGCCCAGTGTTATTACATTGCTGCACTGGGATAGGAGACACGGCCCCGTGTTATTACATTGCTGCACTGGGATAGGAGACACGGCCCCGTGTTATTACACTGCTGCACTGGGATAGGAGACACGGCCCCGTGTTATTACACTGCTGCACTGGGATAGGAGACACGGCCCCGTGTTATTGGCATTGCTGCACTGGGATAGGAGACACGGCCCTGTGTTATTACATTGCTGCACTGGGATAGGAGACACGGCCCCGTGTTATTACATTGCTGCACTGGGATAGGAGACACGGCCCTGTGTTATTACATTGCTGCACTGGGATAGGAGACACGGCCCTGTGTTATTACATTGCTGCACTGGGATAGGAGACACGGCCCTGTGTAAGCACAGGGTGGATATAAATGCCTCTATGTAAACACAGAACAAAGAGAGAGGTACTGTACTGCGGGGGTGCAGCAATGAGTGTCCTGTCACGTCACCCCCATAAGACTGAGACGCTGTCAGATAGTGATTATTACAGTGGAGGGCACTTACCTGACTACGCCCTGCCTTCAGTGATGCATGGAGAGAAGGGGAGAGAAATCTGAGTTATTAGAAAGCACAGCACTGGGGAGACGGATAGAGAAGAGAGCACAGCACTGGGGAGACTGATAGAGAAGAGAGCACAGCACTGGGGAGACTGATATAGAAGAGAGCACAGCACTGGGGAGACTGATAGAGAAGGGAGCACAGCACTGGGGAGACTGATAGAGAAGGGAGCACAGCACTGGGGAGACTGATAGAGAAGAAAGGACAGCACTGGGGAGACTGATAGAGAAGAGAGCACAGCACTGGGGATACTGATAGACAAGCACAGCACTGGGGAGACAGATAGAGAAGAGAGAACAGCACTGGAGAGACTGATAGAGAAGGGAGCACAGCACTGGGGAGACTGATAGAGAAGGGAGCACAGCACTGGGGACACTGATAGAGAAGAGAGCACAGCACTGGGGAGACTGATAGAGAAGGGAGCACAGCACTGGGGAGACTGATAGAGAAGAGAGCACAGCACTGGGGAGACTGATAGAGAAGAAAGGACAGCACTGGGGAGACTGATAGAGAAGCACAGCACTGGGGAGTCTGATAGAGAAGAAAGGACAGCACTGGGGAGACTGATAGAGAAGAAAGCACAGCACTGGGGAGACTGATAGAGAAGAAAGGACAGCACTGGGAACACTGATAGAGAATAAAGCACAGCACTGGGGAGACTGACAGAGAAGAGAGCACAGCACTGGGGAGACTGATAGAGAAGAAAGGACAGCACTGGGGACACTGATAGAGAAGCACTGCACTGGGGAGACTGATAGAGAAGAGAGCACAGCACTGGGGAGACTGATAGAGAAGCACAGCACTGGGGAGACTGATAGAGAAGAGAGCACAGTACTGGGGAGACTGATAGAGAAGAGAGCACAGTACTGGGGACACTGATAGAGAAGAAAGCACAGCACTGGGGAGACTGATAGAGAAGAAAGGACAGCACTGGGGAGACTGATAGAGAAGCAAGCACAGCACTGGGGAGACTGATAGAGAAGAAAGCACAGCACTGGGGAGACTGATAGAGAAGGGAGCACAGCACTGGGGACACTGATAGACAAGCACAGCACTGGGGAGACTGATAGAGAAGAGAGCACAGCACTGGAGAGACTGATAGAGAAGGGAGCACAGCACTGGGGAGACTGATAGAGAAGGGAGCACAGCACTGGGGACACTGATAGAGAAGAGAAGCACAGCACTGGGTAGACTGATAGAGAAGCACAGCACTGGGGACACTGATAGAGAAGAGAAGCACAGCACTGGGTAGACTGATAGAGAAGCACAGCACTGGGGAGACTGATAGAGAAGCAAGCACAGCACTGGGGAGACTGATAGAGAAGAAAGCACAGCACTGGGGAGACTGATAGAGAAGAAAGCACAGCACTGGGGAGACTGATAGAGAAGGGAGCACAGCACTGGGGAGACTGATAGAGAAGCACAGCACTGGGGAGACTGATAGAGAAGAAAGGACAGCACTGGGGACACTGATAGAGAAGAGAGCACAGCACTGGGAACACTGATAGAGAAGAAAGCACAGCACTGGGGAGACTGATAGAGAAGGGAGCACAGCACTGGGGACACTGATAGAGAAGAGAGCACAGCACTGGGGACACTGATAGAGAAGAGAGCACAGCACTGGGAACACTGATAGACAAGCACAGCACTGGGGAGACTGATAGAGAAGGGAGCACAGCACTGGGGAGACTGATAGAGAAGGGAGCACAGCACTGGGGAGACTGATAGAGAAGAGAGCACAGCACTGGGGAGACTGATAGAGAAGAGAGCACAGCACTGGGGAGACTGATAGAGAAGCACAGCACTGGGGAGACTGATAGAGAAGAAAGGACAGAACTGAGGACACTGATAGAGAAGAGAGCACAGCACTGGGGAGACTGATAGAGAAGAAAGCACAGCACTGGGGAGACTGATAGAGAAGAAAGGACAGCACTGGGGAGACTGATAGAGAAGAAAGCACAGCACTGGGGAGACTGATAGAGAAGAAAGGACAGCACTGGGGAGACTGATAGAGAAGGGAGCACAGCACTGGGGACACTGATAGAGAAGAGAGCACAGCACTGGGGACACTGATAGAGAAGAGAGCACAGCACTGGGAACACTGATAGACAAGCACAGCACTGGGGAGACTGATAGAGAAGGGAGCACAGCACTGGGTAGACTGATAGAGAAGGGAGCACAGCACTGAGAACACTGATAGAGAAGAAAGCACAGCACTGGGGAGACTGATAGAGAAGGGAGCACAGCACTGGGGAGACTGATATAGAAGAGAGCACAGCACTGGGGAGACTGATATAGAAGAGAGCACAGCACTGGGGAGACTGATAGAGAAGGGAGCACAGCACTGGGGAGACTGATAGAGAAGGGAGCACAGCACTGGGGAGACTGATAGAGAAGGGAGCACAGCACTGGGGAGACTGATAGAGAAGCACAGCACTGGGGAGACTGATAGAGAAGAAAGGACAGCACTGGGGAGACTGATAGAGAAGAGAGCACAGCACTGGGAACACTGATAGAGAAGAAAGCACAGCACTGGGGAGACTGATATAGAAGAGAGCACAGCACTGGGGAGACTGATAGAGAAGGGAGCACAGCACTGGGGAGACTGATAGAGAAGGGAGCACAGCACTGGGGAGACTGATAGAGAAGGGAGCACAGCACTGGGGAGACTGATAGAGAAGCACAGCACTGGGGAGACTGATAGAGAAGAAAGGACAGCACTGGGGACACTGATAGAGAAGAGAGCACAGCACTGGGAACACTGATAGAGAAGCACAGCACTGGGGAGACTGATAGAGAAGAGAGCACAGCACTGGGGACACTGATAGAGAAGAAAGCACAGCACTGGGGAGACTGATAGAGAAGAGAGCACAGCACTGGGGAGACTGATAGAGAAGGGAGCACAGCACTGGGGAGACTGATAGAGAAGCAAGCACAGCACTGGGGAGACTGATATAGAAGAGAGCACAGCACTGGGGAGACTGATAGAGAAGGGAGCACAGCACTGGGGAGACTGATAGAGAAGAAAGGACAGCACTGGGGACACTGATAGAGAAGAAAGCACAGCACTGGGGAGACTGATAGAGAAGGGAGCACAGCACTGGGGAGACTGATAGAGAAGGGAGCACAGCACTGGGGAGACTGATAGAGAAGGGAGCACAGCACTGGGGAGACTGATAGAGAAGAAAGGACAGCACTGGGGAGACTGATAGAGAAGAGAGCACAGCACTGGGGATACTGATAGAGAAGCAAGCACAGCACTGGGGAGACTGATAGAGAAGAAAGCACAGCACTGGGGAGACTGATAGAGAAGGGAGCACAGCACTGGGGACACTGATAGACAAGCACAGCACTGGGGAGACTGATAGAGAAGGGAGCACAGCACTGGAGAGACTGATAGAGAAGGGAGCACAGCACTGGGGAGACTGATAGAGAAGGGAGCACAGCACTGGGGACACTGATAGAGAAGAGAAGCACAGCACTGGGTAGACTGATAGAGAAGCACAGCACTGGGGAGACTGATAGAGAAGCAAGCACAGCACTGGGGAGACTGATAGAGAAGAAAGCACAGCACTGGGGAGACTGATAGAGAAGAAAGCACAGCACTGGGGAGACTGATAGAGAAGGGAGCACAGCACTGGGGAGACTGATAGAGAAGCACAGCACTGGGGAGACTGATAGAGAAGAAAGGACAGCACTGGGGACACTGATAGAGAAGAGAGCACAGCACTGGGAACACTGATAGAGAAGAAAGCACAGCACTGGGGAGACTGATAGAGAAGGGAGCACAGCACTGGGGACACTGATAGAGAAGAGAGCACAGCACTGGGGACACTGATAGAGAAGAGAGCACAGCACTGGGAACACTGATAGACAAGCACAGCACTGGGGAGACTGATAGAGAAGGGAGCACAGCACTGGGGAGACTGATAGAGAAGGGAGCACAGCACTGGGGAGACTGATAGAGAAGAGAGCACAGCACTGGGGAGACTGATAGAGAAGAGAGCACAGCACTGGGGAGACTGATAGAGAAGCACAGCACTGGGGAGACTGATAGAGAAGAGAGCACAGCACTGGGGAGACTGATAGAGAAGAAAGCACAGCACTGGGGAGACTGATAGAGAAGAAAGGACAGCACTGGGGAGACTGATAGAGAAGAAAGCACAGCACTGGGGAGACTGATAGAGAAGAAAGGACAGCACTGGGGAGACTGATAGAGAAGGGAGCACAGCACTGGGGACACTGATAGAGAAGAGAGCACAGCACTGGGGACACTGATAGAGAAGAGAGCACAGCACTGGGAACACTGATAGACAAGCACAGCACTGGGGAGACTGATAGAGAAGAAAGGACAGCACTGGGGAGACTGATAGAGAAGAGAGCACAGCACTGGGAACACTGATAGAGAAGAAAGCACAGCACTGGGGAGACTGATATAGAAGAGAGCACAGCACTGGGGAGACTGATAGAGAAGGGAGCACAGCACTGGGGAGACTGATAGAGAAGGGAGCACAGCACTGGGGAGACTGATAGAGAAGGGAGCACAGCACTGGGGAGACTAATAGAGAAGCACAGCACTGGGGAGACTGATAGAGAAGAAAGGACAGCACTGGGGACACTGATAGAGAAGAGAGCACAGCACTGGGAACACTGATAGAGAAGCACAGCACTGGGGAGACTGATAGAGAAGAGAGCACAGCACTGGGGACACTGATAGAGAAGAAAGCACAGCACTGGGGAGACTGATAGAGAAGAGAGCACAGCACTGGGGAGACTGATAGAGAAGAGAGCACAGCACTGGGGACACTGATAGAGAAGCACAGCACTGGGGAGACTGATAGAGAAGAGAGCACAGCACTGGGAACACTGATAGACAAGCACAGCACTGGGGAGACTGATAGAGAAGAGAGCACAGCACTGGGGAGACTGATAGAGAAGCACAGCACTGGGGAGACTGATAGAGAAGAGAGCACAGCACTGGGGACACTGATAGAGAAGAGAGCACAGCACTGGGGACACTGATAGAGAAGAAAGGACAGCACTGGGGACACTGATAGAGAAGCACAGCACTGGGGAGACTGATAGAGAAGAGAGCACAGTACTGGGGACACTGATAGAGAAGAAAGCACAGCACTGGGGAGACTGATAGAGAAGAAAGCACAGCACTGGGGAGACTGATAGAGAAGAGAGCACAGCACTGGGGAGACTGATAGAGAAGGGAGCACAGCACTGGGGAGACTGATAGAGAAGGGAGCACAGCACTGGGGAGACTGATAGAGAAGCACAGCACTGGGGACACTGAAAGAGAAGAGAGCACAGCACTGGGGACACTGATAGAGAAGAGAGCACAGCACTGGGGACATTGATAGACAAGCACAGCACTGGGGAGACTGATAGAGAAGAGAGCACAGCACTAGGGAGACTGATAGAGAAGCACAGCACTGGGGAGACTGATAGAGAAGCACAGCACTGGGGAGACTGATAGAGAAGGGAGCACAGCACTGGGGAGACTGATAGAGAAGGGAGCACAGCACTGGGGAGACTGATAGAGAAGCACAGCACTGGGGACACTGATAGAGAAGAGAGCACAGCACTGGGGAGACTGATAGAGAAGAGAGCACAGCACTGGGGACACTGATAGAGAAGAGAGCACAGCACTGGGGACACTGATAGAGAAGAGAGCACAGCACTGGGGACACTGATAGAGAAGAAAGGACAGCACTGGGGACACTGATAGAGAAGCACAGCACTGGGGAGACTGATAGAGAAGAGAGCACAGTACTGGGGACACTGATAGAGAAGAAAGCACAGCACTGGGGAGACTGATAGAGAAGAAAGCACAGCACTGGGGAGACTGATAGAGAAGAGAGCACAGCACTGGGGAGACTGATAGAGAATGGAGCACAGCACTGGGGAGACTGATAGAGAAGCACAGCACTGGGGAGACTGATAGAGAAGAAAGGACAGCACTGGGGACACTGATAGAGAAGAGAGCACAGCACTGGGAACACTGATAGAGAAGAAAGCACAGCACTGGGGAGACTGATAGAGAAGGGAGCACAGCACTGGGGACACTGATAGAGAAGAGAGCACAGCACTGGGGACACTGATAGAGAAGAGAGCACAGCACTGGGAACACTGATAGACAAGCACAGCACTGGGGAGACTGATAGAGAAGGGAGCACAGCACTGGGGAGACTGATAGAGAAGGGAGCACAGCACTGGGGAGACTGATAGAGAAGAGAGCACAGCACTGGGGAGACTGATAGAGAAGAGAGCACAGCACTGGGGAGACTGATAGAGAAGCACAGCACTGGGGAGACTGATAGAGAAGAGAGCACAGCACTGGGGAGACTGATAGAGAAGAAAGCACAGCACTGGGGAGACTGATAGAGAAGAAAGGACAGCACTGGGGAGACTGATAGAGAAGAAAGCACAGCACTGGGGAGACTGATAGAGAAGAAAGGACAGCACTGGGGAGACTGATAGAGAAGGGAGCACAGCACTGGGGACACTGATAGAGAAGAGAGCACAGCACTGGGGACACTGATAGAGAAGAGAGCACAGCACTGGGAACACTGATAGACAAGCACAGCACTGGGGAGACTGATAGAGAAGGGAGCACAGCACTGGGGAGACTGATAGAGAAGGGAGCACAGCACTGGGGAGACTGATAGAGAAGGGAGCACAGCACTGGGGAGACTGATAGAGAAGCACAGCACTGGGGAGACTGATAGAGAAGAAAGGACAGCACTGGGGAGACTGATAGAGAAGAGAGCACAGCACTGGGAACACTGATAGAGAAGAAAGCACAGCACTGGGGAGACTGATATAGAAGAGAGCACAGCACTGGGGAGACTGATAGAGAAGGGAGCACAGCACTGGGGAGACTGATAGAGAAGGGAGCACAGCACTGGGGAGACTGATAGAGAAGGGAGCACAGCACTGGGGAGACTGATAGAGAAGCACAGCACTGGGGAGACTGATAGAGAAGAAAGGACAGCACTGGGGACAATGATAGAGAAGAGAGCACAGCACTGGGAACACTGATAGAGAAGCACAGCACTGGGGAGACTGATAGAGAAGAGAGCACAGCACTGGGGACACTGATAGAGAAGAAAGCACAGCACTGGGGAGACTGATAGAGAAGAGAGCACAGCACTGGGGAGACTGATAGAGAAGAGAGCACAGCACTGGGGACACTGATAGAGAAGCACAGCACTGGGGAGACTGATAGAGAAGAGAGCACAGCACTGGGGAGACTGATAGAGAAGAGAGCACAGCACTGGGGAGACTGATAGAGAAGAGAGCACAGCACTGGGGAGACTGATAGACAAGCACAGCACTGGGGAGACTGATAGAGAAGAGAGCACAGCACTGGGGAGACTGATAGAGAAGCACAGCACTGGGGAGACTGATAGAGAAGAGAGCACAGCACTGGGGACACTGATAGAGAAGAGAGCACAGCACTGGGGAGACTGATAGAGAAGAGAGCACAGCACTGGGGACACTGATAGAGAAGAGAGCACAGCACTGGGGACACTGATAGAGAAGAGAGCACAGCACTGGGGACACTGATAGAGAAGAAAGGACAGCACTGGGGACACTGATAGAGAAGCACAGCACTGGGGAGACTGATAGAGAAGAGAGCACAGTACTGGGGACACTGATAGAGAAGAAAGCACAGCACTGGGGAGACTGATAGAGAAGAAAGCACAGCACTGGGGAGACTGATAGAGAAGAGAGCACAGCACTGGGGAGACTGATAGAGAAGGGAGCACAGCACTGGGGAGACTGATAGAGAAGGGAGCACAGCACTGGGGAGACTGATAGAGAAGCACAGCACTGGGGACACTGAAAGAGAAGAGAGCACAGCACTGGGGACACTGATAGAGAAGAGAGCACAGCACTGGGGACATTGATAGACAAGCACAGCACTGGGGAGACTGATAGAGAAGAGAGCACAGCACTAGGGAGACTGATAGAGAAGCACAGCACTGGGGAGACTGATAGAGAAGCACAGCACTGGGGAGACTGATAGAGAAGGGAGCACAGCACTGGGGAGACTGATAGAGAAGGGAGCACAGCACTGGGGAGACTGATAGAGAAGCACAGCACTGGGGACACTGATAGAGAAGAGAGCACAGCACTGGGGAGACTGATAGAGAAGAGAGCACAGCACTGGGGACACTGATAGAGAAGAGAGCACAGCACTGGGGACACTGATAGAGAAGAGAGCACAGCACTGGGGACACTGATAGAGAAGAAAGGACAGCACTGGGGACACTGATAGAGAAGCACAGCACTGGGGAGACTGATAGAGAAGAGAGCACAGTACTGGGGACACTGATAGAGAAGAAAGCACAGCACTGGGGAGACTGATAGAGAAGAAAGCACAGCACTGGGGAGACTGATAGAGAAGAGAGCACAGCACTGGGGAGACTGATAGAGAATGGAGCACAGCACTGGGGAGACTGATAGAGAAGAGAGCACAGCACTGGGGAGACTGATATAGAAGAGAGCACAGCACTGGGGAGACTGATAGAGAAGGGAGCACAGCACTGGGGAGACTGATAGAGAAGGGAGCACAGCACTGGGGAGACTGATAGAGAAGCACAGCACTGGGGACACTGATAGAGAAGAGAGCACAGCACTGGGGAGACTGATAGAGAAGAAAGCACAGCACTGGGGAGACTGATAGAGAAGGGAGCACAGCACTGGGGACACTGATAGAGAAGAGAGCACAGCACTGGGGACACTGATAGAGAAGAGAGCACAGCACTGGGAACACTGATAGACAAGCACAGCACTGGGGAGACTGATAGAGAAGGGAGCACAGCACTGGGTAGACTGATAGAGAAGGGAGCACAGCACTGGGGAGACTGATAGAGAAGCACAGCACTGGGGAGACTGATAGAGAGGGAGCACAGCACTGGGGACACTGATAGAGAAGAAAGCACAGCACTGGGGAGACTGATAGAGAAGAGAGCACAGCACTGGGGAGACTGATAGAGAAGCACAGCACTGGGGAGACTGATAGAGAAGCACAGCACTGGGGAGACTGATAGAGAAGAAAGGACAGCACTGGGGAGACTGATAGAGAAGCAAGCACAGCACTGGGGAGACTGATAGAGAAGAAAGCACAGCACTGGGGAGATTGATAGAGAAGAAAGGACAGCACTGGGGACACTGATAGAGAAGCACTGCACTGGGGAGACTGATAGAGAAGCAAGCACAGCACTGGGGAGACTGATAGAGAAGAAAGCACAGCACTGGGGAGACTGATAGAGAAGGGAGCACAGCACTGGGGAGACTGATAGAGAAGGGAGCACAGCACTGGGGACACTGATAGACAAGCACAGCACTGGGGAGACTGATAGAGAAGAGAGCACAGCACTGGAGAGACTGATAGAGAAGGGAGCACAGCACTGGGGAGACTGATAGAGAAGGGAGCACAGCACTGGGGACACTGATAGAGAAGAGAAGCACAGCACTGGGTAGACTGATAGAGAAGCACAGCACTGGGGACACTGATAGAGAAGAGAAGCACAGCACTGGGTAGACTGATAGAGAAGCACAGCACTGGGGAGACTGATAGAGAAGAAAGGACAGCACTGGGGAGACTGATAGAGAAGGGAGCACAGCACTGGGGACACTGATAGAGAAGAGAAGCACAGCACTGGGGACACTGATAGAGAAGAGAGCACAGCACTGGGAACACTGATAGACAAGCACAGCACTGGGGACACTGATAGAGAAGAGAGCACAGCACTGGGAACACTGATAGACAAGCACAGCACTGGGGAGACTGATAGAGAAGGGAGCACAGCACTGGGTAGACAGATAGAGAAGGGAGCACAGCACTGGGGAGACTGATAGAGAAGCACAGCACTGGGGAGACTGATAGAGAAGAAAGGACAGCACTGGGGAGACTGATAGAGAAGCAAGCACAGCACTGGGAACACTGATAGAGAAGAAAGCACAGCACTGGGGAGACTGATAGAGAAGGGAGCACAGCACTGGGGACACTGATAGAGAAGAGAGCACAGCACTGGGGAGACTGATATAGAAGAGAGCACAGCACTGGGGAGACTGATAGAGAAGGGAGCACAGCACTGGGGAGACTGATAGAGAAGGGAGCACAGCACTGGGGAGACTGATAGAGAAGAAAGGACAGCACTGGGGAGACTGATAGAGAAGAGAGCACAGCACTGGGGATACTGATAGACAAGCACAGCACTGGGGAGACAGATAGAGAAGAGAGAACAGCACTGGAGAGACTGATAGAGAAGGGAGCACAGCACTGGGGAGACTGATAGAGAAGGGAGCACAGCACTGGGGACACTGATAGAGAAGAAAGGACAGCACTGGGGAGACTGATAGAGAAGAGAGCACAGCACTGGGGAGACTGATAGAGAAGCACAGCACTGGGGAGACTGATAGAGAAGAGAGCACAGCACTGGGGAGACTGATAGAGAAGAGAGCACAGCACTGGGGAGACTGATAGAGGAGCACAGCACTGGGGAGACTGATAGAGAAGAAAGCACAGCACTGGGGAGACTGATAGAGAAGAAAGCACAGCACTGGGGAGACTGATAGAGAAGAAAGGACAGCACTGGGAACACTGATAGAGAAGAAAGCACAGCACTGGGGAGACTGACAGAGAAGAGAGCACAGCACTGGGGAGACTGATAGAGAAGAAAGGACAGCACTGGGGACACTGATAGAGAAGCACTGCACTGGGGAGACTGATAGAGAAGCACAGCACTGGGGAGACTGATAGAGAAGCACAGCACTGGGGAGACTGATAGAGAAGAGAGCACAGTACTGGGGAGACTGATAGAGAAGAGAGCACAGCACTGGGTAGACTGATAGAGAAGAGAGCACAGTACTGGGGAGACTGATAGAGAAGAGAGCACAGCACTGGGTAGACTGATAGAGAAGAGAGCACAGTACTGGGGACACTGATAGAGAAGAAAGCACAGCACTGGGGAGACTGATAGAGAAGAGAGCACAGCACTGGGGAGACTGATAGAGAAGAGAGCACAGCACTGGGGAGACTGATAGAGAAGAGAGCACAGCACTGGGGAGACTGATAGAGAAGAAAGCACAGCACTGGGGAGACTGATAGAGAAGGGAGCACAGCACTGGGGAGACTGATAGAGAAGCACAGCACTGGGGAGACTGATAGAGAAGGGAGCACAGCACTGGGGACACTGATAGAGAAGAGAGCACAGCACTGGGGACACTGATAGAGAAGAGAGCACAGCACTGGGAACACTGATAGACAAGCACAGCACTGGGGAGACTGATAGAGAAGAGAGCACAGCACTGGGGAGACTGATAGAGAAGAGAGCACAGCACTGGGGAGACTGATAGAGAAGCACAGCACTGGGGAGACTGATAGAGAAGAGAGCACAGCACTGGGGAGACTGATAGAGAAGAGAGCACAGCACTGGGGACACTGATAGAGAAGCACAGCACTGGGGAGACTGATAGAGAAGAAAGGACAGCACTGGGGAGACTGATAGAGAAGAGAGCACAGCACTGAGTAGACTGATAGAGAAGAAAGGACAGCACTGGGGACACTGATAGAGAAGCACAGCACTGGGGAGACTGATAGAGAAGGGAGCACAGCACTGGGGACACTGATAGAGAAGAGAGCACAGCACTGGGGAGACTGATAGAGAAGGGAGCACAGCACTGGGGAGACTGATAGAGAAGAGAGCACAGCACTGGGGAGACTGATAGAGAAGAGAGCACAGCACTGGGAACACTGATAGACAAGCACAGCACTGGGGAGACTGATAGAGAAGAGAGCACAGCACTGGGGACACTGATAGAGAAGAGAGCACAGCACTGGGGAGACTGATAGAGAAGGGAGCACAGCACTGGGGAGACTGATAGAGAAGAGAGCACAGCACTGGGGAGACTGATAGAGAAGAGAGCACAGCACTGGGGAGACTGATAGAGAAACACAGCACTGGGGAGACTGATAGAGAAGAGAGCACAGCACTGGGGAGACTGATAGAGAAGCACAGCACTGGGGAGACTGATAGAGAAGAAAGGACAGCACTGGGGAGACTGATAGAGAAGAGAGCACAGCACTGGGAACACTGATAGAGAAGAAAGCACAGCACTGGGGAGACTGATAGAGAAGGGAGCACAGCACTGGGGACACTGATAGAGAAGAGAGCACAGCACTGGGGAGACTGATATAGAAGAGAGCACAGCACTGGGGAGACTGATAGAGAAGGGAGCACAGCACTGGGGAGACTGATAGAGAAGGGAGCACAGCACTGGGGAGACTGATAGAGAAGGGAGCACAGCACTGGGGAGACTGATAGAGAAGCACAGCACTGGGGAGACTGAGAGAAGAGAGCACAGCACTGGGGACACTGATAGAGAAGAAAGCACAGCACTGGGGAGACTGATAGAGAAGAGAAGCACAGCACTGGGTAGACTGATAGAGAAGCACAGCACTGGGGACACTGATAGAGAAGAGAAGCACAGCACTGGGTAGACTGATAGAGAAGCACAGCACTGGGGAGACTGATAGAGAAGAAAGGACAGCACTGGGGAGACTGATAGAGAAGAGAGCACAGCACTGGGAACACTGATAGAGAAGAAAGCACAGCACTGGGGAGACTGATAGAGAAGAAAGGACAGCACTGGGGAGACTGACAGAGAAGAGAGCACAGCACTGGGGAGACTGATAGAGAAGAGAGCACAGCACTGGGTAGACTGATAGAGAAGAGAGCACAGTACTGGGGAGACTGATAGAGAAGAGAGCACAGCACTGGGTAGACTGATAGAGAAGAGAGCACAGTACTGGGGACACTGATAGAGAAGAGAGCACAGCACTGGGGAGACTGATAGAGAAGAGAGCACAGCACTGGGTAGACTGATAGAGAAGAAAGCACAGCACTGGGGAGACTGATAGAGAAGAAAGGACAGCACTGGGGAGACTGATAGAGAAGAAAGGACAGCACTGGGGAGACTGACAGAGAAGAGAGCACAGCACTGGGGACACTGATAGAGAAGAGAAGCACAGCACTGGGTAGACTGATAGAGAAGAGAAGCACAGCACTGGGGAGATTGATAGAGAAGAAAGGACAGCACTGGGGACACTGATAGAGAAGCACTGCACTGGGGAGACTGATAGAGAAGAGAGCACAGCACTGGGTAGACTGATAGAGAAGAGAGCACAGTACTGGGGACACTGATAGAGAAGAGAGCACAGCACTGGGGAGACTGATAGAGAAGAGAGCACAGCACTGGGTAGACTGATAGAGAAGAAAGCACAGCACTGGGGAGACTGATAGAGAAGAAAGGACAGCACTGGGGAGACTGATAGAGAAGAAAGGACAGCACTGGGGAGACTGACAGAGAAGAGAGCACAGCACTGGGGACACTGATAGAGAAGAGAAGCACAGCACTGGGTAGACTGATAGAGAAGAAAGCACAGCACTGGGGAGATTGATAGAGAAGAAAGGACAGCACTGGGGACACTGATAGAGAAGCACTGCACTGGGGAGACTGATAGAGAAGAGAGCACAGCACTGGGGAGACTGATAGAGAAGCACAGCACTGGGGAGACTGATAGAGAAGAGAGCACAGCACTGGGGAGACTGATAGAGAAGAGAGCACAGCACTGGGGAGACTGATAGAGAAGCACAGCACTGGGGAGACTGATAGAGAAGAAAGGACAGCACTGGGGAGACTGATAGAGAAGCAAGCACAGCACTGGGAACACTGATAGAGAAGAAAGCACAGCACTGGGGAGACTGATAGAGAAGAGAGCACAGCACTGGGGAGACTGATATAGAAGAGAGCACAGCACTGGGGAGACTGATAGAGAAGGGAGCACAGCACTGGGGAGACTGATAGAGAAGGGAGCACAGCACTGGGGAGACTGATAGAGAAGCACAGCACTGGGGACACTGATAGAGAAGAGAGCACAGCACTGGGGAGACTGATAGAGAAGAAAGCACAGCACTGGGGAGACTGATAGAGAAGGGAGCACAGCACTGGGGACACTGATAGAGAAGAGAGCACAGCACTGGGGACACTGATAGAGAAGAGAGCACAGCACTGGGAACACTGATAGACAAGCACAGCACTGGGGAGACTGATAGAGAAGGGAGCACAGCACTGGGTAGACTGATAGAGAAGGGAGCACAGCACTGGGGAGACTGATAGAGAAGCACAGCACTGGGGAGACTGATAGAGAGGGAGCACAGCACTGGGGACACTGATAGAGAAGAAAGCACAGCACTGGGGAGACTGATAGAGAAGAGAGCACAGCACTGGGGAGACTGATAGAGAAGCACAGCACTGGGGAGACTGATAGAGAAGCACAGCACTGGGGAGACTGATAGAGAAGAAAGGACAGCACTGGGGAGACTGATAGAGAAGCAAGCACAGCACTGGGGAGACTGATAGAGAAGAAAGCACAGCACTGGGGAGATTGATAGAGAAGAAAGGACAGCACTGGGGACACTGATAGAGAAGCACTGCACTGGGGAGACTGATAGAGAAGCAAGCACAGCACTGGGGAGACTGATAGAGAAGAAAGCACAGCACTGGGGAGACTGATAGAGAAGGGAGCACAGCACTGGGGAGACTGATAGAGAAGGGAGCACAGCACTGGGGACACTGATAGACAAGCACAGCACTGGGGAGACTGATAGAGAAGAGAGCACAGCACTGGAGAGACTGATAGAGAAGGGAGCACAGCACTGGGGAGACTGATAGAGAAGGGAGCACAGCACTGGGGACACTGATAGAGAAGAGAAGCACAGCACTGGGTAGACTGATAGAGAAGCACAGCACTGGGGAGACTGATAGAGAAGAAAGGACAGCACTGGGGACACTGATAGAGAAGAGAGCACAGCACTGGGAACACTGATAGAGAAGAAAGCACAGCACTGGGGAGACTGATAGAGAAGGGAGCACAGCACTGGGGACACTGATAGAGAAGAGAGCACAGCACTGGGGACACTGATAGAGAAGAGAGCACAGCACTGGGAACACTGATAGAGAAGGGAGCACAGCACTGGGGACACTGATAGAGAAGAGAGCACAGCACTGGGGAGACTGATATAGAAGAGAGCACAGCACTGGGGAGACTGATAGAGAAGGGAGCACAGCACTGGGGAGACTGATAGAGAAGGGAGCACAGCACTGGGGAGACTGATAGAGAAGAAAGGACAGCACTGGGGAGACTGATAGAGAAGAGAGCACAGCACTGGGGATACTGATAGACAAGCACAGCACTGGGGAGACAGATAGAGAAGAGAGAACAGCACTGGAGAGACTGATAGAGAAGGGAGCACAGCACTGGGGAGACTGATAGAGAAGGGAGCACAGCACTGGGGACACTGATAGAGAAGAAAGGACAGCACTGGGGAGACTGATAGAGAAGAGAGCACAGCACTGGGGAGACTGATAGAGAAGCACAGCACTGGGGAGACTGATAGAGAAGAGAGCACAGCACTGGGGAGACTGATAGAGAAGAGAGCACAGCACTGGGGAGACTGATAGAGAAGCACAGCACTGGGGAGACTGATAGAGGAGCACAGCACTGGGGAGACTGATAGAGAAGAAAGCACAGCACTGGGGAGACTGATAGAGAAGAAAGCACAGCACTGGGGAGACTGATAGAGAAGAAAGGACAGCACTGGGAACACTGATAGAGAAGAAAGCACAGCACTGGGGAGACTGACAGAGAAGAGAGCACAGCACTGGGGAGACTGATAGAGAAGAAAGGACAGCACTGGGGACACTGATAGAGAAGCACTGCACTGGGGAGACTGATAGAGAAGCACAGCACTGGGGAGACTGATAGAGAAGCACAGCACTGGGGAGACTGATAGAGAAGAGAGCACAGTACTGGGGAGACTGATAGAGAAGAGAGCACAGCACTGGGTAGACTGATAGAGAAGAGAGCACAGTACTGGGGAGACTGATAGAGAAGAGAGCACAGCACTGGGTAGACTGATAGAGAAGAGAGCACAGTACTGGGGACACTGATAGAGAAGAAAGCACAGCACTGGGGAGACTGATAGAGAAGAGAGCACAGCACTGGGGAGACTGATAGAGAAGAGAGCACAGCACTGGGGAGACTGATAGAGAAGAGAGCACAGCACTGGGGAGACTGATAGAGAAGAAAGCACAGCACTGGGGAGACTGATAGAGAAGGGAGCACAGCACTGGGGAGACTGATAGAGAAGCACAGCACTGGGGAGACTGATAGAGAAGGGAGCACAGCACTGGGGACACTGATAGAGAAGAGAGCACAGCACTGGGGACACTGATAGAGAAGAGAGCACAGCACTGGGAACACTGATAGACAAGCACAGCACTGGGGAGACTGATAGAGAAGAGAGCACAGCACTGGGGAGACTGATAGAGAAGAGAGCACAGCACTGGGGAGACTGATAGAGAAGCACAGCACTGGGGAGACTGATAGAGAAGAGAGCACAGCACTGGGGAGACTGATAGAGAAGAGAGCACAGCACTGGGGACACTGATAGAGAAGCACAGCACTGGGGAGACTGATAGAGAAGAAAGGACAGCACTGGGGAGACTGATAGAGAAGAGAGCACAGCACTGGGTAGACTGATAGAGAAGAAAGGACAGCACTGGGGACACTGATAGAGAAGCACAGCACTGGGGAGACTGATAGAGAAGGGAGCACAGCACTGGGGACACTGATAGAGAAGAGAGCACAGCACTGGGGAGACTGATAGAGAAGGGAGCACAGCACTGGGGAGACTGATAGAGAAGAGAGCACAGCACTGGGGAGACTGATAGAGAAGCACAGCACTGGGGAGACTGATAGAGGAGCACAGCACTGGGGAGACTGATAGAGAAGAAAGCACAGCACTGGGGAGACTGATAGAGAAGAAAGCACAGCACTGGGGAGACTGATAGAGAAGAAAGGACAGCACTGGGAACACTGATAGAGAAGAAAGCACAGCACTGGGGAGACTGACAGAGAAGAGAGCACAGCACTGGGGAGACTGATAGAGAAGAAAGGACAGCACTGGGGACACTGATAGAGAAGCACTGCACTGGGGAGACTGATAGAGAAGCACAGCACTGGGGAGACTGATAGAGAAGCACAGCACTGGGGAGACTGATAGAGAAGAGAGCACAGTACTGGGGAGACTGATAGAGAAGAGAGCACAGCACTGGGTAGACTGATAGAGAAGAGAGCACAGTACTGGGGAGACTGATAGAGAAGAGAGCACAGCACTGGGTAGACTGATAGAGAAGAGAGCACAGTACTGGGGACACTGATAGAGAAGAAAGCACAGCACTGGGGACACTGATAGAGAAGAGAGCACAGCACTGGGAACACTGATAGACAAGCACAGCACTGGGGAGACTGATAGAGAAGAGAGCACAGCACTGGGGAGACTGATAGAGAAGAGAGCACAGCACTGGGGAGACTGATAGAGAAGAGAGCACAGCACTGGGGAGACTGATAGAGAAGGGAGCACAGCACTGGGGAGACTGATAGAGAAGGGAGCACAGCACTGGGGAGACTGATAGAGAAGCACAGCACTGGGGACACTGAAAGAGAAGAGAGCACAGCACTGGGGACACTGATAGAGAAGAGAGCACAGCACTGGGGACATTGATAGACAAGCACAGCACTGGGGAGACTGATAGAGAAGAGAGCACAGCACTAGGGAGACTGATAGAGAAGCACAGCACTGGGGAGACTGATAGAGAAGCACAGCACTGGGGAGACTGATAGAGAAGGGAGCACAGCACTGGGGAGACTGATAGAGAAGGGAGCACAGCACTGGGGAGACTGATAGAGAAGCACAGCACTGGGGACACTGATAGAGAAGAGAGCACAGCACTGGGGAGACTGATAGAGAAGAGAGCACAGCACTGGGGACACTGATAGAGAAGAGAGCACAGCACTGGGGACACTGATAGAGAAGAGAGCACAGCACTGGGAACACTGATAGAGAAGAAAGCACAGCACTGGGGAGACTGATAGAGAAGGGAGCACAGCACTGGGGACACTGATAGAGAAGAGAGCACAGCACTGGGGACACTGATAGAGAAGAGAGCACAGCACTGGGAACACTGATAGACAAGCACAGCACTGGGGAGACTGATAGAGAAGGGAGCACAGCACTGGGGAGACTGATAGAGAAGGGAGCACAGCACTGGGGAGACTGATAGAGAAGAGAGCACAGCACTGGGGAGACTGATAGAGAAGAGAGCACAGCACTGGGGAGACTGATAGAGAAGCACAGCACTGGGGAGACTGATAGAGAAGAGAGCACAGCACTGGGGAGACTGATAGAGAAGAAAGCACAGCACTGGGGAGACTGATAGAGAAGAAAGGACAGCACTGGGGAGACTGATAGAGAAGAAAGCACAGCACTGGGGAGACTGATAGAGAAGAAAGGACAGCACTGGGGAGACTGATAGAGAAGGGAGCACAGCACTGGGGACACTGATAGAGAAGAGAGCACAGCACTGGGGACACTGATAGAGAAGAGAGCACAGCACTGGGAACACTGATAGACAAGCACAGCACTGGGGAGACTGATAGAGAAGGGAGCACAGCACTGGGGAGACTGATAGAGAAGGGAGCACAGCACTGGGGAGACTGATAGAGAAGGGAGCACAGCACTGGGGAGACTGATAGAGAAGCACAGCACTGGGGAGACTGATAGAGAAGAAAGGACAGCACTGGGGAGACTGATAGAGAAGAGAGCACAGCACTGGGAACACTGATAGAGAAGAAAGCACAGCACTGGGGAGACTGATATAGAAGAGAGCACAGCACTGGGGAGACTGATAGAGAAGGGAGCACAGCACTGGGGAGACTGATAGAGAAGGGAGCACAGCACTGGGGAGACTGATAGAGAAGGGAGCACAGCACTGGGGAGACTGATAGAGAAGCACAGCACTGGGGAGACTGATAGAGAAGAAAGGACAGCACTGGGGACACTGATAGAGAAGAGAGCACAGCACTGGGAACACTGATAGAGAAGCACAGCACTGGGGAGACTGATAGAGAAGAGAGCACAGCACTGGGGACACTGATAGAGAAGAAAGCACAGCACTGGGGAGACTGATAGAGAAGAGAGCACAGCACTGGGGAGACTGATAGAGAAGAGAGCACAGCACTGGGGACACTGATAGAGAAGCACAGCACTGGGGAGACTGATAGAGAAGAGAGCACAGCACTGGGAACACTGATAGACAAGCACAGCACTGGGGAGACTGATAGAGAAGAGAGCACAGCACTGGGGAGACTGATAGAGAAGCACAGCACTGGGGAGACTGATAGAGAAGAGAGCACAGCACTGGGGACACTGATAGAGAAGAGAGCACAGCACTGGGGAGACTGATAGAGAAGAGAGCACAGCACTGGGGACACTGATAGAGAAGAGAGCACAGCACTGGGGACACTGATAGAGAAGAGAGCACAGCACTGGGGACACTGATAGAGAAGAAAGGACAGCACTGGGGACACTGATAGAGAAGCACAGCACTGGGGAGACTGATAGAGAAGAGAGCACAGTACTGGGGACACTGATAGAGAAGAAAGCACAGCACTGGGGAGACTGATAGAGAAGAAAGCACAGCACTGGGGGAGACTGATAGAGAAGAGAGCACAGCACTGGGGGAGACTGATAGAGAAGGGAGCACAGCACTGGGGAGACTGATAGAGAAGGGAGCACAGCACTGGGGAGACTGATAGAGAAGCACAGCACTGGGGACACTGAAAGAGAAGAGAGCACAGCACTGGGGACACTGATAGAGAAGAGAGCACAGCACTGGGGACATTGATAGACAAGCACAGCACTGGGGAGACTGATAGAGAAGAGAGCACAGCACTAGGGAGACTGATAGAGAAGCACAGCACTGGGGAGACTGATAGAGAAGCACAGCACTGGGGAGACTGATAGAGAAGGGAGCACAGCACTGGGGAGACTGATAGAGAAGGGAGCACAGCACTGGGGAGACTGATAGAGAAGCACAGCACTGGGGACACTGATAGAGAAGAGAGCACAGCACTGGGGAGACTGATAGAGAAGAGAGCACAGCACTGGGGACACTGATAGAGAAGAGAGCACAGCACTGGGGACACTGATAGAGAAGAGAGCACAGCACTGGGGACACTGATAGAGAAGAAAGGACAGCACTGGGGACACTGATAGAGAAGCACAGCACTGGGGAGACTGATAGAGAAGAGAGCACAGTACTGGGGACACTGATAGAGAAGAAAGCACAGCACTGGGGAGACTGATAGAGAAGAAAGCACAGCACTGGGGAGACTGATAGAGAAGAGAGCACAGCACTGGGGAGACTGATAGAGAATGGAGCACAGCACTGGGGGAGACTGATAGAGAAGAGAGCACAGCACTGGGGAGACTGATATAGAAGAGAGCACAGCACTGGGGAGACTGATAGAGAAGGGAGCACAGCACTGGGGAGACTGATAGAGAAGGGAGCACAGCACTGGGGAGACTGATAGAGAAGCACAGCACTGGGGACACTGATAGAGAAGAGAGCACAGCACTGGGGAGACTGATAGAGAAGAAAGCACAGCACTGGGGAGACTGATAGAGAAGGGAGCACAGCACTGGGGACACTGATAGAGAAGAGAGCACAGCACTGGGGACACTGATAGAGAAGAGAGCACAGCACTGGGAACACTGATAGACAAGCACAGCACTGGGGAGACTGATAGAGAAGGGAGCACAGCACTGGGTAGACTGATAGAGAAGGGAGCACAGCACTGGGGAGACTGATAGAGAAGCACAGCACTGGGGAGACTGATAGAGAGGGAGCACAGCACTGGGGACACTGATAGAGAAGAAAGCACAGCACTGGGGAGACTGATAGAGAAGAGAGCACAGCACTGGGGAGACTGATAGAGAAGCACAGCACTGGGGGAGACTGATAGAGAAGCACAGCACTGGGGAGACTGATAGAGAAGAAAGGACAGCACTGGGGAGACTGATAGAGAAGCAAGCACAGCACTGGGGAGACTGATAGAGAAGAAAGCACAGCACTGGGGAGATTGATAGAGAAGAAAGGACAGCACTGGGGACACTGATAGAGATGCACTGCACTGGGGAGACTGATAGAGAAGCAAGCACAGCACTGGGGAGACTGATAGAGAAGAAAGCACAGCACTGGGGAGACTGATAGAGAAGGGAGCACAGCACTGGGGAGACTGATAGAGAAGGGAGCACAGCACTGGGGACACTGATAGACAAGCACAGCACTGGGGAGACTGATAGAGAAGAGAGCACAGCACTGGAGAGACTGATAGAGAAGGGAGCACAGCACTGGGGAGACTGATAGAGAAGGGAGCACAGCACTGGGGACACTGATAGAGAAGAGAAGCACAGCACTGGGTAGACTGATAGAGAAGCACAGGGGACACTGATAGAGAAGAGAAGCACAGCACTGGGTAGACTGATAGAGAAGCACAGCACTGGGGAGACTGATAGAGAAGAAAGGACAGCACTGGGGAGACTGATAGAGAAGGGAGCACAGCACTGGGGACACTGATAGAGAAGAGAAGCACAGCACTGGGGACACTGATAGAGAAGAGAGCACAGCACTGGGAACACTGATAGACAAGCACAGCACTGGGGACACTGATAGAGAAGAGAGCACAGCACTGGGAACACTGATAGACAAGCACAGCACTGGGGAGACTGATAGAGAAGGGAGCACAGCACTGGGTAGACAGATAGAGAAGGGAGCACAGCACTGGGGAGACTGATAGAGAAGCACAGCACTGGGGAGACTGATAGAGAAGAAAGGACAGCACTGGGGAGACTGATAGAGAAGCAAGCACAGCACTGGGAACACTGATAGAGAAGAAAGCACAGCACTGGGGAGACTGATAGAGAAGGGAGCACAGCACTGGGGACACTGATAGAGAAGAGAGCACAGCACTGGGGAGACTGATATAGAAGAGAGCACAGCACTGGGGAGACTGATAGAGAAGGGAGCACAGCACTGGGGAGACTGATAGAGAAGGGAGCACAGCACTGGGGAGACTGATAGAGAAGAAAGGACAGCACTGGGGAGACTGATAGAGAAGAGAGCACAGCACTGGGGATACTGATAGACAAGCACAGCACTGGGGAGACAGATAGAGAAGAGAGAACAGCACTGGAGAGACTGATAGAGAAGGGAGCACAGCACTGGGGAGACTGATAGAGAAGGGAGCACAGCACTGGGGACACTGATAGAGAAGAAAGGACAGCACTGGGGAGACTGATAGAGAAGAGAGCACAGCACTGGGGAGACTGATAGAGAAGCACAGCACTGGGGAGACTGATAGAGAAGAGAGCACAGCACTGGGGAGACTGATAGAGAAGAGAGCACAGCACTGGGGAGACTGATAGAGGAGCACAGCACTGGGGAGACTGATAGAGAAGAAAGCACAGCACTGGGGAGACTGATAGAGAAGAAAGCACAGCACTGGGGAGACTGATAGAGAAGAAAGGACAGCACTGGGAACACTGATAGAGAAGAAAGCACAGCACTGGGGAGACTGACAGAGAAGAGAGCACAGCACTGGGGAGACTGATAGAGAAGAAAGGACAGCACTGGGGACACTGATAGAGAAGCACTGCACTGGGGAGACTGATAGAGAAGCACAGCACTGGGGAGACTGATAGAGAAGCACAGCACTGGGGAGACTGATAGAGAAGAGAGCACAGTACTGGGGAGACTGATAGAGAAGAGAGCACAGCACTGGGTAGACTGATAGAGAAGAGAGCACAGTACTGGGGAGACTGATAGAGAAGAGAGCACAGCACTGGGTAGACTGATAGAGAAGAGAGCACAGTACTGGGGACACTGATAGAGAAGAAAGCACAGCACTGGGGAGACTGATAGAGAAGAGAGCACAGCACTGGGGAGACTGATAGAGAAGAGAGCACAGCACTGGGGAGACTGATAGAGAAGAGAGCACAGCACTGGGGAGACTGATAGAGAAGAAAGCACAGCACTGGGGAGACTGATAGAGAAGGGAGCACAGCACTGGGGAGACTGATAGAGAAGCACAGCACTGGGGAGACTGATAGAGAAGGGAGCACAGCACTGGGGACACTGATAGAGAAGAGAGCACAGCACTGGGGACACTGATAGAGAAGAGAGCACAGCACTGGGAACACTGATAGACAAGCACAGCACTGGGGAGACTGATAGAGAAGAGAGCACAGCACTGGGGAGACTGATAGAGAAGAGAGCACAGCACTGGGGAGACTGATAGAGAAGCACAGCACTGGGGAGACTGATAGAGAAGAGAGCACAGCACTGGGGAGACTGATAGAGAAGAGAGCACAGCACTGGGGACACTGATAGAGAAGCACAGCACTGGGGAGACTGATAGAGAAGAAAGGACAGCACTGGGGAGACTGATAGAGAAGAGAGCACAGCACTGAGTAGACTGATAGAGAAGAAAGGACAGCACTGGGGACACTGATAGAGAAGCACAGCACTGGGGAGACTGATAGAGAAGAGAGCACAGCACTGGGGAGACTGATAGAGAAGAGAGCACAGCACTGGGAACACTGATAGACAAGCACAGCACTGGGGAGACTGATAGAGAAGAGAGCACAGCACTGGGGACACTGATAGAGAAGAGAGCACAGCACTGGGGAGACTGATAGAGAAGGGAGCACAGCACTGGGGAGACTGATAGAGAAGAGAGCACAGCACTGGGGAGACTGATAGAGAAGAGAGCACAGCACTGGGGAGACTGATAGAGAAACACAGCACTGGGGAGACTGATAGAGAAGAGAGCACAGCACTGGGGAGACTGATAGAGAAGCACAGCACTGGGGAGACTGATAGAGAAGAAAGGACAGCACTGGGGAGACTGATAGAGAAGAGAGCACAGCACTGGGGATACTGATAGACAAGCACAGCACTGGGGAGACAGATAGAGAAGAGAGAACAGCACTGGAGTGACTGATAGAGAAGGGAGCACAGCACTGGGGAGACTGATAGAGAAGGGAGCACAGCACTGGGGACACTGATAGAGAAGAAAGGACAGCACTGGGGAGACTGATAGAGAAGAGAGCACAGCACTGGGGAGACTGATAGAGAAGCACAGCACTGGGGAGACTGATAGAGAAGAGAGCACAGCACTGGGGAGACTGATAGAGAAGAGAGCACAGCACTGGGGAGACTGATAGAGGAGCACAGCACTGGGGACACTGATAGAGAAGCAAGCACAGCACTGGGGAGACTGATAGAGAAGAGAGCACAGCACTGGGGAGACTGATAGAGAAGCACAGCACTGGGGACACTGATAGAGAAGAAAGCACAGCACTGGGGAGACTGATAGAGAAGAGAGCACAGCACTGGGGAGACTGATAGAGAAGCACAGCACTGGGGAGACTGATAGAGAAGCACAGCACTGGGGAGACTGATAGAGAAGAAAGGACAGCACTGGGGAGACTGATAGAGAAGCAAGCACAGCACTGGGGAGACTGATAGAGAAGAAAGCACAGCACTGGGGAGACTGATAGAGAAGCACAGCACTGGGGAGACTGATAGAGAAGAGAGCACAGCACTGGGGAGACTGATAGAGAAGCACAGCACTGGGGAGACTGATAGAGAAGAGAGCACAGCACTGGGGACACTGATAGAGAAGAGAGCACAGCACTGGGGAGACTGATAGAGAAGAGAGCACAGCACTGGGGACACTGATAGAGAAGAGAGCACAGCACTGGGGACACTGATAGAGAAGAGAGCACAGCACTGGGGACACTGATAGAGAAGAAAGGACAGCACTGGGGACACTGATAGAGAAGCACAGCACTGGGGAGACTGATAGAGAAGAGAGCACAGTACTGGGGACACTGATAGAGAAGAAAGCACAGCACTGGGGAGACTGATAGAGAAGAAAGCACAGCACTGGGGAGACTGATAGAGAAGAGAGCACAGCACTGGGGAGACTGATAGAGAAGGGAGCACAGCACTGGGGAGACTGATAGAGAAGGGAGCACAGCACTGGGGAGACTGATAGAGAAGCACAGCACTGGGGACACTGAAAGAGAAGAGAGCACAGCACTGGGGACACTGATAGAGAAGAGAGCACAGCACTGGGGACATTGATAGACAAGCACAGCACTGGGGAGACTGATAGAGAAGAGAGCACAGCACTAGGGAGACTGATAGAGAAGCACAGCACTGGGGAGACTGATAGAGAAGCACAGCACTGGGGAGACTGATAGAGAAGGGAGCACAGCACTGGGGAGACTGATAGAGAAGGGAGCACAGCACTGGGGAGACTGATAGAGAAGCACAGCACTGGGGACACTGATAGAGAAGAGAGCACAGCACTGGGGAGACTGATAGAGAAGAGAGCACAGCACTGGGGACACTGATAGAGAAGAGAGCACAGCACTGGGGACACTGATAGAGAAGAGAGCACAGCACTGGGGACACTGATAGAGAAGAAAGGACAGCACTGGGGACACTGATAGAGAAGCACAGCACTGGGGAGACTGATAGAGAAGAGAGCACAGTACTGGGGACACTGATAGAGAAGAAAGCACAGCACTGGGGAGACTGATAGAGAAGAAAGCACAGCACTGGGGAGACTGATAGAGAAGAGAGCACAGCACTGGGGAGACTGATAGAGAATGGAGCACAGCACTGGGGAGACTGATAGAGAAGAGAGCACAGCACTGGGGAGACTGATATAGAAGAGAGCACAGCACTGGGGAGACTGATAGAGAAGGGAGCACAGCACTGGGGAGACTGATAGAGAAGGGAGCACAGCACTGGGGAGACTGATAGAGAAGCACAGCACTGGGGACACTGATAGAGAAGAGAGCACAGCACTGGGGAGACTGATAGAGAAGAAAGCACAGCACTGGGGAGACTGATAGAGAAGGGAGCACAGCACTGGGGTCACTGATAGAGAAGAGAGCACAGCACTGGGGACACTGATAGAGAAGAGAGCACAGCACTGGGAACACTGATAGACAAGCACAGCACTGGGGAGACTGATAGAGAAGGGAGCACAGCACTGGGTAAACTGATAGAGAAGGGAGCACAGCACTGGGGAGACTGATAGAGAAGCACAGCACTGGGGAGACTGATAGAGAGGGAGCACAGCACTGGGGACACTGATAGAGAAGAAAGCACAGCACTGGGGAGACTGATAGAGAAGAGAGCACAGCACTGGGGAGACTGATAGAGAAGCACAGCACTGGGGAGACTGATAGAGAAGCACAGCACTGGGGAGACTGATAGAGAAGAAAGGACAGCACTGGGGAGACTGATAGAGAAGCAAGCACAGCACTGGGGAGACTGATAGAGAAGAAAGCACAGCACTGGGGAGATTGATAGAGAAGAAAGGACAGCACTGGGGACACTGATAGAGAAGCACTGCACTGGGGAGACTGATAGAGAAGCAAGCACAGCACTGGGGAGACTGATAGAGAAGAAAGCACAGCACTGGGGAGACTGATAGAGAAGGGAGCACAGCACTGGGGAGACTGATAGAGAAGGGAGCACAGCACTGGGGACACTGATAGACAAGCACAGCACTGGGGAGACTGATAGAGAAGAGAGCACAGCACTGGAGAGACTGATAGAGAAGGGAGCACAGCACTGGGGAGACTGATAGAGAAGGGAGCACAGCACTGGGGACACTGATAGAGAAGAGAAGCACAGCACTGGGTAGACTGATAGAGAAGCACAGCACTGGGGACACTGATAGAGAAGAGAAGCACAGCACTGGGTAGACTGATAGAGAAGCACAGCACTGGGGAGACTGATAGAGAAGAAAGGACAGCACTGGGGAGACTGATAGAGAAGGGAGCACAGCACTGGGGACACTGATAGAGAAGAGAAGCACAGCACTGGGGACACTGATAGAGAAGAGAGCACAGCACTGGGAACACTGATAGACAAGCACAGCACTGGGGACACTGATAGAGAAGAGAGCACAGCACTGGGAACACTGATAGACAAGCACAGCACTGGGGAGACTGATAGAGAAGGGAGCACAGCACTGGGTAGACAGATAGAGAAGGGAGCACAGCACTGGGGAGACTGATAGAGAAGCACAGCACTGGGGAGACTGATAGAGAAGAAAGGACAGCACTGGGGAGACTGATAGAGAAGCAAGCACAGCACTGGGAACACTGATAGAGAAGAAAGCACAGCACTGGGGAGACTGATAGAGAAGGGAGCACAGCACTGGGGACACTGATAGAGAAGAGAGCACAGCACTGGGGAGACTGATATAGAAGAGAGCACAGCACTGGGGAGACTGATAGAGAAGGGAGCACAGCACTGGGGAGACTGATAGAGAAGGGAGCACAGCACTGGGGAGACTGATAGAGAAGAAAGGACAGCACTGGGGAGACTGATAGAGAAGAGAGCACAGCACTGGGGATACTGATAGACAAGCACAGCACTGGGGAGACAGATAGAGAAGAGAGAACAGCACTGGAGAGACTGATAGAGAAGGGAGCACAGCACTGGGGAGACTGATAGAGAAGGGAGCACAGCACTGGGGACACTGATAGAGAAGAAAGGACAGCACTGGGGAGACTGATAGAGAAGAGAGCACAGCACTGGGGAGACTGATAGAGAAGCACAGCACTGGGGAGACTGATAGAGAAGAGAGCACAGCACTGGGGAGACTGATAGAGAAGAGAGCACAGCACTGGGGAGACTGATAGAGAAGCACAGCACTGGGGAGACTGATAGAGGAGCACAGCACTGGGGAGACTGATAGAGAAGAAAGCACAGCACTGGGGAGACTGATAGAGAAGAAAGCACAGCACTGGGGAGACTGATAGAGAAGAAAGGACAGCACTGGGAACACTGATAGAGAAGAAAGCACAGCACTGGGGAGACTGACAGAGAAGAGAGCACAGCACTGGGGAGACTGATAGAGAAGAAAGGACAGCACTGGGGACACTGATAGAGAAGCACTGCACTGGGGAGACTGATAGAGAAGCACAGCACTGGGGAGACTGATAGAGAAGCACAGCACTGGGGAGACTGATAGAGAAGAGAGCACAGTACTGGGGAGACTGATAGAGAAGAGAGCACAGCACTGGGTAGACTGATAGAGAAGAGAGCACAGTACTGGGGAGACTGATAGAGAAGAGAGCACAGCACTGGGTAGACTGATAGAGAAGAGAGCACAGTACTGGGGACACTGATAGAGAAGAAAGCACAGCACTGGGGAGACTGATAGAGAAGAGAGCACAGCACTGGGGAGACTGATAGAGAAGAGAGCACAGCACTGGGGAGACTGATAGAGAAGAGAGCACAGCACTGGGGAGACTGATAGAGAAGAAAGCACAGCACTGGGGAGACTGATAGAGAAGGGAGCACAGCACTGGGGAGACTGATAAAGAAGCACAGCACTGGGGAGACTGATAGAGAAGGGAGCACAGCACTGGGGACACTGATAGAGAAGAGAGCACAGCACTGGGGACACTGATAGAGAAGAGAGCACAGCACTGGGAACACTGATAGACAAGCACAGCACTGGGGAGACTGATAGAGAAGAGAGCACAGCACTGGGGAGACTGATAGAGAAGAGAGCACAGCACTGGGGAGACTGATAGAGAAGCACAGCACTGGGGAGACTGATAGAGAAGAGAGCACAGCACTGGGGAGACTGATAGAGAAGAGAGCACAGCACTGGGGACACTGATAGAGAAGCACAGCACTGGGGAGACTGATAGAGAAGAAAGGACAGCACTGGGGAGACTGATAGAGAAGAGAGCACAGCACTGAGTAGACTGATAGAGAAGAAAGGACAGCACTGGGGACACTGATAGAGAAGCACAGCACTGGGGAGACTGATAGAGAAGGGAGCACAGCACTGGGGACACTGATAGAGAAGAGAGCACAGCACTGGGGAGACTGATAGAGAAGGGAGCACAGCACTGGGGAGACTGATAGAGAAGAGAGCACAGCACTGGGGAGACTGATAGAGAAGAGAGCACAGCACTGGGAACACTGATAGACAAGCACAGCACTGGGGAGACTGATAGAGAAGAGAGCACAGCACTGGGGACACTGATAGAGAAGAGAGCACAGCACTGGGGAGACTGATAGAGAAGGGAGCACAGCACTGGGGAGACTGATAGAGAAGAGAGCACAGCACTGGGGAGACTGATAGAGAAGAGAGCACAGCACTGGGGAGACTGATAGAGAAACACAGCACTGGGGAGACTGATAGAGAAGAGAGCACAGCACTGGGGAGACTGATAGAGAAGCACAGCACTGGGGAGACTGATAGAGAAGAAAGGACAGCACTGGGGAGACTGATAGAGAAGAGAGCACAGCACTGGGAACACTGATAGAGAAG
Organism: Taudactylus pleione; assembly: GCA_031769625.1. Classification (NCBI taxonomy): domain Eukaryota; kingdom Metazoa; phylum Chordata; class Amphibia; order Anura; family Myobatrachidae; genus Taudactylus; species Taudactylus pleione. Next base: position 450,669 of record JAUIMM010000892.1, on the reverse strand, counting down.
AAAGCACAGCACTGGGGAGACTGATAGAGAAGGGAGCACAGCACTGGGGACACTGATAGAGAAGAGAGCACAGCACTGGGGAGACTGATATAGAAGAGAGCACAGCACTGGGGAGACTGATAGAGAAGGGAGCACAGCACTGGGGAGACTGATAGAGAAGGGAGCACAGCACTGGGGAGACTGATAGAGAAGGGAGCACAGCACTGGGGAGACTGATAGAGAAGCACAGCACTGGGGAGACTGAGAGAAGAGAGCACAGCACTGGGGACACTGATAGAGAAGAAAGCACAGCACTGGGGAGACTGATAGAGAAGAGAAGCACAGCACTGGGTAGACTGATAGAGAAGCACAGCACTGGGGACACTGATAGAGAAGAGAAGCACAGCACTGGGTAGACTGATAGAGAAGCACAGCACTGGGGAGACTGATAGAGAAGAAAGGACAGCACTGGGGAGACTGATAGAGAAGAGAGCACAGCACTGGGAACACTGATAGAGAAGAAAGCACAGCACTGGGGAGACTGATAGAGAAGAAAGGACAGCACTGGGGAGACTGACAGAGAAGAGAGCACAGCACTGGGGAGACTGATAGAGAAGAGAGCACAGCACTGGGTAGACTGATAGAGAAGAGAGCACAGTACTGGGGAGACTGATAGAGAAGAGAGCACAGCACTGGGTAGACTGATAGAGAAGAGAGCACAGTACTGGGGACACTGATAGAGAAGAGAGCACAGCACTGGGGAGACTGATAGAGAAGAGAGCACAGCACTGGGTAGACTGATAGAGAAGAAAGCACAGCACTGGGGAGACTGATAGAGAAGAAAGGACAGCACTGGGGAGACTGATAGAGAAGAAAGGACAGCACTGGGGAGACTGACAGAGAAGAGAGCACAGCACTGGGGACACTGATAGAGAAGAGAAGCACAGCACTGGGTAGACTGATAGAGAAGAGAAGCACAGCACTGGGGAGATTGATAGAGAAGAAAGGACAGCACTGGGGACACTGATAGAGAAGCACTGCACTGGGGAGACTGATAGAGAAGAGAGCACAGCACTGGGTAGACTGATAGAGAAGAGAGCACAGTACTGGGGACACTGATAGAGAAGCACTGCACTGGGGAGACTGATAGAGAAGCACAGCACTGGGGAGACTGATAGAGAAGCACAGCACTGGGGAGACTGATAGAGAAGAGAGCACAGTACTGGGTAGACTGATAGAGAAGAGAGCACAGTACTGGGGACACTGATAGAGAAGAGAGCACAGCACTGGGGAGACTGATAGAGAAGAGAGCACAGCACTGGGTAGACTGATAGAGAAGAAAGCACAGCACTGGGGAGACTGATAGAGAAGAAAGGACAGCACTGGGGAGACTGATAGAGAAGAAAGGACAGCACTGGGGAGACTGACAGAGAAGAGAGCACAGTACTGGGGAGACTGATAGAGAAGAGAGCACAGCACTGGGTAGACTGATAGAGAAGAGAGCACAGCACTGGGGAGACTGATAGAGAAGAAAGGACAGCACTGGGGAGACTGATAGAGAAGCAAGCACAGCACTGGGAACACTGATAGAGAAGAAAGCACAGCACTGGGGAGACTGATAGAGAAGAGAGCACAGCACTGGGGAGACTGATATAGAAGAGAGCACAGCACTGGGGAGACTGATAGAGAAGGGAGCACAGCACTGGGGAGACTGATAGAGAAGGGAGCACAGCACTGGGGAGACTGATAGAGAAGCACAGCACTGGGGACACTGATAGAGAAGAGAGCACAGCACTGGGGAGACTGATAGAGAAGAAAGCACAGCACTGGGGAGACTGATAGAGAAGGGAGCACAGCACTGGGGACACTGATAGAGAAGAGAGCACAGCACTGGGGACACTGATAGAGAAGAGAGCACAGCACTGGGAACACTGATAGACAAGCACAGCACTGGGGAGACTGATAGAGAAGGGAGCACAGCACTGGGTAGACTGATAGAGAAGGGAGCACAGCACTGGGGAGACTGATAGAGAAGCACAGCACTGGGGAGACTGATAGAGAGGGAGCACAGCACTGGGGACACTGATAGAGAAGAAAGCACAGCACTGGGGAGACTGATAGAGAAGAGAGCACAGCACTGGGGAGACTGATAGAGAAGCACAGCACTGGGGAGACTGATAGAGAAGCACAGCACTGGGGAGACTGATAGAGAAGAAAGGACAGCACTGGGGAGACTGATAGAGAAGCAAGCACAGCACTGGGGAGACTGATAGAGAAGAAAGCACAGCACTGGGGAGATTGATAGAGAAGAAAGGACAGCACTGGGGACACTGATAGAGAAGCACTGCACTGGGGAGACTGATAGAGAAGCAAGCACAGCACTGGGGAGACTGATAGAGAAGAAAGCACAGCACTGGGGAGACTGATAGAGAAGGGAGCACAGCACTGGGTAGACTGATAGAGAAGAAAGCACAGCACTGGGGAGACTGATAGAGAAGAAAGGACAGCACTGGGGAGACTGATAGAGAAGAGAGCACAGCACTGGGGAGACTGATAGAGAAGAGAGCACAGCACTGGGGAGACTGATAGAGAAGCACAGCACTGGGGAGACTGATAGAGAAGAGAGCACAGCACTGGGGAGACTGATAGAGAAGAGAGCACAGCACTGGGGAGACTGATAGAGAAGCACAGCACTGGGGAGACTGATAGAGAAGAAAGGACAGCACTGGGGAGACTGATAGAGAAGCAAGCACAGCACTGGGAACACTGATAGAGAAGAAAGCACAGCACTGGGGAGACTGATAGAGAAGAGAGCACAGCACTGGGGAGACTGATATAGAAGAGAGCACAGCACTGGGGAGACTGATAGAGAAGGGAGCACAGCACTGGGGAGACTGATAGAGAAGGGAGCACAGCACTGGGGAGACTGATAGAGAAGCACAGCACTGGGGACACTGATAGAGAAGAGAGCACAGCACTGGGGAGACTGATAGAGAAGAAAGCACAGCACTGGGGAGACTGATAGAGAAGGGAGCACAGCACTGGGGACACTGATAGAGAAGAGAGCACAGCACTGGGGACACTGATAGAGAAGAGAGCACAGCACTGGGAACACTGATAGACAAGCACAGCACTGGGGAGACTGATAGAGAAGGGAGCACAGCACTGGGTAGACTGATAGAGAAGGGAGCACAGCACTGGGGAGACTGATAGAGAAGCACAGCACTGGGGAGACTGATAGAGAGGGAGCACAGCACTGGGGACACTGATAGAGAAGAAAGCACAGCACTGGGGAGACTGATAGAGAAGAGAGCACAGCACTGGGGAGACTGATAGAGAAGCACAGCACTGGGGAGACTGATAGAGAAGCACAGCACTGGGGAGACTGATAGAGAAGAAAGGACAGCACTGGGGAGACTGATAGAGAAGCAAGCACAGCACTGGGGAGACTGATAGAGAAGAAAGCACAGCACTGGGGAGATTGATAGAGAAGAAAGGACAGCACTGGGGACACTGATAGAGAAGCACTGCACTGGGGAGACTGATAGAGAAGCAAGCACAGCACTGGGGAGACTGATAGAGAAGAAAGCACAGCACTGGGGAGACTGATAGAGAAGGGAGCACAGCACTGGGGAGACTGATAGAGAAGGGAGCACAGCACTGGGGACACTGATAGACAAGCACAGCACTGGGGAGACTGATAGAGAAGAGAGCACAGCACTGGAGAGACTGATAGAGAAGGGAGCACAGCACTGGGGAGACTGATAGAGAAGGGAGCACAGCACTGGGGACACTGATAGAGAAGAGAAGCACAGCACTGGGTAGACTGATAGAGAAGCACAGCACTGGGGAGACTGATAGAGAAGAAAGGACAGCACTGGGGACACTGATAGAGAAGAGAGCACAGCACTGGGAACACTGATAGAGAAGAAAGCACAGCACTGGGGAGACTGATAGAGAAGGGAGCACAGCACTGGGGACACTGATAGAGAAGAGAGCACAGCACTGGGGACACTGATAGAGAAGAGAGCACAGCACTGGGAACACTGATAGAGAAGGGAGCACAGCACTGGGGACACTGATAGAGAAGAGAGCACAGCACTGGGGAGACTGATATAGAAGAGAGCACAGCACTGGGGAGACTGATAGAGAAGGGAGCACAGCACTGGGGAGACTGATAGAGAAGGGAGCACAGCACTGGGGAGACTGATAGAGAAGAAAGGACAGCACTGGGGAGACTGATAGAGAAGAGAGCACAGCACTGGGGATACTGATAGACAAGCACAGCACTGGGGAGACAGATAGAGAAGAGAGAACAGCACTGGAGAGACTGATAGAGAAGGGAGCACAGCACTGGGGAGACTGATAGAGAAGGGAGCACAGCACTGGGGACACTGATAGAGAAGAAAGGACAGCACTGGGGAGACTGATAGAGAAGAGAGCACAGCACTGGGGAGACTGATAGAGAAGCACAGCACTGGGGAGACTGATAGAGAAGAGAGCACAGCACTGGGGAGACTGATAGAGAAGAGAGCACAGCACTGGGGAGACTGATAGAGAAGCACAGCACTGGGGAGACTGATAGAGGAGCACAGCACTGGGGAGACTGATAGAGAAGAAAGCACAGCACTGGGGAGACTGATAGAGAAGAAAGCACAGCACTGGGGAGACTGATAGAGAAGAAAGGACAGCACTGGGAACACTGATAGAGAAGAAAGCACAGCACTGGGGAGACTGACAGAGAAGAGAGCACAGCACTGGGGAGACTGATAGAGAAGAAAGGACAGCACTGGGGACACTGATAGAGAAGCACTGCACTGGGGAGACTGATAGAGAAGCACAGCACTGGGGAGACTGATAGAGAAGCACAGCACTGGGGAGACTGATAGAGAAGAGAGCACAGTACTGGGGAGACTGATAGAGAAGAGAGCACAGCACTGGGTAGACTGATAGAGAAGAGAGCACAGTACTGGGGAGACTGATAGAGAAGAGAGCACAGCACTGGGTAGACTGATAGAGAAGAGAGCACAGTACTGGGGACACTGATAGAGAAGAAAGCACAGCACTGGGGAGACTGATAGAGAAGAGAGCACAGCACTGGGGAGACTGATAGAGAAGAGAGCACAGCACTGGGGAGACTGATAGAGAAGAGAGCACAGCACTGGGGAGACTGATAGAGAAGAAAGCACAGCACTGGGGAGACTGATAGAGAAGGGAGCACAGCACTGGGGAGACTGATAGAGAAGCACAGCACTGGGGAGACTGATAGAGAAGGGAGCACAGCACTGGGGACACTGATAGAGAAGAGAGCACAGCACTGGGGACACTGATAGAGAAGAGAGCACAGCACTGGGAACACTGATAGACAAGCACAGCACTGGGGAGACTGATAGAGAAGAGAGCACAGCACTGGGGAGACTGATAGAGAAGAGAGCACAGCACTGGGGAGACTGATAGAGAAGCACAGCACTGGGGAGACTGATAGAGAAGAGAGCACAGCACTGGGGAGACTGATAGAGAAGAGAGCACAGCACTGGGGACACTGATAGAGAAGCACAGCACTGGGGAGACTGATAGAGAAGAAAGGACAGCACTGGGGAGACTGATAGAGAAGAGAGCACAGCACTGGGTAGACTGATAGAGAAGAAAGGACAGCACTGGGGACACTGATAGAGAAGCACAGCACTGGGGAGACTGATAGAGAAGGGAGCACAGCACTGGGGACACTGATAGAGAAGAGAGCACAGCACTGGGGAGACTGATAGAGAAGGGAGCACAGCACTGGGGAGACTGATAGAGAAGAGAGCACAGCACTGGGGAGACTGATAGAGAAGCACAGCACTGGGGAGACTGATAGAGGAGCACAGCACTGGGGAGACTGATAGAGAAGAAAGCACAGCACTGGGGAGACTGATAGAGAAGAAAGCACAGCACTGGGGAGACTGATAGAGAAGAAAGGACAGCACTGGGAACACTGATAGAGAAGAAAGCACAGCACTGGGGAGACTGACAGAGAAGAGAGCACAGCACTGGGGAGACTGATAGAGAAGAAAGGACAGCACTGGGGACACTGATAGAGAAGCACTGCACTGGGGAGACTGATAGAGAAGCACAGCACTGGGGAGACTGATAGAGAAGCACAGCACTGGGGAGACTGATAGAGAAGAGAGCACAGTACTGGGGAGACTGATAGAGAAGAGAGCACAGCACTGGGTAGACTGATAGAGAAGAGAGCACAGTACTGGGGAGACTGATAGAGAAGAGAGCACAGCACTGGGTAGACTGATAGAGAAGAGAGCACAGTACTGGGGACACTGATAGAGAAGAAAGCACAGCACTGGGGAGACTGATAGAGAAGAGAGCACAGCACTGGGGAGACTGATAGAGAAGAGAGCACAGCACTGGGGAGACTGATAGAGAAGAGAGCACAGCACTGGGGAGACTGATAGAGAAGGGAGCACAGCACTGGGGAGACTGATAGAGAAGGGAGCACAGCACTGGGGAGACTGATAGAGAAGCACAGCACTGGGGAGACTGATAGAGAAGAAAGGACAGCACTGGGGAGACTGATAGAGAAGAGAGCACAGCACTGGGAACACTGATAGAGAAGAAAGCACAGCACTGGGGAGACTGATATAGAAGAGAGCACAGCACTGGGGAGACTGATAGAGAAGGGAGCACAGCACTGGGGAGACTGATAGAGAAGGGAGCACAGCACTGGGGAGACTGATAGAGAAGGGAGCACAGCACTGGGGAGACTGATAGAGAAGCACAGCACTGGGGAGACTGATAGAGAAGAAAGGACAGCACTGGGGACAATGATAGAGAAGAGAGCACAGCACTGGGAACACTGATAGAGAAGCACAGCACTGGGGAGACTGATAGAGAAGAGAGCACAGCACTGGGGACACTGATAGAGAAGAAAGCACAGCACTGGGGAGACTGATAGAGAAGAGAGCACAGCACTGGGGAGACTGATAGAGAAGAGAGCACAGCACTGGGGACACTGATAGAGAAGCACAGCACTGGGGAGACTGATAGAGAAGAGAGCACAGCACTGGGAACACTGATAGACAAGCACAGCACTGGGGAGACTGATAGAGAAGAGAGCACAGCACTGGGGAGACTGATAGAGAAGCACAGCACTGGGGAGACTGATAGAGAAGAGAGCACAGCACTGGGGACACTGATAGAGAAGAGAGCACAGCACTGGGGACACTGATAGAGAAGAAAGGACAGCACTGGGGACACTGATAGAGAAGCACAGCACTGGGGAGACTGATAGAGAAGAGAGCACAGTACTGGGGACACTGATAGAGAAGAAAGCACAGCACTGGGGAGACTGATAGAGAAGAAAGCACAGCACTGGGGAGACTGATAGAGAAGAGAGCACAGCACTGGGGAGACTGATAGAGAAGGGAGCACAGCACTGGGGAGACTGATAGAGAAGGGAGCACAGCACTGGGGAGACTGATAGAGAAGCACAGCACTGGGGACACTGAAAGAGAAGAGAGCACAGCACTGGGGACACTGATAGAGAAGAGAGCACAGCACTGGGGACATTGATAGACAAGCACAGCACTGGGGAGACTGATAGAGAAGAGAGCACAGCACTAGGGAGACTGATAGAGAAGCACAGCACTGGGGAGACTGATAGAGAAGCACAGCACTGGGGAGACTGATAGAGAAGGGAGCACAGCACTGGGGAGACTGATAGAGAAGGGAGCACAGCACTGGGGAGACTGATAGAGAAGCACAGCACTGGGGACACTGATAGAGAAGAGAGCACAGCACTGGGGAGACTGATAGAGAAGAAAGCACAGCACTGGGGAGACTGATAGAGAAGGGAGCACAGCACTGGGGACACTGATAGAGAAGAGAGCACAGCACTGGGGACACTGATAGAGAAGAGAGCACAGCACTGGGAACACTGATAGACAAGCACAGCACTGGGGAGACTGATAGAGAAGGGAGCACAGCACTGGGTAGACTGATAGAGAAGGGAGCACAGCACTGGGGAGACTGATAGAGAAGCACAGCACTGGGGAGACTGATAGAGAGGGAGCACAGCACTGGGGACACTGATAGAGAAGAAAGCACAGCACTGGGGAGACTGATAGAGAAGAGAGCACAGCACTGGGGAGACTGATAGAGAAGCACAGCACTGGGGAGACTGATAGAGAAGCACAGCACTGGGGAGACTGATAGAGAAGAAAGGACAGCACTGGGGAGACTGATAGAGAAGCAAGCACAGCACTGGGGAGACTGATAGAGAAGAAAGCACAGCACTGGGGAGATTGATAGAGAAGAAAGGACAGCACTGGGGACACTGATAGAGAAGCACTGCACTGGGGAGACTGATAGAGAAGCAAGCACAGCACTGGGGAGACTGATAGAGAAGAAAGCACAGCACTGGGGAGACTGATAGAGAAGGGAGCACAGCACTGGGGAGACTGATAGAGAAGGGAGCACAGCACTGGGGACACTGATAGACAAGCACAGCACTGGGGAGACTGATAGAGAAGAGAGCACAGCACTGGAGAGACTGATAGAGAAGGGAGCACAGCACTGGGGAGACTGATAGAGAAGGGAGCACAGCACTGGGGACACTGATAGAGAAGAGAAGCACAGCACTGGGTAGACTGATAGAGAAGCACAGCACTGGGGACACTGATAGAGAAGAGAAGCACAGCACTGGGTAGACTGATAGAGAAGCACAGCACTGGGGAGACTGATAGAGAAGAAAGGACAGCACTGGGGACACTGATAGAGAAGAGAGCACAGCACTGGGAACACTGATAGAGAAGAAAGCACAGCACTGGGGAGACTGATAGAGAAGGGAGCACAGCACTGGGGACACTGATAGAGAAGAGAGCACAGCACTGGGGACACTGATAGAGAAGAGAGCACAGCACTGGGAACACTGATAGACAAGCACAGCACTGGGGAGACTGATAGAGAAGGGAGCACAGCACTGGGTAGACAGATAGAGAAGGGAGCACAGCACTGGGGAGACTGATAGAGAAGCACAGCACTGGGGAGACTGATAGAGAAGAAAGGACAGCACTGGGGAGACTGATAGAGAAGCAAGCACAGCACTGGGAACACTGATAGAGAAGAAAGCACAGCACTGGGGAGACTGATAGAGAAGGGAGCACAGCACTGGGGACACTGATAGAGAAGAGAGCACAGCACTGGGGAGACTGATATAGAAGAGAGAACAGCACTGGAGAGACTGATAGAGAAGGGAGCACAGCACTGGGGAGACTGATAGAGAAGGGAGCACAGCACTGGGGACACTGATAGAGAAGAAAGGACAGCACTGGGGAGACTGATAGAGAAGAGAGCACAGCACTGGGGAGACTGATAGAGAAGAGAGCACAGCACTGGGGAGACTGATAGAGAAGCACAGCACTGGGGAGACTGATAGAGGAGCACAGCACTGGGGAGACTGATAGAGAAGAAAGCACAGCACTGGGGAGACTGATAGAGAAGAAAGCACAGCACTGGGGAGACTGATAGAGAAGAAAGGACAGCACTGGGAACACTGATAGAGAAGAAAGCACAGCACTGGGGAGACTGACAGAGAAGAGAGCACAGCACTGGGGAGACTGATAGAGAAGAAAGGACAGCACTGGGGACACTGATAGAGAAGCACTGCACTGGGGAGACTGATAGAGAAGCACAGCACTGGGGAGACTGATAGAGAAGCACAGCACTGGGGAGACTGATAGAGAAGAGAGCACAGTACTGGGGAGACTGATAGAGAAGAGAGCACAGCACTGGGTAGACTGATAGAGAAGAGAGCACAGTACTGGGGAGACTGATAGAGAAGAGAGCACAGCACTGGGTAGACTGATAGAGAAGAGAGCACAGTACTGGGGACACTGATAGAGAAGAAAGCACAGCACTGGGGAGACTGATAGAGAAGAGAGCACAGCACTGGGGAGACTGATAGAGAAGAGAGCACAGCACTGGGGAGACTGATAGAGAAGAGAGCACAGCACTGGGGAGACTGATAGAGAAGAAAGCACAGCACTGGGGAGACTGATAGAGAAGGGAGCACAGCACTGGGGAGACTGATAGAGAAGCACAGCACTGGGGAGACTGATAGAGAAGGGAGCACAGCACTGGGGACACTGATAGAGAAGAGAGCACAGCACTGGGGAGACTGATAGAGAAGAGAGCACAGCACTGGGGACACTGATAGAGAAGCACAGCACTGGGGAGAGTGATAGAGAAGAAAGCACAGCACTGGGGAGACTGATAGAGAAGAGAGCACAGCACTGGGGAGACTGATAGAGAAGAAAGCACAGCACTGGGGAGACTGATAGAGAAGAGAGCACAGCACTGGGGAGACTGATAGAGAAGAGAGCACAGCACTGGGGACACTGATAGAGAAGCACAGCACTGGGGAGACTGATAGAGAAGAAAGCACAGCACTGGGGAGACTGATAGAGAAGAGAGCACAGCACTGGGGAGACTGATAGAGAAGAGAGCACAGCACTGGGGAGACAGATCAGTGTAACAGAGATTAGAAGTCGCCCATAGCAACCAATGAGCATTAATGTAGCATTTATCAAGTACATTCTATATAATGATAGCTAGAAAATTGGTTGCTATCGGTAACCTCTCCTCTCTTTAGAAGCTTTGATCTATCTTCTCATTATAAGAAGAGGAGTTACAGGTAAATATATATTGTTCAGTTATAACTGAAGGACCGAAAGTAATTCTCCAGTTACATGTAATATGCTTTACAGATTCCTCTCTGTGCTGTCAGTCAGTCAGTATGTACGAAAGGACTTAGGGCAGATTCAGACCCAGTCACAAGCGCTGAGTGCTCGCAACCGGGTCGATGGTGGCCCACAGCGCATGCGCACGATGGAGTCGGTTCCGTTGTGCGCATGCGCGTGACCCGGCTAGCGATGGGCAATCAGTCGCTCCGGGTCTCGCTCCAAAGGGGGCGAGCTGTCGATGTTGAGTGACAGCTCGCCCCGTTTGGTGGGCAGGCCAGGGGTGGCTGCCCAAACGGAGGCGTTCCCATGAGAACGCCTGCCATTTGGGGGTGGCCCCACTGACATCACAAGTGATGTCAGTGGAGAACTTCCGGCTCTGTTAAAGCCGAAAGCTCTCTGGGGCTTGCAAAGAACGAGACCCTACCACAAGGTTTTCGTCGCAAGCCCAATGGTCGCGATGGTCTTGACCATCGCAACTATCATCATGGCCGCTCGCTACAGCTGTGGGTGGTCACCGACAGCTATGCAAGCGGCCAAGATGCTGCACCAATAAAAAAAAAAAGCCCGGCCCTGATTCAGAGCGAGCGCTCTGTCATAGTGAACGGCTCTGAATCAGGCCATTAGGGCAGATTCACTATGGATCACAACTGCGTATGCACGCAGTTCAACTGCAATATTATGCTAATCCATTGCAATCATATGCTAATCCATTGCGATAACATGGAGTACCATCGCAGCCTCACACACACCTGTAACATGGAGTACCATCGCAGCCTCACGCACACCTGTAACATGGAGTACCATCGCAGCCTCACGCACACCTGTAACAAGGAGTACCATCGCAGCCTCACGCACACCTGTAACATGGAGTACCATCGCAGCCTCACGCACACCTGTAACATGGAGTACCATCGCAGCCTCACGCACACCTGTAACAAGGAGTACCATCGCAGCCTCACGCACACCTGTAACATGGAGTACCATCGCAGCCTCACACACACCTGTAACATGGAGTACCATCGCAGCCTCACACACACCTGCACAAGCTCTGACCTTTCTCAGGAATTCCTAACTTCCATGGGATCATTCATCCCTCCAGTAATGCAAAGGGAATGAATATACATGCGGGACAGAGAAGAAGAAGTACTGATTTCCCCATCTGTGTTCTGGCTCCATTTGTTATAATGTGTAAGGATCAATGATCCCTACAGCCTATATTTCTCCATTTACTGTACAGGTTGAGTCTCCCATATACAAAATGCTTAGGACCAGGGATATTTTGGATAACAGAATATTTCGTATTTTGGAATATTTGCATATCATAATGACATCTTGGGAATGGGACCCCAATATACACACAGAATGCATTTATGTTTCATATACACCTTATACACACAGCCTGAAGGTAATTGTCTAAGGCACAAATTATTACAAATATTGTATACAAAGTTTGTGTACATTGAACCATCAAAAATCAAAGGTTTCATTATCTCAGTCATGCCAAAATAATTCCGTATTTCTGAATATTTGGATATGGGAGACTCAACCTGTACTATGTGTTTCTTTACAGGGATCAATGATCCCTACAAGCCTCCATTCTCTGCTTTTTCTCCATTTATGAAAACTGAGAAGAGATGCTCGGAGCACAATATAATATATGGTAATCCTATGAGAGATACAGAGATCCCAGTCATATAACGAGGGGCTACTGAGGGGCTGCGACTGTAACACTGGCTGAGATGTGTTTTGATGAATTGGTTCCCAGTTCTGAGAATTACTGCGGGGGGATTCGGTGGTGTAAGAACTGGGCAGTTACCTCTCATCCAGGGAGAGTTCCTTCTGCTGCAGGTGAGGTTTGATCCCTGACATAGGCCGGATGTTGGTAGATAAGGCTTTGATGGTGTAGGTGGTTTCATTCTCCCTTGTTACATCGCTGTCGTAGCCTGAGAGTACACATGGCATGGAGACGTTATATCGTTATTTATGGGCATATCTCGGAGCGGCCGCAGCCAATAGCAGAGCTCAGTCACGTACCTCCATCCTCCTCAGAGTCCAGGTCGGACTCCTCGCTGTCGCACTGTCGGGTTTCTCTGTGTCCCTCCGCCTCATGAGTCCAGAGCATGAGAGAAGTGTCCAGTCCCCCTGCCGTGACCAGCAGGCTGTCGTCGTACACCCAGCGGAGGTTGGTCACGTGGGAGCTGTGGGCTACATACCTCTTGAACTTTCCAAACTTCCCCTGAAGATGACACAGCCTGTTTCATGAATGCAGTAAGACACAGAGGACTCTGCGGACTAATAACACGCGGTAACACTCTACCATGCAGGTTCCCAAGCTTGGTCCTCAGAGCACTGGATGTCCAGGCTAGTAGTAACTGACGTAGTACTAAGTCACCTGTGCTAATGCATGAACATCCTTAAAACCTGGACCATCAGGGTGCTTTGAGGACAGAGTTTGAGGACCTCTGCCCTACGGCACAGATAGGCAACTAGTTCTCTCTCTATTTAAAAAAAAAAATAAATCAAACAAACAAAAAAAAACAGTTAAATGATTTTTCAATTTTAGTTGAATTTTTTTTTTACAAATTGTATTATTTAGACTATATCACATTAATGAGAGGCGTGCAGCTGGTGTTCATACGACTGTCTGCCATCATTTTAGCTACTGTACAACTTGGTTTTTTTTGCATAATTCAGATGGTTTAACTGCATTTAACTTAGAAGGGAATTAGGACACCCAGAGACATAACACAATGCCCTTAGCTTTATTTTTTCAGAGTAACAATGGTGGTAACAATGTGTCACCTGCCTGGTAACACTGCGAGACCTGCAGATCTAACAGTACAGTAAGGTCACTAGAAGTTATACAGTCTGATGACTGAGGAGCAGCGGAAAGTAACTGTTATTCTGATACATTTGTGGCGATGCTTTATTCTTTGTATAGAGAACTAAACACACTATATGGAACCAAGGAGCTCATTCACACCCGCTTTTCAAGATGCGATCGCTCGCTGGGAAGAAAGGGGCTGGATATTTAAATAAAGTGCTCGCACTGTGTCGCATAAGGACGCCCACTATGTTTTAGCGAGCTACAGCAAAGTGCGCTTGCAAATGTCTGAAGACGCCCCCTTGCCACTCGCAACACACATCTCCGGGAAATGAAGGATTAATTGGGACCATCGTGAGCCATCGGAGCTGCTCACAGCCCTTGGGGTTGCCTTAGCCTGCCGCAAGCACCGCGATCAGTGCGGGCTGAAATACATGCAGGTGACGTGTACAATGACGCTACTTTGCTAATTATGCACGCCCTTTAAACTACGTTTTGGCGGCCAGACACGCCTGCGTTCGCACATCCACTCCCCCGTTTAAAAGCACTTTCCCCTGTTACCACCCACAAATGGCGCTGTCACTCAAAGTAGTGACCTGATAGTGGCTTACGAGTTACGAGCTACCAAAATCAGATCGCAACGAATGGCTTGCGCACACACACTGCGAATTATATGCATGTGCAGATGGGAGACAATCGCTCTTAGTGAGCGATCGTGCCTTAGCGAGCGGGTCTGAATCAGGTCCCAAGTACATACACAACGTATCACTACATATAAATCTAAACAAAGAATCTCTTGCCATGAAAGACTACATGTTCCTCTGGTTTATGGAGAATGCCAGGGGAGTCCGGCTTCACAAAGAATATGAAATCCAGATATTCAGCATTAGATGTGATATATCCTATATCCCACAATGTACCTATTGTGACTGCTGGCTCTGGTTCAGAGTATTCTCATTTACATTTTATACACAGCGGAGATCCATTCATTTACTCGCTAACAGTGACAAAGCAATACTGTATATCTATCTCATATCTATCTATTTCTATCCGTCTCATATCTATCTATAGATGAGTCCACATACATCTTACTTCCTTGCACTTTAAACAGCCCTTCTAGTTGCGCCATGCTGTGGCGTGACTCGGTAGCGCCGAGTGTCTTTTCGTGCAACGGTTTCCCTTTAAATGCGTCTTATTTATGTGTCAGGGTGCAGCTTCTGCTGATTACAATGATATGCGGAAGCCTATATTCTGTGTGCGACGGACTTCATCAGGCAACATGATGTGAGTGAGGGCTCTGGAGATGTACTGCGGTCAGCCGCGGCTACGTGACTGCTGAGAAGATAACGCAGACCTGTGGCGCCATGTAGGTGCATCTGCTTTACTTACCCAGCAGCCTAATAATCAGCCTAATAATTGTCTTCCCCTTTAGGATACTCCCACCCGGTACACAAAATTCTTACTTTTACTGGGTAGCGAAAAAGCTTCACAAATCCAAAATCGTCGCCAGTTGCCAGGACTTTGCCGTCATTGGTCAGGGAGGCTGTAGTCACATCGCTGACCTCTCCAATCACTGGCCAGATACCCTCGCAGCTCGGACCCAGGACACTCGTCCAAGAGGACCAGGACATTTTTTCTACCTGAGAAATAGGAAGCTCAGTAAATGCTGGCCTGCTGCGTCCGCTCAATACGTCACCAACAGTATGGATAACACCTCTACAGTCTCCAGCTGCACAGAAAATAGGGGCTGTCACCCCCAGGAACCCACCATTACCTGCACGGAGGGCCAGCTCACTAGTCTTCACACTTTCTCTGCAGTAGTTCTTCTATAGAGCTCTAATAAAGCGCAATCTGTGCCCGCCAGCGCCAATAGCCAGTCCTCCCATTCAGGAGACATCTGGGTAACTGGAGGATGCACCATATACAGCACTGATAGTTCCACATTGCTATTAACATTTAATTTTACCCATCCTATTTGCGCCATATGCTATGGGATGCCGGGCACGACTTAGAGACTCCACCACGGGCAGCAATTCCCATGCTTCAGTACTTTCCCCTAATTTTACATCTTAATTCATTAATAGTGTACTAAGGACCTGATTCAGACCCACTCGCTGGTTCGCGGCCGATATTTGCAATCTGCACATGCATCCCAATGCACGTGCATGAATCACTGCAGGTGGTCTGGAAGCGCTCGCTCGCCCAGCATAGACAGCCAATCTGAATGAGTGACAGGAGAGGCCGTTTGTGGGTGGTAACAGGGGCAGGGAACTACTAACGGGGGAGTGAAGGTGCGAACGCAGGAGTGCCTGAGTGTTGCAACGCCGTTTCAGAGGCGCGCATAATTAAAAGGCAGCGTCATAGTTGACGTCACTTGGTGGAATTTCACACTGAAGTGCTCGCAGTGCTTGCGGCAGGGTATAGTCAACCTTAAGCGCTGCGATCGCGTTCGATGATGCTTGACGTACCAATGTTTTTAGGCACTTCCATGAGATGACGTACGCAATTTTAAGAATGGATGGTGGGTGTCTACATACATGAAGTGATCGCACGCCAAGACATAGTGGGCGTGCTTATGTCTTGCTTTGTGATCGCTTGCCTTGCTGGGTGTGCGCCAGATTTGCATAAGCTGGAAGCGAGCGATTGCATCTAGCGAGTAGGTCTGAATCAGGTCCAAAGTACTTAGGATTAGTACTTTTGTTACAAAAGAATTGGTATAAAGTAGCAGCTTAAGCATAAGATGCATGGTGCTAGGTATGGTGCAGGTCACTTATATTGGACCTCTGGGCCTGATTCAGACCCAGTCGCAAGCGCTGTGCGCTCGCAACTGGGTCGATGGTGGCCCACAGTGCATGCGCATGACGGAGACCCGGCGTGAGACGGGCAATCCATCGCTCCGGGTCTCGCACCAAAGGAGGTGAGCTGTCGATGTTGAGTGACAACTGGCCCCTTTGGTGGGTGGGGTTTTCTGCCCAAACGGAGGAGTTCCCATGTGAAATCTCTCTGGGGCTTGCGGCAACGAAACCCTACCACAAGTCTCTTGTCGCAAGCCCGATGGTCGTGATGGTCTTGACCATCGCGACCATCAACCTGGCCGCTCGCTATAGCTGTGGGTGGTCACCCACAGCTATGCGGGCGGCCAGGAGGCCGCACAAAAAAAAAAAATGCCCTGATTCAAAGCGTCCGGCTCTGAATCAGGGCCTCTGGGCGTGATTCAGAGCCGCTCGTAAGCGGCCGCTCGTTCGCTCTGAGCGATGTTCGCACAACTGCGCATGCATATGGGTCGTTATGCGCATACCAGTCATTGCGGTCGGAAATCGTGCGCTCGCAAAACAGCGAGGGGCTGCTAATTTGATTGACAGAATGAGGCGTTTGTGGGTGGTAACAGGGGAAGGTGCTTGAAAACGGGGGAGTGGAGATCCGAACGCAGGCATTGCCTAACGGTCAAAAGGGCATTTAATGGGAGTGCATAATTAGTAAAGGAGCGTCATCGACCACGTCACTTGGTTGTCTTTTAGCCTGAACTGCTCGCAGTGATAGCGGTAAGAAAAACCTACAACAAGCACTGCGAGCAGTTCAGATGCCTTTCGATGTACCCGATTAATCTAATAAATACCGGAGATGACGTGTGATGCTAACGGCAAAGGGGCGTCTGTACAAAATAGTGAGCGCATTTTTCGTTTGCTCGCTCAGACATAGAGGCGTCAAACAAACCGCAAAGAGCGAGCGCTCAATTTAAATAGCCGGCCCCGCTTTTGGAACGACCGTCTGCAAATAGCGTCTGGCTCTGAATCAGGCCTTCTGTCTTTTCCCTTTTTACCCAGATTGCGTACTTTTTCCTGACTTTACAGTGCAGGTAGAATTCAGAGGGGTTTTACGAAGCCTCTCTGCTCACTACATCATGTGCCATGTAACTGTGGTTACCATGGTAGTCACATGACTAAGTCATTAATAGTAGCCCAAGAAAGAAAACCAAGGATTTATGTTAGGAAACAATAAAATCCCAATTTTTTAAAGGGAATGCTGCTACAACTGGTTTCTGACTAAAGGTGTATTTGTGGTTCTGAGCCCAACCTATGCAGAAACTGATGAGTCTGAATACAGTTTTCTAAAAGTTAATAATAATAATAACCAGTGACAACAAAATGTCTCATGCTTCATGGAGGTCCCTGGTTTCCTAGTGCACAAGTTCTCAAACTCGGTTCTCAGGACCCCAAACAGTGCATGTTTTCCAGATCTCCTCACAGAATCGCAAGTGAAATAATTAGCTCCACCTGTGGATTTTTAATATGGAATGGGTATGTAATGCCGGCTGACGGGATGTCTCCTCTCAGTATACAGACAGCGGAATTTTGATGGTTGGTATCCCAACAGGGGTTGGGTAAGTATACCTACTTATACCCCCCCCTTACCCACCTAACCTTCCCTTTAGTGCCTAAACCTAAACCCCCTTCCCCTGTGTGGCTACTGCTAAGGGCGCCCCGTACTTACTTCGTTCGGGCTGGTGTCCTTCGGCGTTCCGGAGTCGGGATTAAGATAGGTGTCGGTATTTCAACCAGTCTCATAACAACATCCCCTTTAAAATGTGTCGGTGAGTAATGAATACACCTGTGCACCAGCTACTGTAGGTGACCTGGAAAAAGTGAACTGTGCGGGGTCCAACGGACATAGTTTGTGAACTTATGTCCTAGTGCATCGGTAGTCCGTCTTCGCTGTGTTTTCGTTACCTTGGAATAAAAACTACTCTGTACCCTTTACATAATATGTGAGACTCGGTTAATAATTCATCTTGCTAGGGGTGGAATTACTGGTGGTGCAGCATATGCACTGCACCAGGGCCCCTGGGAAGTAAGGGCCCGACCACTGCCCAGACCAGCAATGAGTTTTCCCCTGGCCCAATGCCTGACCATTCTGAACAATGTCGGGTGACTGGCCCAGCGCTGGTAGCAGAGTGCGTCTGTCACCCACTGCCTCTCCCTGTCCCCATCTATCTCTCCCTGTCACAACTCTCCCTGTCCTCCTCTCTACCTCTGCCTGTCCCCCTCTGCCCGTCCCCTTCTACCACTCCCTCTCCCCCTCTACCTCTGCCCATCCCCTTCTATCTCTCCCTGTCCCCAGCTAGCTCTCCCTGTCCCCAGCTAGCTCTCCCTGTCCCCCTCTACCACTCCCTATCACAACTCTCACTCTCTACCTCTGCCTGTCCCCCTCTACCACTCCCTGTCACAACTCTCCCTCTCCCCCTCTACCTCTGCCCGTCCCCCTCTACCTCTGCCCGTCCCCTTCTATCTCTCCCTGTCCCCTTCTACCACTCCCTGTCACAACTCTCCCTCTCCCTGCCCCCCTCTACCTCTGCCCGTCCCCTTCTACCACTCCCTGTCACATCTCTCCCTCTCCCTGTCCCCCTCTACCTCTGCCTGTCACCCACTGCCTCTCCCTGTCCCCTTCTACCACTCCCTGTCACATCTCTCCCTCTCCCTGTCCCCCTCTGCCTGTCCCCGTCTATCTCTCCCTGCCCCCCTCTACCTCTGCCCGTCCCCTTCTACCACTCCCTGTCACATCTCTCCCTCTCCCTGTCCCCCTCTACCTCTGCCTGTCACCCACTGCCTCTCCCTGTCCCCTTCTACCACTCCCTGTCACATCTCTCCCTCTCCCTGTCCCCCTCTGCCTGTCCCCGTCTATCTCTCCCTGTCCCCCTCTACCTCTGCCTGTCCCCTTCTACCTCTCCCTGTCCCCTTCTACCTCTCCCTGTCCCCTTCTACCTCTCCCTGTCCCCTTCTACCACTCCGTCACATCTCTCCCTCTCCCTGTCTCCCTCTGCCTGTCCCCGTCTATCTCTCCCTGTCCCCTTCTACCTCTCCCTGTCACCTTCTACCTCTCCCTGTCACCTTCTACCACTCCCTGCCACACCTCTCCCTGTCCCCCTCTACCTCTACCTGTCCCCTTCTATCTCTTCCTGTCACCCACTGCCACTTCCTGTCCCCTTCTACCACACCTCTCCCTGTCACCCACTGCCACTCCTTGTCCTCTTCTACCACTCCCTGTCACATCTCTCCCTCTCCCTGTCCCCATCTGCCTGTCCCCGTCTATCTCTCCCTGTCCCCCTCTACCTCTCCCTGTCCCCTTCTACCTCTGCCTGTCACCTTCTACCACTCCCTGCCACACCTCTCCCTGTCCCCCTCTACCTCTACCTGTCCCCTTCTATCTCTTCCTGTCACTCACTGCCACTTCCTGTCCCCTTCTACCACACCTCTCCCTGTCCCCCTCTACCTCTGCCTGTCCCCTTCTACCTCTCCCTGTCACCCACTGCCATTCCTTGTCCTCTTCTACCACTCCCTGTCATACCTCTCCCTGTCCCCCTCTGCCTGTCCCCATCTATCTCTCCCTGTCCCCCTCTACCTCTGCCTGTCACCCACTGCCACTCCCTGTCCCCTTCTATCTCTCCCTGTCACACCTCTACCTCTCCTTCTCCCTCTCTACCTCTGCCCTATACCTGTCCCCCTCTACCTCACCCTCTGCCAGTTACCAACTGTATCTCTCTGTCCTCATCTACCTCTCCCTCTCACACCTCTACCTCTCTTTCCCTGTCACCCTCTACCTCTCCGTCACCCTCTACCTCTCCCTATGACCCGCTGTACCTCTCCATGTCACCCTCTGCCTCCCCGTCACCCACTGCCTCTACTGTACCTCTCCATGTCACCCTCTGCCTCCCCCTGTCACCCACTGCCTCTACTGTACCTCTCCCTGTCACCCAATGCAGTGCGGCATATTATGAAGTTGGGGTGGAGTGTGGTGGGGCAGGGAAGGAGATCCCAAAGTATATTTTTGCACCTGTGTCCACCACTCGCTAGTTCTGCCATCGCAACTTGCGGTATTTTACTTGCAGTACAACCGTTACAAATGTCTATTTCTGTCTATTCATGGCCACAATCTGCTGCTGCTCAAATAAATGTCGTTTTTCTGAAAGCTGATAACGCCCGTTTTCATGAAAGACATGATTTTCAATATACAATAGTTAAATAACGTAATTCCTGTTTTATTTCCAGCATTGCTACATATAATATTGTAAATGTATCTTACACTAATGTGCTGTAAAACAAATATTGTTGCAATTAAAAGTTATCATTCAGAAATAAATATACTTTTCATAAACGTGTCCCAAAAACTGGAAGTTGTTCTCATACCTCATGGGTTGGAATAATTTGTCTTTTCCCTCGCGGGGCCTCAAAAAACAGCTGCTCCTTAGCACCAGTGTTCACCTGTAGCAGCTTACCTGGAACAGCATAGCGAGGAAACTGAGCACAAGGTAGCATCCAACAGACCCCTCCCCACACTCCCCCCAAATCCTTCCCCCAGCACTGAGCGTTATACATTAACTAATAATATTATTACTATCATGAATACATTACTCTATTACATATTCAGCTATTCAATACAACAGGCAGAGTGAGCTCATATAATCTGCAAGACCCCGGGCCATAGGCGTCTCCTGACCCCCCCCCCCCACATACAATACTAATGTTACTGAGGAGGAAGCAGTATTAGGTCTGTCCACAGGGAAGAGGAGAAATATCACTATATAAACTCTGCTCTCTCCCCAGGAAGGTGCAGAACAGATGCCCAGAAATTCCCACTGAGGCCCAGACCACAGATTACAATGAGAATTAGGCCAGTTGATGTTTCTATCATTGCACAAGACCTTTTTCAGAACACAAAGAATTTATAAGATTTTCAATATATACCATAAACTGTACTGTCAGTATATGTATACATAATCCTATGTCCTAGCATTTCTCCTATCTCTACTCCTACTCTCCCCCCCAGTTCCTCCTTCCCTTCACCCCATAACTTCTCCCTTCCTCCCATTCTTTCCCCTTCCTCCCGTCTCCCAATGTTCTTTCTCCATCCTCCCGTCTCCCAATGCCCTTTCCCCGTCCTCCCATCTCCTCCCATTCTTTCCCCTTCCTCACGTCTCCCAATGTTCTTTCCCCGTCCTCCCATCTCCCAATGTCCTTTCCCCTTCCTCCCATCTCCTCCCATTCTTTCCCCTTCCTCCCGTCTCCCAATGTCCTTTCCCCGTCCTCCCGTCTCCCAATGTCCTTTCCCCGTCCTCCCGTCTCCCAATGTCCTTTCCCCTTCCTCCCGTCTCACAATGTCCTTTCCCCTTCCTCCCGTCTCCCAATGTCCTTTCCCCGTCCTCCCGTCTCCCAATGTCCTTTCCCCTTCCTCCCGTCTCCCAATGTCCTTTCCCCTTCCTTCCGTCTTCCAATGTCCTTTCCCCTTCCTCCCGTCTCCCAATGTCCTTTCCCCTTCCTCCCGTCTCCCAATGTCCTTTCCCCTTCCTCCCATCTCCCCCCATTCTTTCCCCTTCCTCCCGTCTCCCAATGTCCTTTCCCCTTCCTCCCGTCTCCCAATGTCCTTTCCCCTTCCTCCCGTCTCCCAATGTCCTTTCCCCTTCCTCCCGTCTCCCAATGTCCTTTCCCCTTCCTCCCGTCTCCCAATGTGCTTTCCCCTTCCTCCCGTCTCCCAATGTCCTTTCCCCGTCCTCCCGTCTCCCAATGTCCTTTCCCCGTCCTCCCGTCTCCCAATGTCCTTTCCCCGTCCTCCCGTCTCCCAATGTCCTTTCCCCTTCCTCCCGTCTCACAATGTCCTTTCCCCTTCCTCCCGTCTCCCAATGTCCTTTCCCCGTCCTCCCGTCTCCCAATGTCCTTTCCCCTTCCTCCCGTCTCCCAATGTCCTTTCCCCTTCCTTCCGTCTTCCAATGTCCTTTCCCCTTCCTCCCGTCTCCCAATGTCCTTTCCCCTTCCTCCCGTCTCCCAATGTCCTTTCCCCTTCCTCCCATCTCCCCCCATTCTTTCCCCTTCCTCCCGTCTCCCAATGTCCTTTCCCCTTCCTCCCGTCTCCCAATGTCCTTTCCCCTTCCTCCCGTCTCCCAATGTCCTTTCCCCTTCCTCCCGTCTCCCAATGTCCTTTCCCCTTCCTCCCGTCTCCCAATGTCCTTTCCCCTTCCTCCCATCTCCCAATGTCCTTTCCCCGTCCTCCCGTCTCCCAATGTCCTTTCCCCGTCCTCCCGTCTCCCAATGTCCTTTCCCCGTCCTCCCGTCTCCCAATGTCCTTTCCCCGTCCTCCCGTCTCCCAATGTCCTTTCCCCTTCCTCCCGTCTCCCAATGTCCTTTCCCCTTCCTCCCGTCTTCCAATGTCCTTTCCCCTTCCTCCCGTCTCCCAATGTCCTTTCCCCTTCCTCCCGTCTCCCAATGTCCTTTCCCCTTCCTCCCGTCTCCCAATGTCCTTTCCCCTTCCTCCCGTCTCCCAATGTCCTTTCCCCTTCCTCCCGTCTTCCAATGTCCTTTCCCCTTCCTCCCGTCTCCCAATGTCCTTTCCCCTTCCTCCCGTCTCCCAATGTCCTTTCCCCTTCCTCCCATCTCCCAATGTCCTTTCCCCTTCCTCCCGTCTCCTCCCATTCTTTCCCCTTCCTCCGGTCTCCCAATGTCCTTTCCCCTTCCTCCCGTCTCCCAATGTCCTTTCCCCTTCCCCCCGTCTCCCAATGTCCTTTCCCCTTCCTCCCATCTCCCAATGTCCTTTCCCCTTCCTCCCGTCTCCTCCCATTCTTTCCCCTTCCTCCGGTCTCCCAATGTCCTTTCCCCTTCCTCCCGTCTCCCAATGTCCTTTCCCCTTCCTCCCGTCTCCCAATGTCCTTTCCCCTTCCTCCCGTCTCCCAATGTCCTTTCCCCTTCCTCCCGTCTCCTCCCATTCTTTCCCCTTCCTCCGGTCTCCCAATGTCCTTTCCCCTTCCTCCCGTCTTCCAATGTCCTTTCCCCTTCCTCCCGTCTCCCAATGTCCTTTCCCCTTCCTCCCATCTCCCAATGTCCTTTCCCCTTCCTCCCGTCTCCTCCCATTCTTTCCCCTTCCTCCCGTCTCCCAATGTCCTTTCCCCTTCCTCCCGTCTCCCAATGTCCTTTCCCCTTCCTCCCATCTCCCAATGTCCTTTCCCCTTCCTCCCGTCTCCTCCCATTCTTTCCCCTTCCTCCGGTCTCCCAATGTCCTTTCCCCTTCCTCCCGTCTCCCAATGTCCTTTCCCCTTCCTCCCGTCTCCCAATGTCCTTTCCCCTTCCTCCCGTCTCCTCCCATTCTTTCCCCTTCCTCCCGTCTCCCAATGTTCTTTCCCCTTCCTCCCGTCTCCCAATGTCCTTTCCCCTTCCTCCCGTCTCCCAATGTCCTTTCCCGTCTCCCAATGTCCTTTCTCCTTCCTCCCATCTCCCAATGTCCTTACCCCTTCCTCCCGTCTCCCAATGTCCTTACCCCTTCCTCCCGTCTCCCAATGTCCTTTCCCCTTCCTCCTGTCTCCCCATGTTCCCCCCGCCTCTATTTCCCATCTCTGTATACTCTTCATTGCTCCACCTTATTCCTACAGCTCTGCTCAGTGCCGGGCTCAGTAGGGATATATTTCTCTCCAGTATAGCAGGGCTGTGGCAGAGGGGTGGCAATTCCAGACCTTATTCTTCTGGTGGAGTTGGGAGGTGCCGATTTGCATGACCTCTGCGGGGTGTATCGGCTTATTTGTGGGAGCACCGGCATGGAGGGAGGGGTCTGGTAAGAGCTCATTTGCAGAGACTGTGCTGTTGGGGCAGCCAGTGAGAGCTGTGTGAGGATGGAGGGGGCAGGGCCTGCTGCATTTCTCTAGTACACACGCGCCGTACAGCATTATATAGATATCCTGGTGAAAGTTACAATCTCGCACTTGTCCCTGTAGTGCAGTTTATGCTATTAGTCAGGTGACTTAAGGTCCCTCCTGTCGTCAGACACTTTGCCAAATTTGCACAGAGAGTCACTCACCCCTCATGTCCCAATCCAGGTGGGTGATATAGCTGGAAGACCCCTTGCACACGCCAACACGTTTACTGCTCATCACATTGTAAATATCTACAAAGTTATCATAGGAGGCAACTGCCAGGTATTTCCCAGTTCCTGAAATAAAGAGTAACACACAGGGCTTACAGAGGCTGGCAGCATCCCGGAGGCAACACAGACCCACAGGTCCATAACTTACCAGGGGAGAAGCGTATGTCCGAGATGACGTCCTTCCTGTGGTGAAAAGACACCAAATCTTCCAGGGTGTCAGCGTTCACAATTAAGAAGCTTCCGTCATTCAGACCGACGGCCAAAGCCTTGCCATCCGGAGAGAAAGAGCAGCAGCGACCACCTGGAGCAGCAGAGAGCAGGGTATTATACAAACATCACACGGCGACAGCAAACCCTTCATAGCACCTGCTGGCAATAAACAATGAGTAACACGTACTGTAGCAGCTGTTACTCATCATTACCTGTCACACATAGCAGCTGTTACTCATCAGTATCTGTCACACGTAGCAGCTGTTACTCATCAGTATCTGTCACACGTAGCAGCTGTTACTCATCAGTATCTGTCACACATAGCAGCTGTTACTCATCAGTATCTGTCACACGTAGCAGCTGTTACTCATCAGTATCTGTCACACGTAGCAGCTGTTACTCATCAGTATCTGTCACACGTAGCAGCTGTTACTCATCAGTATCTATCACATGTAGCAGCTGTTACTCATCAGTATCTGTCACACGTAGCAGCTGTTACTCATCAGTATCTATCACACGTAGCAGCTGTTACTCATCAGTATCTGTCACACGTAGCAGCTGTTACTCATCAGTATCTGTCACACGTAGCAGCTGTTACTCATCAGTATCTATCACACGTAGCAGCTGTTACTCATCAGTATCTGTCACACGTAGCAGCTGTTACTCATCAGTATCTGTCACACGTAGCAGCTGTTACTCATTGTAAAGACATAAGATGTGTGGTACAAATGTAGTTGCCCCATCTCAGTCCTCGCAACGTTTAATTAATTAACTTTTTAGCCCTGTGTGTTCCCCCATCCGTCTGCTAAGTGTATGTGTGATCATTCACATGACTTAATATACCCCTGCTACTGCAAAAGTATATTATGTACTGTAATAATGTAAGTAATTGTCATTTTTAGCAAACGGTGTAACCCCCACTGGGTGGTCACAATATCCTGGGAAATTGGAAGATTTCAAAACAGGTTACCGAAGGCAACTCCACATGTTAGTCACTGACTTTGGCTAAGAGGCCTCGCTCTGCCAAGGTGCTAGTGGAACGCATCACCAGTTCTGTGGATTTATACTTTGGAAATTCTGCAAGGACCTATACGCTATTCATTGCTGTGTGTTCTGTGATTAGCTTCTACTGCATGGGATCCTGGAAACGCTTGGTTGGACCCAGGGATTATCACTGCTGTGTGATCTCTGATAGTTTCTACGTGTGGGGTCCTGGAAGCGATTGAGTGGACTTATGCGCTACTCAGTGCCAGTGTGATCAGTGATAGTTTCTACTTTGGGGACTGAGGGTCTCTAGCTATTTAGTGGAATTGTTCTGGGATGTTATACTCTACTGGGACTGCCTCTGT
Source organism: Taudactylus pleione (assembly GCA_031769625.1). Lineage (NCBI taxonomy): Eukaryota > Metazoa > Chordata > Amphibia > Anura > Myobatrachidae > Taudactylus > Taudactylus pleione. The sequence goes on along the minus strand of JAUIMM010000892.1, from coordinate 424,675 downwards.
CTGGACTGCTACCTGTTTATTGCCTGTTCACTGTATTTACCGCTTGTCCATACATATTATCTGTTGCTTTGGAAAAATAATCCATCACGTTCGTTTCAACTGCTCGGTGTCTGGGTGATTGAGAGAACCCCGTATCCTCACATTTGGCGGCAGCGACAGTGGGATCATTCAGACACCAGCTTTCGAGCATAAAGTCATAAAATACAGCAGGGAATGGATCCAGAACCACTATGCTACAGATACCTCAAGAAGGGCCCACTGCAGGATCTCTGCTGAACAAAACAGATTGATTGGCAAAAGTAGCCCAGTGGGACCAAGATCATCCAGAGGAGGAGGACGATGTACCGGAGCAGATAGAGGGTCAGGGAACCACGGCGACAACGGCTTCCGGGGCAATGCCTACCATGGGAGGGGTAGATCAGTTGCGGGAGTTGCTGGCAGTGCTAGGACAAGGAGCAGCGGTACTGGGGGCCGCCCTGGGAGCACAGACCTACACCCCTGCCCCACCAGTATCGGTAAGTCAGCCAGCCAGGCTGCGATATCGGGACATACCGCCTTTTGATGAGGCCAGCTCAGACATTGATAACCATTTGCAGACGTTTGAATCAATGATGACTCTAACAAATATAGAGGCCACTCTGCTGCCTCAATCTTATGCACCCAGTCTGAGAGGAGGGCGCTGGAAGCGTGCCAGGCTTTGAGTCCAGAACAGACATTGTCCTATGAGGAGGTCTGGGGGGTGCTGCTTGCCAGATATGCGGTGACTGCTGAATCGTACCGCACTAAGGGCCTGATTCAGACCCACTCGCGAGCGGCTGTCCGCTCGCAAGTGGGTCGATGTTCTGGACTGAGCATGCGCACGACGGAGGGAGCTCCGTCGTGCGCATGCGCCAGACGCGACGAGCGAAGGAAAGTCCTTCGCTCGTTGTGTCCGATCAAAGGGGGCGTGCTGTCAATGTTGATTGACAGCACGCCCCCTTTGGTGGGCGTGCCGGGGGCGTGCCTCCCTGACGGGGGCGTTCCCACGGGAACGCCTCCCATCAGAAGCCGGCCCACTGACATCACTAGTGATGTCAGTGGGAGTGATTTTGGCTCTGATAGAGCCAAAATCACTCCGGAGCTTGCGGTTGAAAACCTCAACCGCAGGCTCCGGCTCGCAATTTCGATGGTCGCGATGGTCTCGACCATCGCGGCCATCACAATGCACGCTCGTATAGCCTGTGGGTGGTGACCCACAGCTATACGAGCGTCCAGGAGGACGCTCCATGAAAATGGAGCCCGGCCCTCATTCAGAGCGTGCGCTCTGCTCAGAGCGTACGGCTCTGAATGAGGGCCTAAGTTCCGGTCAATGTCATGGAAAGGGGATACCTCATTTACAGAGTTTAAAAACCTGTTGCGGCGGAACTGTGACAGATGGCTGGCCGGAAAGCAGGCACTCACTGTAGTGGAGGTTAGAAACGTTATTATCCTGGAACAGTTGCTTAACAAGATGCCCCCGGAAATTAGAGTGGGTGGCGGATCGGAACCCCACCACTCCGGAGAACGCAGCACACCTAGCTGACGAGTTCACAGCTAACAGGCCCCGGTGGAGAGGAGCCAACCCGGTAGAGAGGTCAGCCCCCCGACGGCCCCAACAAGACCAGAATCCCTACCTGGCAACCCAGTGCCTGGCCCCACTACACACCCCAGCTCTGCAAACGGCCAATGCAAGGCCGCGGGGCCCTGCACTTCCAGAGCCTCAGCTGTGCTTCAACTGTCACCAGGTAGGGCATGTGCAGCGAGACTGTCCGCTGGGAAGAGGACCATTTCCAGGTGCCCGACCAGCTGTGCCCAGGGTAGCTGTGTGCCAGGAAACAACATTTGGGGGTGGGGAGGGGAACTGCGTTCCCGATGCGCCAGAGGCGGAGGAAGTAGCATATCAAGTGGAGGTAGTAGCAGCTATTGGGAAAGCTACCCCGGATAACATGAAAACACACCTACAGCCTGTTAAAGTCAATGGACAGGAACTGCAAGGATCGAGAGACTCCGGGGCCTCCATTACCCTGGTCCGACCGGAGTTAATCCCCCCTGCCAACTATTGGAGAAACGGAAAATTAAAATCTCCATGGCCGGAGGGCAGATCACTGTTATCCCCATGGCCCCGGTACACTTGGATTGGGGCCGGGAACTCAGGGGAAGTGGAGGTGGGACTTTTGGGTGGGTTATACATACTGACTGTAGTCGAATATGCGACTAGATACCCTGAGGTAGTGGCCCTGGCATCCATAGAGGCTGAGCATATCGCCCAGGCTATCATGGATATCTTTAGCCGTGTAGGATTTCCCCAAGAAGTAGTTACCGATCAGGGTACACAATTTCAAGGGGACTTGCTGCAAACAGTATGGGACAAATTTGGGGTTCATCCCTTCCGCACGACGGCCTACCATCCCCAGAGATAATGGGCTCTGTGAGAGGTTTAATGGGACCCTAAAGCAGTTGCTGAATCGGAAGGGGGGGATTGGGAGAAGTTGTTGCAGCAGCTATTATTCGCGTACCGCGAAGTGCCACAAGATTCCACTGGATTCTCCCCTTTAGAGCTATTATATGTGCAAAGGGTACGAGGGCCTCTAGACCTAGTCCGGGAAAGCTGGGAAGAGACATTCCAGGAACCTGAGGGTCCTGTCCTGGAGTATGTAGTCCAAATGAGGGAGAGATTGCAGCGTTTGATGCAGCTTGCGCATGACCACATGCTGGGGGCACAGGAACGGTAGCACATGTACTGCAACCAGCGGGCGCATGAAAGGGAGCTAGATATTGGGCAGAAAGTGATGATTCTAGTACCTGCCCGAGAGCACAAGTTACAAGCAACCTGGGCAGGGCCCTATACCATCGTAGGTCGTCAGGGCCAGGTAGATTATATTGTTGCCCTAGGTCCAACAGGGAAGCAGGTGGGTACCTACCACATAAATTGGTTAAAGGAGTATGTCACCAGAGAAATAGGGGCTGTGGCAATCTGCTGCCCACCTATGGATGACCCAGAGACTGACCCTATCCCTGACATTTTAGCAGCAACCAAAAAGTATCTAGGGGTAGAGGCAGTGCCCATAGGCTCACAGTTAACAGAAACCCAGGCCAGACAGATGAGGGAGGTGTTGGAGGTAGAGAGACCTCAATTCACCAGTAGACCAGGGCGCACCCATGTAGTGGCCCATCATGTCGACACCGGAGGGGCTCAACCCGCATATTGGGTGAGTCCAGAGGTGCTGGACATGATCAAAAAAGAGGTTGATGAAATGCTGGCACTTGGGGTCATTGTACCATCCACTAGTCCCTGGGCAGCCAGTATAGTTTTAGTGCCTAAGAAGGATGGGAGCACTCGCTTCTGCGTGGACTATAGGAAGCTGAATGAGGTGACTGTGACGGATGCATACCCCATGCCCCAGGTAGATTAGTTGCTAGACAGGTTGGGGGTGGCTCTCTATGTATCCACTGTGGACCTTAGTAAGGGGTACTGGCAGATACCCTTTACCAGGGAGGCACAGGAGAGGTCTGCATTCAGCACCCCATTTGGGCTATTTGAATTCGCAGCCATGCCCTTTGGTATGAAGAATGCCCCAGCCACCTTTCAGCGTACAGTAGATCGCGTGCTGACAGGGTGTCAGGAGTTCGCCCAGGCATACCTGGATGACACAGCCATTTTTAGTGAGACCTTGGAGGAACATCTGCAGCATGTTGCCCAGGTGCTAGCCCGGATTAGGCAGGCGGGGTTGACTATCAGACCGGACAAATGTCAGATGGGGATGGCAGATGTGTTGTATCTCGGGCACAGGGTTGGTGGAGGCCAAATTCGTCCAGAGCCGGCACAAATTGAGGCCATCTTGAAGTGGCCTCACCCCACTAACCAAAAACAGGTACGTGCCTTCCTTGGAACGGCAGGGTACTATTGGAAGTTTGTGCCCCAGTACAGCACCATTGCCAAGCCATTAACTGACCTGACGACCAAAAGGTAAACCCGAGAAATAGACTGGACCCCTGAGTGTGAACGGGCTTTTTCCCAGCTTAAGGAAATTTTGTCCCAGTCCCCAGTATTAGCAGCCCCCGACTTTCGCAAGCGGTTCATTGTGGAATAGGAGCTGTGTTGAGCCAAGGAGGGGAAGATGGATGTGAACACCCAGTGGCTTTACTCTCGCGGAAGCTTGTCGACCGTGAGGTAGCCTACGCCACTATTGAAAAGGAGTGTCTGGCTATAGTCTGGGCCCTTAAGAAGCTGCAGCCATACGTGTAAGGGCGCGAATTCTAGGTGGTCACAGATCATCACCCCCTTAGTTGGCTACAACGTACCGCAGGAGACATGGACGCTTGCTAAGATGAAGTTTGGCCCTGCAACTGTACACCTTCACTATTTCCCACAAAAAGGATAGAGATCACGGAAACACGGATGGCTTGTCCCGTCAGCAGGAACCAGACCCAGTTCTACACAACACAGGAAGACCTAGCACCGCCTCGCCCAGTCAGTAATGATTCCGTATCCCCCCCTGGGAACAAGGCCTAAAAAGTGGGCGAGGAATGTAAGGACATGAAATGTGTGGTACAAATGTATTTGCCGCATCTCAGTCCTTGCAGAGATTAATTAACTTTTTAGCCCTGTGTGTTCCCCCATCGGTCTCCTAAGTGTATGTGTGATCATTCACATGACTTATACTTTTGCAGTAGCAGGGGTATATTATGTACTGTAATAATGTAAGTAATTGTAATGTTTAATACTGGATAAGCCTTGATGTTAGCTTGGTCCATATGTCTGTGTTAGTCATAACCACTAGAGCAAGGTGACACCTCCCAGAACAAAAGACCCTCTAAGTTAATTCCCACCTCCCCAGGGGACGCTCAGGATTTACTCCTCCTTCCATTTGCCTGTTTTGTGTCTCACTTCAATCTCTCAGACTGAACGGAGCCATCCCAGAAGGGAAGTAATATCAGGGGGAGGTAGGAGATAAGGGACGTGCACCAATCAGGAAATGGTGCAACTCCCCTGGGTGGTCACAATATCCTGGGAAATTGGAAGATTTCAAAACAGGTTACCGAAGGCAACTCCACATGTTAGTCACTGACTTTGGCTAAGAGGCCTCGCTCTGCCAAGGTGCTAGTGGAACGCATCACCAGTTCTGTGGATTTATACTTTGGAAATTCTGCAAGGACCTATACGCTATTCATTGCTGTGTTTTCTGTGATTAGCTTCTACTGTATGGGATCCTGGAAACGCTTGGTTGGACCCAGGGATTATCACTGCTGTATGATCTGATAGGTTCTACGTGTGGGGTCCTGGAAGCGATTGAGTGGACTTATGCGCTATTCACTGCCAGTGTGATCAGTGATAGTTTCTACTGTGGGGACTGAGGGTCTCTAGCTATTTCGTGGAATTGTTCTGGGACGTTATACTCTACTGGGACTGCCTCTGTCTGGACTGCTACCTGTTTATTGCCTGTTCACTGTATTTACCGCTTGTCCGTACATATGATCTGTTGCTGTGGAAAAATAAACCATCACGTTGGTTTCATCTGCTCGGTGTCTGGGTCATTGAGAGAACCCCGTATCCTCACACTCATCAATTTCTATCACACATAGCAGCTGCTGTTACTCATCGCAATATATTACAGGTAGCAGCTGTTACTCATTGCAATTTATCACAGGTAGCAGCTGTTACTCATTGCAATTTATCACACATAGCAAATGTTACTCTTCACAATCACACATAGCAAATGTTACTCATCGCTATCACAGGTAGCAACTGTTACTCATTGCTATCTATTACACGTAGCAGCTGTTACTCATTGCTATCTATTACACGTAGCAGCCGTTACTCATCGCTATCTATCACACGTAGCAGATGTTACTCTTCAGTATCTATCACATGTAGCAGCTGTAACTCATCGCAATCTATTACAGGTAGCAGCTGTTACTTACCGCAATCTATTACAGGTAGCAGCTGTTACTCATCAGTATCTGTCACACGTAGCAGAGGAATGGGTATGAAATAATGCCTAACCCTAATCCCCTCTCTAAGTGCCTAACCCTAACCACCCCCTTCCCCGCTGCCTAAACCTAAGTCCCCCGGGGGGGTGCCTAACCCTAAGTCCCCCGCCCGGGGGTGCCTAACCCTAACCCTCCCTCCCCCTAGCCTAACCCTCCCAGCGGGGTGCCTAACCCTAAGTCCCCCCCGGGAGCCCTAAACCTAACCCTCCCTCCCGTGGCTGTCCGCTCACGGCGCCCGGCATCACTACGATCGGGATGCCGGGCGCCGGTCTCCCGGCGTCGGGGAAATGCGGGCGTCTACATCTAGACGCCCGGCATTTCACCCTTGCCGGGATATGACAGTCGGGAAGCCGGCTGCCGGTATTTAGGCAGTCTGCTTCCCGATTGCTTCCCGTAGCAGATGTTACTCATCGCAATCTATCACATGTAGCAGCTGTTACTCATCACTATCTATCACATGTAGCAGATGTTACTCATCACTATCTATCACATGTAGCAGCTGTTACTCATCACTATCTATCACATGTAGCAGCTGTTACTCATCACTATCTATCACATGTAGCAGCTGTTACTCATCACTATCACACGTAGCAGCTGTTACTTATCGCAATCCATTACAGGTAGCAGCTGTTACTCATCAGTATCTGTCACATGTAGAACATACTCTGGATTCACAGACACGTTATCCCTTGTCCAATACAGACCTAAAACCTAATTCTGGTGCCTGCGACATAAATAGACAATTTATGGTACAGTGCAGAAGTTCCATTATGTCTCCAGCTATTCTCTTGGGTCAGTGAATAGGTTTATCAGCATTCCTATCCTCATCAATCATCCCATCACTCCGTCACTGAGACAGGTAATATGTCCATCACTAAAGGACTCAATCAGATGGCAATCAGTCCATCAGGAACTCATCTATAAGACAGACAATCAGTCCGCCAAACACAATCAATAAAGCAGGCAATTAATCCATCACTCAATCAGGAAGAGAGACAATCAATCTGTCCTAGGTGCCGGTGTCAGCACAGTACGGGCGAGTTATTACACATATCCCAGCACCACACCCTAAGGACTATGAGCTACCCGCAGATTCTTCTTACCCTTCTTGAGTTTGCGCACGGCCAGCATGCAGTGGCTCGGAGACAGGTCCCAGATGCGGAGAGTCTTATCATCACTCACAGTGGCACAGATTGGTAAGTGAGGGTGGGTGGCCAGACCCCAAACCTCTCCTTCCATGTGTCCCTGGTGAGCACAAGGAGAGGATTGCTGAGTATCAAACAGGAGAGACCCATCAAAAGAAAAACAGAACTTACCCATCACTGAACGGACACATCCATAGCCAAATACATCAGTGTCTCTGGCCTCCTCTACATTCACGTTATCTGCCAGCTCTTACCGAAAGTATGACGGCGGAGGGGGCAGAATATAGATCGTATTTAAGAAATACAGCCAAAAATAAATGCTACACAGCTCCCTCCCCTCTTCAATAACGGTCATATGTTTTCATATACACGTACCCAGAACTTGCAGCCCTGATATAGTACTCCCTAAACACTACACAGCGCTCAGCCCCCTGCCATCAGCCCTGATATAGTACTCCCTAAACACTACACAGCGCTCAGCCCTCTGCCATCAGCCCTGATATAGTACTCCCTAAACACTACACAGCGCTCAGACCTCTACCATCAGCCCTGATATAGTGTTCCCTAAACACTACACAGCGCTCAGCCCTCTGCCATCAGCCCTGATATAGTACTCCCTAAACACTACACAGCGCTCAGCCCTCTGCCATCAGCCCTGATATAGTACTCCCTAAACACTACACAGCGCTCAGCCCCCTGCTATCAGCCTGCATAGGGAAAGATTACACGGGTCTGCAGACCCTCGTTTCCATGCCTCACTCATCAGCTATGTGCTACCAATAGTTATGAGTATGGATTAGTCTACGTAGTCTGAAGTGAATAAATATTGACAGGGTTGAGCTATGTTACAGTTTTTGGAGTGAAGCCCTGTCTTGGGTGTGCCAGAGCTAGGACTCTAATAGGGCTGATTGTGTGACTCCCTTTTACTTTCATTATACATTTTTTCATCCTTGAATAAACTGTGTGGACATTCAGTTATTTTATTGTCATAGTGTGGAACCCTCCTACATTATACAGGTCACTATTCCTACTAAGAACACAGACTCTGAGTGCTCAGTTACCTGGACAAGCAGAGTGACCGGCCCACTCTTATCCACCTCCAGGATCTCACCGTTCTTTGTCCCCACTAGGATATGGCCATGTCCCAATGATATGGCACGGATGGAAGGATTATCTTCCAGGAGCAGCCCTGCATTGGGGGAAATATAGCGTAACTGGATAGAAATATCTACCGCTCATTAAATATTATATATATATATATATATATATATATATATACACATACACCCATACATCCATACATACACAGTCTGGATTGCAAAAGTGATGCTTGGTTTTAATATAAACTATTACACAGAAAAAATATTCACATTTTTCTCGGAGTAATAATACGGCACTGATGTCCCACGTAGCTATTTCTCTGCAAATGAGAGCAATGGGCAATTTCCATTAATCAGATCAGGGACTAGACGCGGTGTGCAGGGCCTGCTCCAGGTGTCTGAGCACCCTGTGCAGGCCCGTTAGGATGTGCCCTGTCATTGCGTGCGACCAAAATGGGGGGAGGGGTGGCCTCATTAACATAGGCCACACCCCCTAAGTTACATTATTAGGAGACGTGCCCGCATGGCACGCCTCCAAATAACGTCAGGCTGGGGGTAAAGCCCAGCCCTCCGTCACAGGCTGGGCTTTCGCCAGCCCTCTCCTGTCAGTGAATGGATGCCGCGCACATGCTCACTCCGGGGGTCTGGCACCGACACACAGCTGCGGCGGTGGGGGTCCCCAACCTAACGATTTGACCACCCGCGGGCCACTTCGGCGAAGTGGCCCGCGGGTGGAACAGCGGGACAGTACTGAAATCGGGATACTGGGGAGGGGTGCCGCCCTCTATGGGTGGCGACCGTCTGCGACCGCATTGGTTGAACACCCCTAGAGCCGGCCCTGGCGGTGTGCACTAATTATAAGTCATTGAGCCATCCCCACATCACCTTTAGAGCCAGGAGCCAGTGCGGCTCTCTTGATAGCGTAGGTTTTCAGACATCGCTCAAAGGAATCATCCCACAAAGCCACCACTCCGTCCTTCCCACCAGTTACAAAGCCCTGTGATAAGAAAAGCATAGTATCACGTTCATAGAGCATTTTCCCAGCACGGTGTAGCGACAAATAGGAATACACATTATTATGAAATACTAGTATGCCCGTGGCGAACATTTCTCCAATCTAAACCCAGAATATACGTATGGAAAATGCTTCGCTAGATAATGGCTACAACATATGTTAGTACGACGGAATCGGGTAATAAAAGGTGTGCGTGACACATAACCAGCTAAGCCACACCCTTTTATGGTTTTTGAGGATTTTTTTTATTAGTAACATTTCGCCAATTTGTACGTGCGATGATATATTTGGCCATGGACCGTTTCCAGGGGGAACTGCGAGCTCAGCCTCTATAGATGCAAATGATAATGCACAGTTACTCCGCCTCATCGTCTCCCAGCCTCTCGCCAATCAGCAGTTGCCGGCAGCTCTCGTGGAAAGCAGAGAAAAGAGGAGTTGCTATTGAGACGTAAACCCGGGGCTGATTGGCTGGGAGTTGCGAGCCTGCAATCTAGTAGCTGAAGAAAGTAGGTGAGGTAAGAGCGCCCCCTACGGCAGCAGCCACACGTCTTGTGCCGCCCGCACGTCCTCATTATGTAGTAGCTACGTCATGCAGCCATGGCGGCCAAACACGAGCCTAACTGGGCAGAATGTAAACAGTGCCCGCACATGGCTAGGGTCCATGTGAGAGCACAGACCACCAGTACTGCGTGAGAACAGCAGCCGGCGGCCACCCTATCCCGCTTCCCCTGGGTCACTGTGCCGGCTCTGTGTTCTGGTAACTTTCTTGACATTTTAAGATTAACTATACCAAAGCATTTATTATGGTTTTTGTCGAATTTATTTTTCATCAAATTCTATACAGTTTTATTCAAAATTCTGTAATTTATTGCCGATTGAAATCCATCGCAAAAGAATCACATTAATATCTTAGTCTTTGAGACATTCAAATTCAAAGAGCGTTCCGGACAAAAGGACTAAGCAAATTATATCTATAAGATAACTGAAAATGAACAGACACAATAGTCTTTTCTTTTGTTGAAATCCAAGTTACTACTCAACCTCAAGAACTGGCTCATGTAACCTGTCTCTACGATAGCACAATTTAGAAGAGATGATCCGGTCTACAGTAGACATGAATCTCAGGCCCTACATTCTCTAATATATGAAGTGTAAATCTGTTTGCACCTTTGCAATATCGTGTGACTAAAATGGGTCTTATAGGTTCCTGAAGTCTTAACTTATGAAGGAATCCCAGATATTGGGAGTCCGTTCTCATATTACTCCACATTACAGTCAGACTCTGGATTTGTCAGCTGTAAGACACAAGTAAACATTGGCCAAATCAGTCATGACTGGTTCCTCTCACCTTATCTAGGGCGTGCATACTAAACACAGGCCCATCGTGAGCCTTCACAGTTTTCATAAGGAACAAGTCTCTCCAAATACAGACATCACCACTTGATGTTCCAGAATAGGACATCTCTTCTGTCCAGCCGTAAACAACACACATTGTTGTGTCCATCTTCGCCCCAGTTCCTATACAGGCTTTGCGTCCTATAAGACCCCCACCTGCAAGGAAATGACAGCTCACATTTTATAGTGAAACACAGATGGTCAGACTTTTACATTGTTACTTTTTTAATAGATCTTGACATATTATCCATCCTAATGATTCTTCCCACAACTATATTTCTCCACCATAAACTCATTTCACATCTATTTCTATATCAACCCATAGAATTTTAAGTTATTTCTCTCATATGTTTCTCAGAGGTGGATTTATAGTTTTGTTACTTACTATCACAGTTCAATGGTCTTCACAACTTTCTGACTGTGGGGGTCATTCAGACCCGCTCGTGAGCGGCAGTACGCTCGCAAGCGGGTCGATGTCCCCCACTGCGCATGCGCACGACGGAGGGAGCTCCGTCGTGCGCATGCGCGAGACACGGAGAGCGACGGGCTCTCCATCGCTCCGGGTCTCGCACCAAAGTGGGCATGCTGTCGATGTTGATTGACAGCACGCCCCCTTTGGTGGGCGTACCGGGGGCGTGCCTGCCAGACGGAGGCGTTCCCATGGGAACGCCTAAGGTCTCAAGCCGGCCCCACTGACATCACTAGTGATGTCAGTGGGAGTGATTTTGGCTCTGATAGAGCCAAAATCACTCCAGGGCTTGCGGCAGCGAGACCCTACCGCAGGGTCTCCGTCGCAAGCCCGATAGTCGCGATGGTCAAGACCATCGCGACCATCGTCATGGACGCTCGCATAAGCTGTGGGTGGTAACCCACAGCTAGGCGAGCGTCCATGAGGACGCTCCAAAAAAGGTAGGAGGGCCCTGATTCAGAGCGAGCGCTCTGGTCAGAGCATTCATCTCTGAATCAGGCCCTGTATGCAAAAAATGAATGTACATTTAAATGTAACCTTCTTCTTTTCATTATTATGTCACATCATATCACATTTTCTCCTTACCTCCCATCACTACATCTTCCTCATGTCACCTTTTCTCCTTACCTCCCATCACTTTATCTTCCACATGTCACATTTTCTCCTTACCTCCCATCACTACATCTTCCTCATGTCACCTTTTCTCCTTCCCATCACTTCATCTTCCACATATCACCTTTACTCCTTACCTCCCATCACTACATCTTCCACATGTCACCTTTTCTCCTTCCCATCACTTCATCTTCCACATGTCACATTTTCTCCTTACCTCCCATCACTACATCTTCCTCATGTCACCTTTTCTCCTTCCCATCACTTCATCTTCCTCATGTCACCTTTTCTCCTTACCTCCCATCTCTACATCTTCCACATGTAATCTTTTCTCCTTTAAATGACTTCATCTTCCACGTCACCTTTTCTTTTTACCTCCCACCACTTCATCTTCCTCATTACCTCCTATCACTTCATCTTCCTCATGTCACTTTTTCTCCTGACCTCCCATCAATTCATCTTCCTCATGTCACCTTTTCTCCTTCCCATCACTTCATCTTCCACATGTCACCTTTTCTCCTTACCTCCCATCACTTCAACTTCCTCATATCACCTATTCTCCTGACCTCCCATCACTATATCTTCCACATGTCACCTTTTCTCCTTCCCATCACTATATCTTCCACATGTCACCTTTTCTTCTTACCTCCCATCACTTCATCTTCCACATGTCACCTTTTCTCCTTCCCATCACTACATCTTCCACATGTCACCATTTCTCCTTCCCATCACTACATCTTCCACATGTCACCTTTTCTCCTTCCCATCACTACATCTTCCACATGTCACCTTTTCTCCTTCCCATCACTTCATCTTCCACATGCCACCTTTTCTCCTTACCTCCCATCACTACATCTTCCACATGTCACCTTTTCTCCTTCCCATCACTACATCTTCCACATGTCACCTTTTCTCCTTCCCATCACTACATCTTCCACATGTCACCTTTTCTCCTTACTTCCCAACACTACATCTTCCACGTCACCTTTTCTCCTTCCCATCACTTCATCTTCCACATGCCACCTTTTCTCCTTACCTCCCATCACTACATCTTCCACATGTCACCTTTTCTCCTTCCCATCACTACATCTTCCACATGTCACCTTTTCTCCTTCCCATCACTACATCTTCCACATGTCACCTTTTCTCCTTACCTCCCATCACTTCAACTTCCTCATATCACCTATTCTCCTGACCTCCCATCACTACATCTTCCACAAGTCACCTTTTCTCCTTCCCATCACTATATCTTCCATGTCACCTTTTCTTCTTACCTCCCATCACTTCATCTTCCACATGTCACCTTTTCTCCTTCCCATCACTACATCTTCCACGTCACCATTTCTCCTTCCCATCACTACATCTTCCACATGTCACCTTTTCTCCTTCCCATCACTACATCTTCCACATGTCACCTTTTCTCCTTCCCATCACTTCATCTTCCACATGCCACCTTTTCTCCTTACCTCCCATCACTACATCTTCCACATGTCACCTTTTCTCATTCCCATCACTTCATCTTCCACATGTCACCTTTTCTTCTTCCCATCACTTCATCTTCCACATATCACCTTTACTCCTTACCTCCCATCACTTCATCTTCCACATGTCACCTTTTCTCCTTCCCATCACTTCATCTTCCACATGTCACCTTTTCTCCTTCCCATCACTTCATCTTCCACATGCCACCTTTTCTCCTTACCTCCCATCACTACATCTTCCACATGTCACATTTTCTCCTTCCCATCACTACATCTTCCACATGTCACCTTTTCTCCTTACCTCCCATCACTACATCTTCCACATGTCACCTTTTCTCCATCCTATCACTACATCTTCCACATGTCACCTTTTCTTCTTCCCATCACTTCATCTTCCACATATCACCTTTACTCCTTACCTCCCATCACTACATCTTCCACATGTCACCTTTTCTCCTTCCCATCACTTCATCTTCCACATGTCACCTTTTCTCCTTACCTCCCATCACTACATCTTCCACATGTCACCTTTTCTCCATCCTATCACTACATCTTCCACATGTCACCTTTTCTCCTTCCCATCACTTCATCTTCCACATATCACCTTTTCTCCTTACCTCCCATCACTACATCTTCCACATGTCACCTTTTCTCCTTCCCATCACTATCTTCCACATGTCACCTTTTCTCCTTACCTCCCATCACTACATCTTCCACATGTCACCTTTTCTCCATCCTATCACTACATCTTCCACATGTCACCTTTTCTCCTTCCCATCACTTCATCTTCCACATATCACCTTTACTCCTTACCTCCCATCACTTCATCTTCCACATGTCACCTTTACTCCTTACCTCCCACATGTCACCTTTTCTCCTTCCCATCACTATCTTCCACATGTCATCTTTTCTCCTTACCTCCCATCACTACATCTTCCTCATGTCACCTTTTCTCCTTCCTATCACTACATCTTCCACATGTCACCTTTTCTCATTCCCATCACTTCATCTTCCACATGTCACCTTTTCTTCTTCCCATCACTTCATCTTCCACATATCACCTTTACTCCTTACCTCCCATCACTACATCTTCCACATGTCACCTTTTCTCCTTACCTCCCATCACTACATCTTCCACATGTCACCTTTTCTCCATCCTATCACTACATCTTCCACATGTCACCTTTTCTCCTTCCCATCACTTCATCTTCCACATATCACCTTTACTCCTTACCTCCCATCACTTCATCTTCCACATATCACCTTTACTCCTTACCTCCCATCACTACATCTTCCACATGTCACCTTTTCTCCTTCCCATCACTTCATCTTCCACATGTCACCTTTTCTCCTTCCCATCACTTCATCTTCCACATATCACCTTTACTCCTTACCTCCCATCACTACATCTTCCACATGTCACCTTTTCTCCTTCCCATCACTATCTTCCACATGTCACCTTTTCTCCTTACCTCCCATCACTACATCTTCCACATGTCACCTTTTCTCCATCCTATCACTACATCTTCCACATGTCACCTTTTCTCCTTCCTATCACTACATCTTCCACATGTCACCTTTTCTCATTCCCATCACTTCATCTTCCACATGTCACCTTTTCTTCTTCCCATCACTTCATCTTCCACATATCACCTTTACTCCTTACCTCCCATCACTACATCTTCCACATGTCACCTTTTCTCCTTACCTCCCATCACTACATCTTCCACATGTCACCTTTTCTCCATCCTATCACTACATCTTCCACATGTCACCTTTTCTCCTTCCCATCACTTCATCTTCCACATATCACCTTTACTCCTTACCTCCCATCACTTCATCTTCCACATATCACCTTTACTCCTTACCTCCCATCACTACATCTTCCACATGTCACCTTTTCTCCTTCCCATCACTTCATCTTCCACATGTCACCTTTTCTCCTTCCCATCACTTCATCTTCCACATATCACCTTTACTCCTTACCTCCCATCACTTCATCTTCTACGTCACCTTTTCTCCTTCCCTCCCATCACTACATCTTCCTCATTTTAGCTTTTCTACTTCCTATCACTACATCTTCCACATGTCACCTTTTCTCCTTCCTATCACTACATCTTCCACATGTCACCTTTTCTCCTTCCCATCACTTCATCTTCCACATGTCACCTTTTCTCCTTCCCATCACTACATCTTCCACATGTCACCTTTTCTCCTTCCCATCACTACATCTTCCACATGTCACCTTTTCTCCTTCCCATCACTACATCTTCCACATGTCACCTTTTCTCCTTCCCATCACTTCATCTTCCACATGCCACCTTTTCTCCTTACCTCCCATCACTACATCTTCCTCATATCACCTATTCTCCTGACCTCCCATCACTACATATTTCACATGTCACCTTTTCTCCTTCCCTCCCATCACTACATCTTCCTCATTTTAGCTTTTCTACTTCCTATCACTACATCTTCCACATGTCACCTTTTCTCCTTACCTCCCATCACTACATCTTCCACATGTCACCTTTTCTCCTTCCTATCACTACATCTTCCACATGTCACCTTTTCTCCTTCCCATCACTTCATCTTCCACATGTCACCTTTTCTCCTTCCCATCACTACATCTTCCACGTCACCTTTTCTCCTTCCCATCACTACATCTTCCACATGTCACCTTTTCTCCTTCCCATCACTACATCTTCCACATGTCACCTTTTCTCCTTCCCATCACTTCATCTTCCACATGTCACCTTTTCTTCTTCCCATCACTTCATCTTCCACATATCACCTTTACTCCTTACCTCCCATCACTTCATCTTCCACTTATCACCTTTACTCCTTACCTCCCATCACTACATCTTCTACATCACCTTTTCTCCTTACCTCCCATCACTACATCTTCCACATGTCACCTTTTCTCATTCCCATCACTTCATCTTCCACATGTCACCTTTTCTTCTTCCCATCACTTCAACTTCCTCATATCACCTATTCTCCTGACCTCCCATCACTACATATTTCACATGTCACCTTTTCTCCTTCCCTCCCATCACTACATCTTCCTCATTTTAGCTTTTCTACTTCCTATCACTACATCTTCCACATGTCACCTTTTCTCCTTACCTCCCATCACTACATCTTCCACATGTCACCTTTTCTCCTTCCCATCACTTCATCTTCCACATGCCACCTTTTCTCCTTACCTCCCATCACTACATCTTCCTTATGTCACCTTTTCTCCTTCCTATCACATCTTCCACATGTCACCTTTTCTCATTCCCATCACTTCATCTTCCACATGTCACCTTTTCTTCTTCCCATCACTTCATCTTCCACATGTCACCTTTTCTTCTTCCCATCACTTCATCTTCCACATATCACCTTTACTCCTTACCTCCCATCACTTCATCTTCCACATGTCACCTTTTCTCCTTCCCATCACTTCATCTTCCACATGTCACCTTTTCTTCTTCCCATCACTTCATCTTCCACATGCCACCTTTTCTCCTTCCCATCACTTCATCTTCCACATACCACCTTTACTCCTTACCTCCCATCACTTCATCTTCCACATGTCACCTTTTCTCCTTCCCATCACTACATCTTCCACATGTCACCTTTTCTCCTTCCCATCACTTCATCTTCCACATGAGGGCATTGCACGCTGAGCATATCGTGACTGTTCATTAGTGTCACTATGATACCACAGTAATCTCTCCTTTCACCTTTAAAATATCTCTTCCATCTCCTTTACATGATGCAGTTTATTACTCCTGACCTCACTTCTCATCACTGCATATCATTACCGTCTTCTATCCAATATCTCTTCCCGTCACTGCATATCATTACCGTCTTCTATCCAATATCACTTCCCGTCACTGCATATCATTACCGTCTTCTATCCAATATCTCTTCCCGTCACTGCATATCATTACCGTCTTCTATCCAATATCACTTCCCGTCACTGCATATCATTACGTCTTCTATCCAATATCACTTCCCGTCACTGCATATCATTACGTCTTCTATCCAATATCATATATCTTTGTGGTGTTGATAGGTATTTATTTTATGCACAAGGGACGTCGCACCTACAGTATAGCACAGGAAGGATGGTGAGGGGGAAGCACAGAAAAAGAGGTGTCGGGAGGGGGTGATATCAGGAACTTCAAATATATATATATTTTTTTTCTTATTGGTTACTTCTTTGCTAAAAAGCTTCTGTTTATTGGTATAGTGGATAACTACAACCCCATGGTTAGAATTGTATTTAACAATGAACTACAAAAAATTATTTTCTGCTCGCTTTGGCAAATCATTATCTAGCTAATGTGCTGATACAGATGAGTAGGTAGGAGCAGCCTGTGCTCAGTATACAGCTCCATACACAACACACGCACCACATGTGAGCTCAGCAGACACCTACCAGGTCCTCCCAGAAATGATACTCTCTAAGACATAACAACCTCTGATCTCCTGTATCTGTACGGCGACGGTTCCTCTCATGCTGCGTATGATGAAAATACGGGTAACCTACTAGAGAATAATAGTATATCTGGTGTACCTGCTCGCCTCCAGAACCTCATGTGCTTCACCCCAGCAGTGATCAGCTTATCCGGCATGTAAGGGTTAATCTTCACCACAAATATTTTATCTTTACTTCCTCTGGGAAAAAGAGGAGAGAACAGATAGGATGGGTGGGTGACACATTGGGGGCTTCAGTCAGAAATTATGGGGCGTCAACAGCTGCCAATATAAAAGGTTTGTATTATGTCCATAAATTATACCAAGCATGGAACCTTCCGGCAGAGGACAAGATGTTCTGTAGCAGCAACAGAGACTAAGCTGATGTTCAGAAAGTTAACCCCTACCAAGCTGTTTAAAGGTTATTTTTGACAGCGCACAAAGTGCTCCTACCCCCATGCACTATTCCAACGCTACCATTCACTACCGCCATGCACTATTCCAACGCTACCGTTCACTAACGCCATGCACTATTCGAACGCTACCATTCACTACCGCCATGCACTATTCCAACGTTACCATTCACTACCGCCATGCATTACTCCAACACTACCATTCACTACCGCCATGCACTATTCCAACGCTACCATTCACTACCGCCATGCACTATTCTAACGCTACCATTCACTACAGCCATGCACTATTCTAACGCTACCATTCACTACCGCCATGCACTATTCTAACGCTACCATTCAATACCGCCTTGCACTATTCCAAAGCTACCATTCACTACCGCCATGCACTATTCCAACGCTACCATTCACTAACGCCATGCACTATTCTAACGCTACCATTCAATACCGCCTTGCACTATTCCAATGCTACCATTCACTCACGCCATGCACTATTCCAATGCTACCATCCACTATCGCCATGCACTATTCCAACGCTACCATTCACTACCGCCATGCACTATTCTAACACTACCATTCACTACCGCCATACACTATTCCAACGCTACCATTCACTACAGCCATGCACTATTCTAACGCTACCATTCACTAACGCCATGCACTATTCCAAAGCAACCATTCACTACCTCCATGCACTATTCCAAAGCTAAATTAAACAATTATGCGAATAAGCAAAAGTACAAAAAAGTCTTACTGGTGCACTCTTGAGACAGTTTGAATAGGACAAATGAAAAAAATAAATAATTGACAACAGAGAAATAAGTTTTTTAAATAGATAATACTTAACTTTTACTAATTAATTTTAAAAAAGAGAAAACAGAGCGTGTATACACATCTAAGTGCCTGAGATCTCAAAAATAAACATATTTAATAACATAGTACATCAATGAATTATACATATGAGAACAACCTTGGCGAAAATATTGGTACCCAATTCCTAGTGTGTTATAATAACCAATAAATAAATCATAAATTGATACGAAAATTGGGATAAAAACCCACCTTCTTCAATTGTCAAATGTGTGAGCAAAATTATTGCTCAACCAAGTATTGGTTTAAACACATCAAAAAGAGACGTAGCCGCATATCACAATAATCAATCTTAATGTATATAAAATGTCAGAGCATTAAAGATAGCTAAGAATCTATCTTGTCATTTAACTTTCAGATTTAATTTGAGGGTAGTTACATCCATTTATGTATATAAATTCTTTTGTTTTATATATACTCTTGGGTACTGATTCAGATTCTCTTATTAAGTACCTTGTTTAAGTGAGCATTATCACTTGTCAGAGTGTAGTTAAATGACAAGATAGATTCTTAACTATCTTTGATGCTCTGACATTTTATATACATTAAGATTGATTATTGTGATATGCGGCTACGTCCCTTTTTGATGTGTTTAAACTAGGGATGAGCGGGTTCGGTTCCCTGAGAACCGAACCCACCCGAACTTCGGGGATCCGGGGCGATCCGAGCCCAAGCTCGGATCTCCCTGTCTGCCCCGGATCCCTCTCCCGAGGCAAAACCTCGAGATCTGCTGTCGGATCTCGAGGTTTTGCCTCGAGCGGCCATTTAAAAAAAAATGCCTTTGCCTTTAATGGGCAAAGTGCTGATTGGCTGACAGAGCCGTCTGTCACGGCTCTCAGCCAATCAGCATTATGGTGCTCATTTGCATGTAGCACGGACTCGTGAGATCCGTGCTACATGCATCTGTGTGATTGACAGTGACACAGAGCACAGATGGGTCAGTGAGACCCGTCTGTGCTGCTGTGTATTTCAATGACACAGATGCACGCACGGACCAGGAGATCCGTGCTACTTGCATCTGTGTCATTGACACAGAGCACTAAAGGGTCCGTGAGACCCGTCTGTGCTGCTGTGGTAAATAAAAAAAAAAAAACCTGTGTAAAAAGAGAAAAAAATGGCGTGCCCCCCCCCCAAAAAAAGAGCAACCAGCCCCGGGCATTAGTGACCCAGTGCTGGGTGTGCTTAAATACAGGGGACAAACGACATAGGGGTCCCCTGTACTTAAACACAACCAGCACCGGGCTAGTCAGAACCAGAGCTGGTTGCCAAAATACGGGGGACAAACGACGTAGGGGTCCCCCGTATTCTGCGCAACCAGCTCTGGGCTCTGATCCGGTCCTGGTTCTGGAAATACAGGGGAAAAAAATGAGTAGGGTTCCCCTGTATGTTCCAGAACCAGCACTGGACTTTTTCTAGCGGGGGGCTGATGCCACAGCCAGGGGAGCCCTTTCACCGGGCCCCCCAGCCGCAGCATCAGCCCTGACCGCTAGTCAGCCCAGGCCGGGGATCCCTGGAGAGCTGGGGACCCCCCCAATAAAGGGGTCACCCTCTCCAGGGCACCCCAGGCCCAGGCTGATAGCCCGGGGCTATCCCCGCCACCCCTGGTGGCGGTGGGTGGCGGGTTGATTGTGTGGTGTGGTGTAAATAAAGAATATCAAACATTGTCTTTACAAGTAGAACTGCAAGTCCCAGCAAGCCTGCCCCGCATGCTGGTACTTGGAGAACCACAAGTACCAGCATGCAGGGCATTAAGGGCCCACTAGTACCTGTAGTTCACCTGTAAAAAATGTTTAAAAAAAACACAGGACACACACACCGTGACAGTATAAGTTTATTAAACATACATACACACACACACATGTACACATACTCACCTATGTAACCTGTAGCATCGGTCCACTTGTCCGGTAAAGTATCCATAGGGGACCTGTGAAAAAAAACATACTCACCATCTCCTATGCGAGGTTCTGTCCTCTTCGTTCCAAAGTAGGCATCCCCGGACTTGGCAAAAAAAAAAAACGAAAACGCGATCCACGAACTTAGTACCGTTCTATAGAACGGTACTTCCCGAATGAGAGCTTAGCGGCGGGGTATCACCATGGAAACCCCGCTGCTAAGCGTTCATTGGCTGAGAGAGGCCATCTCCCGTCTCTCTCAGCCAATGAACGGCTCCCTCCATTGTAGTCAATGCTGGGAGCCGCAAGGTTATTAAAGTTTACCCTGCGGTTCCCACCATTGACTACAATGGAGGGAGCCGTTCATTGGCTGAGAGACGGGAGATGACCTCTCTCAGCCAATGAACGCTTAGCAGCGGGGTTTCCATGGTGATACCCCGCCGCTAAGCTCTCATTCGGGAAGTACCGTTCTATAGAACGGTACTAAGTTCGTGGATCGCGTTTTCGTTTTTTTTTTTTGCCAAGTCCGGGGATGCCTACTTTGGAACGAAGAGGACAGAACCTCGCATAGGAGATGGTGAGTATGTTTTTTTTCACAGGTCCCCTAGGGATACTTTACCGGACAAGTGGACCGATGCTACAGGTTACATAGGTGAGTATGTGTACATGTGTGTGTGTGTATGTATGTTTAATAAACTTATACTGTCACGGTGTGTGTGTCCTGTGTTTTTTTAAACATTTTTTTTACAGGTGAACTACAGGTACTAGTGGGCCCTTAATGCCCTGCATGCTGGTACTTGTGGTTCTCCAAGTACCAGCATGCGGGGCAGGCTAGCTGGGACTTGCAGTTCTACTTGTAAAGACAATGTTTGATATTCTTTATTTACACCACACCACACAATCAACCCGCCACCCACCGCCACCAGGGGTGGCGGGGATAGCCCCGGGCTATCAGCCTGGGCCTGGGGTGCCCTGGAGAGGGTGACCCCTTTATTGGGGGGGTCCCCAGCTCTCCAGGGATCCCCGGCCTGGGCTGACTAGCGGTCAGGGTTGATGCTGCGGCTGGGGGGCCCGGTGAAAGGGCTCCCCTGGCTGTGGCATCAGCCCCCCGCTAGAAAAAGTCCAGTGCTGGTTCTGGAACATACAGGGGAACCCTACTCATTTTTTGTCCCCTATATTTCCAGAACCAGGACCGGATCAGAGCCCAGAGCTGGTTGCGCAGAATACAGGGGACCCCTACGTCGTTTGTCCCCCGTATTTTGGCAACCAGCGCTGGTTCTGACTAGCCCGGTGCTGGTTGTGCTTAAGTACAGGGGACCCCTACGTCATTTGTCCCCTGTATTTAAGCACACCCAGCACTGGGTTACTAATGCCCGGGGCTGGTTGCTCTTTTTTGGGGGGGTGCACGCCATTTTTTTCTTTTTTTACACAGGTTTTTTTTTTTTTTTTTACCACAGCAGCACAGACGGGTCTCACGGACCTGTCATTGCTCTGTGCCAATCACACAGATGCATGTAGCACGGATCTCCCGGGTTCGTGCTACATGCAAATGGGCACCATAACGCTGATTGGCTTCCTGTCTGCCACTGCAGTGCCACTCCTAGATGGGCCACGTGTTTGTGCCGCCCCCTTGTGTCGCTTAGCATAGTCATCCAGCTTCCTCGGTACAACCTTTTGGCCTAAAAACAATATTGTGAGGTGTGAGGTGTTCAGAATAGAGTGGAAATGAGTGGAAATTAATGTTATTGGGGTTATTAATAGCGTAGGAACAAAAAAAGGCCCATTTATGTGATTTTAGCGTTTTTTTTTTATTTTTTAAGAAAAAATCCAGATCCAAAACACAAAACCCAGAACCCAAAACACGGAAGGGTGGTTTTGGCAAAACCAATCCAGATCCAAAACACGAAGAAAGATCCAGATCCAAAACCAAAACACAAAACACGAAAAGTGTCCGGTGCACACCCCTAGTTTAAACCAATATTTGGTTGAGCACTTAGATGTGTATCTATCAATACACTCTGTTTTCTCTTTTTTAAAATTGATTAGTAAAAGTTAAGTATTATCTATTTAAAAAATGTATTTCTCTGTTGTCAATTATTAATTTTTTTCATTTGTCCTATTCAAACTGTCTCAAGAGTGCACCAGTGAGACTTTTTTGTCCTTTTGCTTCTTCGCATAATTGTTTAATTGTGATTTTTACAAATTTGTCTGGTGGCATCACCAACCATAGTATAAGTCTTATTATAATTTATCTCAGTTAAGACCTTAATGTTGGTTTTTTGATTATTACTATTATTATTTTGGAATTGATATATGATCCATCTGGTTGTCTAGTGCGGACCCCACACAAACCCCCTTTTTTCAGAGTACTGTTCAAACTGAGGTCTCTCAGATAAGGGGGCTGCACAGCCATATCAGTATATACATACACATATATATATATGACCATTAAACCCCTCTGGTGAGGGTATTGAATTTACTAAGACTCTGAGTGCCGCCTGATCTTTGTTATTTATACAGTTTAGGGGTGCTGTCCCCCTTGGAGGGCACCAGAGCAAATATTGGGCTATATGCCCCATGACACGGAGTGTGGGAGTGCCGGTGCACCGCATTGTATGTATATATATATATATATATATATATATATATATACACACACATACATACACACAATATAAAACAATATTTCTTTACCTTTTTTCAGTTTTTCTTAATCTTTTCTCATTAATTTTGTCTCTCTCCCTTATTTATTTTCCATCCTATTTCTTCCATTAATAACATTTAACTTCCATTTGTTTTAGAACATATCCTTAGTTTATTCTATCACTTTATTGCTGCTATTTATTTCATATCAATATTTGAAACTTGATTATGACAAGTTTTAATTTAAAGACTGAATTGACCAACAGGAGGCGTTTAGACAATCTTGACAACATCTTCCCAACTGATTTGGGAAACCACATAACAGATATAAGTTGGGAGGAAGATCTTAATAAATTGAAAAGGACACTTCAGAGACAAATTAGATTAAATTGGGATTTGACCAGTTTGGAAAATTATCATAAACAAAAAATTACCCCTAGGGGTTTAAGACCCAAAGTTTTTCCAACTTTTGATCTCTGCAGAGATAACTTAAAAAAGGAGTGGGAAAATAGTCTGCTCAAATGCTCACAAGAATTAATAGGCATTCTTATCCAACATAACAATTTGGTCCTGGATGAATGCACTAGGGACATTGAACAATTAGGTACCAAATTGGAACAATGGAAACAGAACTCAAGTTTTCAAATAGTATTTGTTAAAATTAAAGAATATTTGGAGGAATATGAAAATACCATCATTGAGCGGAAGCGCAACAAATTGTTTAGAGACAAACGAGATTTTGTATCTGGACAAATTTTCCGTTGGAACAAACCACAGAGAAGAGAAGCTACTGCGGGAGCAGAAGGTACTCCATCTTCCTCTGAGATAGAAGTTTCCGATACGGAAGAATATAGCGGTTCTACCTCCTATTCAAGGAATTTATCATCTCATAGAGCAGATAAACCATTACATTTTCCTTCTTCCTCTTCCTCCTTCTCTTTTTTAGAAGAAGATACCAGGGGTACACGCAGACGCCCCACAAGAAACAAATTAGGCGGGGGAGGAAGAAGAAGATGGGAATCCCCATCGCCAAATCGGTACGTGACCAGGAGAAACAAGAAGACGTAATAGATTCTTCCTCTACCCTAAAAGTTATCAATTTGTCTGAACACACTCTAACATCGGTACAAATGGAGGTCCTTAGTAAGGGTCTTTCTTTTTCGCCCTGTAACCACTTTGATAGATTCAAGTGGGAAACTAATCTGCGTCTTTGTGGACGCAAATTGTTACTATCCAAATTTCATAATTCTCGAGTTAGAGAATCTGAAGATCTAGTCACCGGATCAGATTCTACTTCATTGTCAAAATTGGAGGAACAAGCTATTTTAGCCTTGGAAGATCTTGCAGAAGAACAGAAACAGGAAGCAAACCTCCACGAACCATATGTAAAAAACGTTCTACTTTCTTTCCATCCGAAAGCATATGTCCAGAAGTAAAAAGTTTTTCTTAATATGGTGTCCAATGACTTTGACAAACTTCACAAACGACAGAAATGGCTTAAACCAAAGAAAAATCTAAATTTCAATCAAAGACAAACCATGAAAGAAATCAGGAACTGGGAGGATGTATTAATTAAACCTTCAGATAAAGGTGAAAATATTGTTATCTGGCCACTTAATCTTTATCTTCAAGAAGCCAACAGGCAATTAAGTGATACATCATGGTACCACACCACATTATTTGATCCTTCTCATAATTTCAAATATCTGTATTCTAGGTTGATTAATAGGGTCTTGGATGGTGTCATCTCTAAAATAGAATATGACTATTTGGATACACCCCACCCTAGGACTCCAACTTTTTATCAATCACCCAAGGTTCATAAAGATCTATTGAATCCACCCGGTAGACCCATAGTCTCTGGGAATGGCGGACTTTTGGAGAAAGCCAGCTGCTTCTTGGACGTACATTTAAGGCAACATGTTTTAAGCCTACCTTCATATGTTAAGGACACGACAGATGTTCTTCGCAAATTACATGATGTATGTCTTGAAGATGGATACCTGTTGGTGAGTCTAGATGTCGAAACATTGTACATTTCCATCATTCATGAGTTAGGGATCCAAGCTGTGAAATATTTCCTCACTATGGAAGGCATTGGACCTTTTCAGGAATTTCTTTTGGATCTTCTGCATTTCGTATTACATCATAATTACTTCATTTTCAATAACCATTTCCACATCCAAGAGAGAGGTACTGCAATGGGAGCAGCATGTGCTCCCACATATGCTAACCTCTTTCTTGGATGGTGGGAGAGAGAAGTTGTCTTCACAGAGGATCAGGATGATTTTACGCAACATGTAATTTCATGGATGAGATATATCGATGACATCCTGCTAATCTGGGACGGAACGCAAGAACAGCTAAACAATTTTATTACTTCCCTCAACACTAACCAACTCATCTTAAAATTGACCTATGTCAGTAGCAAGACAACTGTTTCGTTTCTTGATCTCATGATCTATAGAGGTGACGACAATTCCATACAGACTGAAATTTTCCGCAAACAGACATCCACTAATAGTCTGTTACATAATTCTAGTCCCCATTTCCCTCCAACGATCCTCAATATTCCTTAAGTTGAATTCCTGAGGATACGCCGTAACTGTTCCAATGAAAATACATATAACAATGTAAAGAACTGTCATTGAGATTACGCGAAAGAGGATATAGCAATCGGTCTATTAAGAAAGCCAAATATGAAGTTGACAAGAAATCACATGAATCTCTTATCTTTCAACATAAACCTCAGAAGTTAGATAAGAATACCATTAGATTCAGAGGTGACTTTTGCAGTAGTTGGCGAGAAGCAAGGGCAATTCTACAGAAACATTTGCCGATTCTGTTATCTGATGAAGATCTGGCCAAGATTTGGACAAACAAATCAATACGAGTTGGCGTAGGGCCCCTAACCTTAGGGACTTCCTAGTAAAAAGTCATTTTACACAAATTAGAAATAAACATCCTCACACAATTGGCAGCTATCCATGTGGGAATTGTAAGATATGTCCACATATAGCAAACATCCAGACAATTGTGGACAAGTATGGTCAGAAAATGGAGGTAAAAGATTTCTTCAATTGTCGAACCACCAATGTGATATACAGGATCACGTGTACCTGTCCACAACAATATATCGGGATGACGACAAGGATTCTCAAGGTCAGGGCCCTGGAACATCTGGGCAAAATACGCAATGCATCCAGTGATCTATTGAAAATGAAACAGATCACTACAGTGGCCAGACATTTTCTTAATAGACATGCAGGGAAGACACAGGATTTTAAAATCTGTGGACTTGAAAGGGTCAAATTGGGGCTCAGAGGTGGAGATATCAACAAAACTCTAGCCATGAAGGAGAGCGAATGGATCTTCAATCTGGGAACTTTAGAACCCACTGGACTTAATGAGAACATTAATTACAGTGTTTTTTTGAAAGATTAAATTTACTCAGATCAGACAGTATAGATCTTTCACTACTATATATTTAATATTTTTCAATCTTTTCACATATTGCTCTATTGCGCATATATAGGATTTTGAGCAATTTTTCATATTTTATTCACCATTACACTATACTCTCTGTTTTTATTTCACATACAGTCTATCTTTCTTTTTAATTTTGATTATGCACCCTTTCTTTTTTTACTGTTATCCTAGAATATTTCTTTGTCCTAAGGATGATTACTATTATTTTCATATCTTTATGAACAAGAATGGAATATATTCACACTCTTATCCTCATCCACTGATTATTCACTTTATAGCTCCCTCACTCACTATTTTTTATTTATCTACACTTGCGAGCTTTATATTTACATTTTTGATGCAAAGTGTATTGCACTAATCTCATCACTTATTAATTTGTGTTCACTCACATTTTATACTTTTTCTCTTCTTCCTTATTTTTTATCCCATATCATTCATCACCAGAGATTCTTCACTTTGTTTTTCTTTCACCATATTGCACCTATATATTTTTTCGATCACATTATTTTTTCTATCACGTTTTTACTGTTTTATTATATTTGCCACATCACATTCATTTACATTACTATTCTATTATTAGAATGTATTTAATATTTTTTTATACGTATATTATTTTGTCATGTTTTTATATGAATTGGTATATTGGATATATGCACACACATAGATATGCATGCTCACATATGGGGATACATATGGGGATACATATGAGATATATATATAATCTCATATGTGTTCATATAGACATTTTTTGGTATGTGCTACCACTTCAGTGATTAATTACGAAGTGGTTTTCTGTTCTATTTTGATATTTCACTATGGGAGGCTTTTGAGTAAGAATCATTGTTGTCATTTATTTTGTCTCACAGTCTAATTACTGTATATAATTTAATTTTTAGGATTGTGGATGGCATTCTTTGTGTGTAGCATATCAGATTATTCTGGTTTTATAATTATCACTTTCTTAATATCATTCATATTATTGTACACTTGGTTATATATGTGTTCTTTTTATATGTATATATATACAATTTTTTATTTCATTATATATATTGAGTTTTATACAGTGAGACTTTCTATTCTTTTGTTTTATATATATTCTTGGGTACTGGATTCAGATTCTCCTATTAAGTACCTCGTTTAAGTGAGCATTATCACTTGTCAGAGTGTAGTTAAATGACAAGATAGATTCTTAACTATCTTTGATGCTCTCACATTTTATATACATTAACATTGATTATTGTGATATGCGACTATATCCCTTTTTGATGTGTTTAAAGTAAACCAATATTTGGTTGAGCAATAATTTTGGTCACACATTTGACAATTGAAGAAGGTGGGTTTTTATCCCAATTTTCCCATCAATTTATGATTTATTTATTGGTTATTATAACACACTAGGAATTGGGTACCAATATTTTCGCCAAGACTGTTCTCATATGTATAATTCATTGATGTACTATGTTACTAAATATGTTTATTTTTTAGATCTCAGGCACTTAGATGTGTATCTATCAATACACTCTCTGTTTTCTCTTTTTTAAAATTGATTAGTAAAAGTTAAGTATTATCTATTTAAAAAAATTATTTCTCTATTGTCAATTATTTTTTTTTTCATTTGTCCTATTCAAACTGTCTCAAGAGTGCACCAGTAAGACTTTTTTGTCCTTTTGCTTCTTTGCATAATTAATTGTGATTTTTACAAATTTGTCTGGTAGCACCACGAACCATAGTATAAGTCTTATTATAATTTATCTCAGTTAAGACCTTAATGTTGGTTATTTGATTATTACTATTATTATTTTGGAATTGATATATGATCCATCTGGTTGTCTAGTGCGGACCCCACCAAAACCCCTTTTTTCAGAGCACTATTCCAAAGCTACCATTCACTACCGCCATGCACTATTCTAACGCTACCATTCACTACCACCATGCACTATTCTAACGCTACCATTCACTACAGCCATGCACAATTCTAACACTACCATTCACTACCGCCATGCACAATTCTAACACTACCATTCACTACCGCCATGCACTATTCTAACGCTACCATTCACTACCATCATGCACTATTCTAACGCTACCATTCACTACCATCATGCACTATTCTAACGCTACCATTCACAACCGCCATACACTATTCTAATGTTGCCATTCACTACCACCATGCACTATTCTAACGCTACCATTCACCACCATCATGCACTATTCTAACGCTACCATTCACTACCACCATGCACTATTCGAACACTACCATTCACTACCACCATGCACTATTCTAATGCTACCATTCACTACCGCCATGCACTATTCTAACGCTACCATTCACTACCACCATGCACTATTCCAGTGTCAAACAATCTGACACAAATTCGGCAGGAAGCAGCAGAAATGTGACGTAGCCCATGGCAACTTACTGCATTTCCCCATACGGTCATGGTTTGTTGCTTTGGGTTACAGTGCACAGGTTATATTTACCCCAGGTCAGTAAATAGCCAGGTAAGTGAGAATTATGAGGGTGTACCTGACTGAGGATAGCTTCTCTCCTTTCTTCCAGTCCCACAAAACAACAGTGTGATTGTCATCAATTCCCACAGAGGCCAAACGTTTCCCATCAGCTGTGTACAGAGAAATAGTTATTATACTGAGCCTAATAGTACTGTATACAGGGATAGGGACTGTAGGGGCAGGTGTACATTGAAAGAGTTATTATACTAAGCCTAATAGTACTGTATACAGGGATAGGGACTGTAA
Source organism: Taudactylus pleione (assembly GCA_031769625.1). Classification (NCBI taxonomy): domain Eukaryota; kingdom Metazoa; phylum Chordata; class Amphibia; order Anura; family Myobatrachidae; genus Taudactylus; species Taudactylus pleione. The sequence continues at coordinate 394,915 of JAUIMM010000892.1, read as the reverse complement.
GGGGCAGGTGTACAGAGAAAGAGTTATTATACTGAGCCCAATAGTACTGTATACAGGGATAGGGACTGAAGGGGCAGGTGTACACTGAAAGAGTTATTATACTAAGCCTAATAGTACTGTATACAGGGATAGGGACTGTAGGGGCAGGTGTACAGAGAAAGACAGAGTTATTATACTGAGCCTAATAGTACTGTATACAGGGATAGGGACTATAGGGGAAGGTGTACAGAGAAAGAGAGTAATTATACTGAGCCTAATAGCACTGTATACAGGGATAGGGATTGTAGGGGAAGGTGTACAGAGAAAGAGTTATTATACTGAGCCTAATAGTACTGTATACAGGGATAGGGACTGTAGGGGCAGGTGTACAGAGAAAGACAGAGTTATTATACTGAGCCTAATAGTACTGTATACAGGGATAGGGATTGTAGGGGATGGTGTACAGAGAAAGAGTTATTATACTGAGCATAGTAGTACTGTTTACAGGGATAGGGACTGTAGGGGGAAGGTGTACAGAGAAAGAGTTATTATACTGAGCCTAATAGTACTGTATACAGGGATAGGGACTGTAAGGGGCAGGTGTACACTGAAAGAGTTATTATACTAAGCCTAATAGTACTGTATACAGGGATAGGGACTGTAGGGGCAGGTGTACAGTGAAAGACAGAGTTATTATACTGAGCCTAATAGTACTGTATACAGGGATAGGGACTATAGGGGAAGGTGTACAGAGAAAGAGAGTAATTATACTGAGCCTAATAGCACTGTATACAGGGATAGGGATTGTAGGGGAAGGTGTACAGAGAAAGAGTTATTATACTGAGCCTAATAGTACTGTATACAGGGATAGGGACTGTAGGGGCAGGTGTACAGAGAAAGACAGAGTTATTATACTGAGCCTAATAGTACTGTATACAGGGATAGGGATTGTAGGGGATGGTGTACAGAGAAAGAGTTATTATACTGAGCGTAGTAGTACTGTATACAGGGATAGGGACTGTAGGGGAAGGTGTACAGAGAAAGAGTTATTATACTGAGCCTAGTAGTACTGTATACAGGGATAGGGACTGTAGGGGTAGGTGTACAGAGAAAGAGTTATTATACGGAGCCTAATAGTACTGTATACAGGGATAGGGACTGTAGGGGCAGGTGTACAGAGAAAGAGTTATTATACTGAGCCTAATAGTACTGTATACAGGGATAGGGACTGTAGGGGCAGGTGTACAGAGAAAGAGTTATTATACTGAGCCTAATAGTACTGTATACAGGGATAGGGACTGTAGGGGCAGGTGTACAGAGAAAGTTATTATACTGAGCCTAATAGTACTGTATACAGGGATAGGGACTGTAGGGGCAGGTGTACAGAGAAAGAGTTATTATACTGAGCCTAATAGTACTGTATACAGGGATAGGGACTGAAGGGGCAGGTGTACAGAGAAAGAAAGTTATTATACTGAGCCTAATAGTACTGTATACAGGGATAGGGACAGTAGGGGAAGGTGTACAGAGAAAGAAAGAGTTATTATACTGAGCCTAATAGTACTGTATACAGGGATAGGGACTGTAGGGGAAGGTGTACAGAGAAAGAAAGAGTTATTATACTGAGCCTAATAGTACTGTATACAGGGATAGGGACTGTAGGGGCAGGTGTACAGAGAAAGAGTTATTATACTGAGCCTAATAGTACTGTATACAGGGATAGGGACTGTAGGGGCAGGTGTACAGAGAAAGAGTTATTATACTGAGCCTAATAGTACTGTATACAGGGATAGGGACTGTAGGGGCAGGTGTACAGAGAAAGACAGTTATTATACTGAGCCTAATAGTACTGTATACAGGGATAGGGACTGTAGGGGCAGGTGTACAGAGAAAGTTATTATACTGAGCCTAATAGTACTGTATACATGGATAGGGACTGTAGGGGCAGGTGTACAGAGAAAGAGTTATTATACTGAGCCTAATAGTACTGTATACAGGGATAGGGACTGTAGGGGCAGGTGTACAGAGAAAGAGTTATTATACTAAGCCTAATAGTACTGTATACAGAGATCGGGACTGTAGGGGCAGGTGTACAGAGAAAGACAGTTATTATACTGAGCCTAATAGTACTGTATACAGAGATAGGGACTGTAGGGGCAGGTGTACAGAGAAAGACAGTTATTATACTGAGCCTAATAGTACTGTATACAGGGATAGGGACTGTAGGGGCAGGTGTACAGAGAAAGACAGTTATTATACTGAGCCTAATAGTCCTGTATACAGGGATAGGGACTGTAGGGGCAGGTGTACAGAGAAAGAGTTATTATACTGAGCCTAATAGTCCTGTATACAGAGATAGGGACTGTAGGGGCAGGTGTACAGAGAAAGACAGTTATTATACTGAGCCTAATAGTACTGTATACAGGGATAGGGACTGTAGGGGCAGGTGTACAGAGAAAGAGTTATTATACTGAGCCTAATAGTACTGTATACAGGGATAGGGACTGTAGGGGCAGGTGTACAGAGAAAGAGTTATTATACTGAGCCTAATAGTACTGTATACAGGGATAGGGACTGTAGCGGCAGGTGTACAGAGAAAGAGTTATTATACTGAGCCTAATAGTACTGTATACAGGGATAGGGACTGTAGGGGGCAGGTGTACAGAGAAAGAGTTATTATACTGAGCCTAATAGTCCTGTATACAGGGATAGGGACTGTAGGGGGCAGGTGTACAGAGAAAGAGTTATTATACTGAGCCTAATAGTACTGTATACAGGGATAGGGACTGTAGGGGGCAGGTGTACAGAGAAAGACAGTTATTATACTGAGCCTAATAGTACTGTATACAGGGATAGGGACTGTAGGGGCAGGTGTACAGAGAAAGACAGTTATTATACTGAGCCTAACAGTACTGTATACAGGGATAGGGACTGTAGGGGCAGGTGTACAGAGAAAGAGTTATTATACTGAGCCTAATAGTACTGTATACAGGGATAGGGACTGTAGGGGCAGGTGTACAGAGAAAGAGTTATTATACTGAGCCTAATAGTACTGTATACAGGGATAGGGACTGTAGGGGGCAGGTGTACAGAGAAAGACAGTTATTATACTGAGCCTAATAGTACTGTATACAGGGATAGGGACTGTAGGGGGCAGGTGTACAGAGAAAGACAGTTATTATACTGAGCCTAATAGTACTGTATACAGGGATAGGGACTGTAGGGGCAGGTGTACAGAGAAAGACAGTTATTATACTGAGCCTAACAGTACTGTATACAGGGATAGGAACTGTAGGGGCTGGTGTACAGTACTAAGCTCTGTAAAGTGGTAAGGTGGAGAGTGATAAACTACCAGCCACTCAGCTCCTAAAAGACATGTTACAGGCTGGGTTTGAAAAAATGACAGTTAGGAGCCGATTGGTTGGTAGTTTATCACTCTCCAAAGCTTAGTACATCTGACCCACAGATACTAGCTACATTGTGAACCCAGGTATGTGTCATGTTGGACTGGTGTTCTGTGTATCCATATAGAACAGTGAGAGCTGATACACTTCATTCTACAATGCAATGTGTTAGCGGCCACTCCTGCAGCCCAGGCATATCCTCATATCCTGGTTCTGTGACTGCAGACTCCTGGCTGCTCTAAGCCATACAGTGACTGACACACAGGAAGGTCCCCACTAAAGCTACAACACAAGCTTAGTATATGGAAATGTTTCCAAACCATGACATAAAGACAATAAGCCCCGCCACGCATCTGCACGCCCCAAATTCAGATCTGCAAATGCCTTGTCTAAATAAGTGAATGTGATCATTTCAACAGACCCTGGTGAAAGACAGGAGTCTCATCTGAAATACAAGTAGAGATTATTCTAAGTGAAATGAATGCAAATTCCTGCAAAACCCTGACACAACTCAGCACTCCAGTAAGTCCGCTCAGTGCAGGGAGCATCGTCCCTGGCATAGTGTTCCCTGCCCTGTGCCTTCCCCACCTACGGGCTGCAGTGTCTCGTGGGTAGGAGAAGTTGCTGTTACCGAACGCCGGCGGCTAAATAGATGCCGTGTGCATGCCAGGAATGCTGCTGGGGCTACTGCGCATGCAGAGTCTCCGCTGACTGCACATACATGGCTACCATTACCGGGGAGGGTTCCAGGGCAACCTTCGCCCGGCTAATTATGCTAAGTGTAGCCCATAGAAAACATTATAGTGACCGATATAAAATGCAGAAAACATTCTAATGAGCAATATACAATACAGAGAGCATTCTAATGAGCAACATACAATACAGAGAGCATTCTAAATGAAATAGAGAACATTATAAAGACCAAGAATATTCTAATGATCAATATACAATACAGAAAACATTCTAGTGACCAATATACAATACAGAGAATATTCTATTGCCCTTCTGCTCCACAGGAGGTTTCTGTCATCCCTGAGCTCGCCTTAGGACACCTGCATTACGGTTTGACAGGTGTACCGCCCCAGTCAAACTCCCCACCTGCAACTGTCCCCTAAGGCGAGCTCAGGGCAGACAGAAACCTCCCGTGGAGCAGAAGGGCAGGTGATTGCCCTTCTGCTCCACGGGAGGTTCTAATGAGCAATATACAATGCAGAGAATATTCTAATGAGCAATATACAATACAGAGAGCATTCTAATAACAATGTTATCTGTATTGTATATTGGTCATTAGAATTTACAAATAATGATCACTAGAATTTTCTCTGTATTGTATATTGCTAATAACAATGTTATCTGTATTGTATATTGGTCATTAGCAATATACAATACAGAGAAAATTCTAGTGAGCATTATTTGTAAATTCTAATGACTAATATACAATACAGAAAATATTTTAGCTACCAGTATACAATACAGAGAACATTCTAACAGGCAATATACAGTACAGAGAACATTCTAGTAAACATTATATAAAAATTCTAATGAGCAACATACAATACAGAAGATTCTAGTGACCGATATACAATACAGAGAACATGTCTAATGACAAATACAAAATACAGGGAACATTCTAATGACCAATATAGAATAGAGACAAAACTCTAGTGAGCAACACACAGTACAGAAAACATTCTAGTGCCCAAATAAGCAATACAGAGAACATTCTAGTGATCAATATACAATAGTGGCCAATAATCTTCACCAACACCCCTGTCAGCCAGTGCTGAGTGTTTGCCCCACATTGTTTCCTAAAGTGATGGGTAGTATGCAGCACAATACCTGAGAAATCCACCGCGCACACACCGTACTGGTGCTGGCCTTTCAACACCGATAGAGGTCTCATTGTCTCGCAGTCCCAGATATGCACCGTGCTATCTCTGCCCACCTGTAAGACAGAAAGGTTCATATGTGGTGGCAGGATTCCTGCAACTACTGTACACACCATGTTGTCTGTAACAGCCCCTGGGGACATCCCCTCATGCCAGCACCTTAGGGCTCCCTACAGTAAAAGCAATGATGGCATGCTGGGACATGCAGTTACACAGATATTACTGTACAGCTATCTTTGCAATCCAATGTTAAACAAATATCTCATTAAGGAGGGTGGTCCCAAATAGGTGCGATCACCTCACTGTATATTACTGCCCACACCCCTGCCCAGTGCCAACCACTCCTGCCTGGAATTACTGAGGCTTGAGGGGGTATTATAATAATATCAGCAGGTACACGCTACACCATTACGTCATTCCAGATAGTCCTGCCAAGATATAGGGTGGGAAGCTGAATAAGTAAGATATAGGGTGGGAAGACGAGTAAGTAAAATATAGGGTGGGAAGATGAATAAGTAAGATATAGGGTGGGAAGATGAATAAGTAAGATATAGGGTGGGAAGATGAATAAGTAAGATATGGGGCGGGAAGCTGAATAAGTAAGATATGGGGCGGGAAGCTGAATAAGTAAGATATGGGGTGGGAAGATGAATAAGTAAGATATGGGGTGGGAAGATGAATAAGTAAGATATGGGGTGGGAAGATGAATAAGTAAGATATGGGGTGGGAAGATGAATAAGATATGGGGTGGGAAGATGAGTAAGATATGGGGTGGGAAGCTGAATAAGTAAGATATGGGGTGGGAAGCTGAATAAGTAAGATATGGGGTGGGAAGATGAATAAGTAAGATATGGGGTGGGAAGATGAGTAAGATATAGGGTGGGAAGATGAGTAAGATATGGGGTGGGAAGCTGAATAAGTAAGATATGGGGTGGGAAGCTGAATAAGTAAGATATAGGGTGGGAAGCTGAATAAGTAAGATATGGGGTGGGAAACTGAATAAGTAAGATATGGGGTGGGAAGATGAGTAAGATATGGGGTGGGAAGCTGAATAAGTAAGATATGGGGTTGGAAGATGAATAAGATATGGGGTGGGAAGATGAATAAGTAAGATATAGGGTGGGAAGATGAATAAGTAAGATATAGGGTGGGAAGATGAGTAAGATATGGGGTGGGAAGCTGAATAAGTAAGATATGGGGTGGGAAGCTGAATAAGTAAGATATGGGGTGGGAAGATGAATAAGATATGGGGTGGGAAGATGAGTAAGATATAGGGTGGGAAGATGAGTAAGATATGGGGTGGGAAGCTGAATAAGTAAGATATGGGGTGGGAAGCTGAATAAGTAAGATATAGGGTGGGAAGCTGAATAAGTAAGATATAGGGTGGGAAGCTGAATAAGTAAGATATGGGGTGGGAAGCTGAATAAGTAAGATATGGGGTGGGAAGATGAGTAAGATATGGGGTGGGAAGCTGAATAAGTAAGATATGGGGTGGGAAGCTGAATAAGTAAGATATGGGGTGGGAAGATGAATAAGTAAGATATGGGGTGGGAAGATGAGTAAGATATGGGGTGGGAAGCTGAATAAGTAAGATATGGGGTGGGAAGCTGAATAAGTAAGATATGGGGTGGGAAGATGAATAAGATATGGGGTGGGAAGATGAGTAAGATATAGGGTGGGAAGATGAGTAAGATATGGGGTGGGAAGCTGAATAAGTAAGATATGGGGTGGGAAGCTGAATAAGTAAGATATAGGGTGGGAAGCTGAATAAGTAAGATATGGGGTGGGAAACTGAATAAGTAAGATATGGGGTGGGAAGATGAGTAAGATATGGGGTGGGAAGCTGAATAAGTAAGATATGGGGTGGGAAGATGAATAAGTAAGATATGGGGTGGGAAGATGAGTAAGATAATGGGGTGGGAAGCTGAATAAGTAAGATATAGGGTGGGAAGATGAATAAGTAAGATATAGGGTGGGAAGATGAGTAAGATATGGGGTGGGAAGCTGAATAAGTAAGATATGGGGTGGGAAGACGAGTAAGTAAAATATAGGGTGGGAAGATGAATAAGTAAAATATAGGGTGGGAAGATGAATAAGTAAGATATAGGGTGGGAAGATGAATAAGTAAGATATAGGGTGGGAAGATGAATAAGTAAGATATGGGGCGGGAAGCTGAATAAGTAAGATATGGGGTGGGAAGATGAATAAGTAAGATATGGGGTGGGAAGATGAATAAGTAAGATATGGGGTGGGAAGATGAATAAGATATGGGGTGGGAAGATGAGTAAGATATGGGGTGGGAAGCTGAATAAGTAAGATATGGGGTGGGAAGATGAATAAGATATGGGGTGGGAAGATGAGTAAGATATAGGGTGGGAAGATGAGTAAGATATGGGGTGGGAAGATGAATAAGATATGGGGTGGGAAGATGAATAAGATATGGGGTGGGAAGATGAGTAAGATATGGGGTGGGAAGCTGAATAAGTAAGATATGGGGTTGGAAGATGAATAAGATATGGGGTGGGAAGATGAATAAGTAAGATATAGGGTGGGAAGATGAATAAGTAAGATATAGGGTGGGAAGATGAGTAAGATATGGGGTGGGAAGCTGAATAAGTAAGATATGGGGTGGGAAGCTGAATAAGTAAGATATGGGGTGGGAAGATGAATAAGTAAGATATGGGGTGGGAAGATGAATAAGTAAGATATGGGGTGGGAAGATGAATAAGATATGGGGTGGGAAGATGAGTAAGATATAGGGTGGGAAGATGAGTAAGATATGGGGTGGGAAGCTGAATAAGTAAGATATGGGGTTGGAAGATGAATAAGATATGGGGTGGGAAGATGAATAAGTAAGATATAGGGTGGGAAGATGAATAAGTAAGATATGGGGTGGGAAGATGAGTAAGATATGGGGTGGGAAGCTGAATAAGTAAGATATGGGGTGGGAAGCTGAATAAGTAAGATATGGGGTGGGAAGATGAATAAGTAAGATATGGGGTGGGAAGATGAGTAAGATAATGGGGTGGGAAGCTGAATAAGTAAGATATAGGGTGGGAAGATGAATAAGTAAGATATAGGGTGGGAAGATGAGTAAGATATGGGGTGGGAAGCTGAATAAGTAAGATATGGGGTGGGAAGACGAGTAAGTAAAATATAGGGTGGGAAGATGAATAAGTAAAATATAGGGTGGGAAGATGAATAAGTAAGATATAGGGTGGGAAGATGAATAAGTAAGATATAGGGTGGGAAGATGAATAAGTAAGATATGGGGCGGGAAGCTGAATAAGTAAGATATGGGGTGGGAAGATGAATAAGTAAGATATGGGGTGGGAAGATGAATAAGTAAGATATGGGGTGGGAAGATGAATAAGATATGGGGTGGGAAGATGAGTAAGATATGGGGTGGGAAGCTGAATAAGTAAGATATGGGGTGGGAAGATGAATAAGATATGGGGTGGGAAGATGAGTAAGATATAGGGTGGGAAGATGAGTAAGATATGGGGTGGGAAGATGAATAAGATATGGGGTGGGAAGATGAATAAGATATGGGGTGGGAAGATGAGTAAGATATGGGGTGGGAAGCTGAATAAGTAAGATATGGGGTTGGAAGATGAATAAGATATGGGGTGGGAAGATGAATAAGTAAGATATAGGGTGGGAAGATGAATAAGTAAGATATAGGGTGGGAAGATGAGTAAGATATGGGGTGGGAAGCTGAATAAGTAAGATATGGGGTGGGAAGCTGAATAAGTAAGATATGGGGTGGGAAGATGAATAAGTAAGATATGGGGTGGGAAGATGAATAAGTAAGATATGGGGTGGGAAGATGAATAAGATATGGGGTGGGAAGATGAGTAAGATATAGGGTGGGAAGATGAGTAAGATATGGGGTGGGAAGCTGAATAAGTAAGATATGGGGTTGGAAGATGAATAAGATATGGGGTGGGAAGATGAATAAGTAAGATATAGGGTGGGAAGATGAATAAGTAAGATATGGGGTGGGAAGATGAGTAAGATATGGGGTGGGAAGCTGAATAAGTAAGATATGGGGTGGGAAGCTGAATAAGTAAGATATGGGGTGGGAAGATGAATAAGTAAGATATGGGGTGGGAAGATGAGTAAGATAATGGGGTGGGAAGCTGAATAAGTAAGATATAGGGTGGGAAGATGAATAAGTAAGATATAGGGTGGGAAGATGAGTAAGATATGGGGTGGGAAGCTGAATAAGTAAGATATGGGGTGGGAAGACGAGTAAGTAAAATATAGGGTGGGAAGATGAATAAGTAAGATATGGGGTGGGAAGCTGAATAAGTAAGATATGGGGTGGGAAGATGAATAAGTAAGATATGGGGTGGGAAGATGAATAAGTAAGATATGGGGTGGGAAGATGAATAAGTAAGATATAGGCTGGGACGATGAATAAGTAAGATATGGGGTGGGAAGCTGAATAAGTAAGATATGGGGTGGGAAGATGAATAAGTAAGATATAGGGTGGGAAGAAGAATAAGTAAGATATGAGGTGGGGGAGTAAAGAATAAGAGGGGGGGCAGAGGTAGAGAACAAGGGGACATGGAGATGGGAAGTGAGGGGGGGTGTTTACAGAAGAAGGAAGCCTGGAAACACTGAACACAACAGCTACAGGTGACCCTGCAGATCACTAGTGTATATATGTGTGTATGTATATGTATGTATGTGTGTATGTATATGTATTTATGTATGTATATGTGTGAGTATATGTATATATATATATGTATGTATATATGTGTGTGTATGTATGTTTATATGTGTGTCTGTATGTGTATATATGTGTTTGTCTATGTATATGTATGCATGTGTGTATATGTATGTATATATGTGTATATATGTGTGTATGTATGCATGTATATGTATGTATGTATATGTATGAATGTGTGTGTGTATATGTATGTGTGTGTATGTATATGTATGTATATATGTGTGTATGTATATTATGTGTGTGTATATGTATGTACAGTCAGGTACACAAATATTGGGACAGTGACAGAATTTTCATATTTTGGCCTCTATTCACCACCACAATGACTTTGCAGTTAAAGCACATCTTGTTTGTTTCATTTCAGACTTTCAGATTTAATTTGAGGGTAATTACATCCAAATCAGGTGAACGTAGGAATTACAACGGTTTCTATATGTGCCTCCCACTTTTTAAGGGGCCAAAAGTAATGGGACAAACTAAACAATCCTAAATCTAACTTTCACTTTTTAATACTTTGTTGCAAATCCTTTGCAGGCAATTACAGCCTGAAGTCTGGAACGCATAGACATCACCAGACGCTGGGTTTCATCCCTGGTGATGCTCTGCCAGGCCTCTACTGCAAATGTCTTCCGTTCCTGCTTGTTCTTGGGGCATTTTCCCTTCAGTTTTGTCTTCATCAAGTGAAATGCATGCGCAATCGGATTCAGGTCAGGGGATTGACTTGGCCATTGCATAACATTCAACATTTTAGCCTTAAAAAACTCTTTGGTTGCTTTTGCAGTATGCTTCGGGTCATTGTCCATCTGCAAAGTGAAGCGCCGTCCAATGAGTTCTGAAGCATTTGATTGAATATGAGCATATAATATTGGCGAAACACTTCAGAATTCATTCTGCTGCTTTTGTCAGCAGTCACATCATCAATAAATACAAGGGAACCAGTTCAACTGGCAGCCATACATGCCCACGCCATGACACTACCACCACCATGCTTCACTGATGAGGTGGTATGTTTTGAATCATGAGCAGTTCCTTTCCTTCTCCATACTCTTCTCTTCCCATCACTCTGGTACAAGTTGATCTTTGTCTCATCTGTCCATAGGATGTTGTTCCAGAACTGTAATGGCTTTTTTAGATGTTGTTTGGCAAACTCTAATTTTTGAGGCTCACCAATGGTTTACATCTTGTGATTGTTGACTTTGACACATATACACACCTACCTCCTGGAGAGTGTTCTTGATTTGGCCAACTGTTGTGAAGGGGTTTTTCTTCACCAGGGAAATAATTCTTCTGTCATCCACCACAGTTGTTTTCCGTGGTCTTCCGGGTCTTTTGGTGTTGCTGAGCTCTCCGGTGCGTTCTTTCTTTTTAAGAATGTACCAAACAGTTGATTTGGCCACACCTAATGTTTTTGCTATCTCTCTGATGGGTTTGTTTTGATTTTTCAGCCTAATGATGGCCTGCTTCACTGATCGTGACAGCTCTTTGGATCTCATATTGAGAGTCGACAGCAACTGATTCCAAATGCAAATGTCACACCTAGAATCAACTCCCGACCTTTTACCTGCTTAAATGATAATGAAATAACGAGGGAATAACCCACACCTGTCCATGAAATAGCTTTTGAGTTGATAGTCCCATTACTTTTGGCCCCTTAAAAAGTTGGAGGCACATATAGAAACCGTTGTAATTCCTACACCGTTCACCTGATTTGGATGTAATTACCCTCAAATTAAATCTGAAAGTCTGCAGGTAAAGCACATCTTGTTTGTTTCATTTCAAAGCCATTGTGGTGGTGAATAGAGGCCAAAATATGAAAATTCTGTCAATGTCCCAATATTTATGCACCTGACTATGTGTGTGTGTGTGTGTGTGTGTGTGTGTGTGTGTGTGTGTGTATGTATGTATGTATGCATGTATATGTGTGTGTATATGTATGTATGTATGTGTGTGTATATCTATGTATATGTGTGCGTGTATATCTATGTATGTATATGTGTGTGTATGTATATATGTATGTATATATATATACATATATATATATATATATATATATATACACACATAATGTGTATGTATGTGTGTGTATGTATGTATGTATGAATGAATGTGTGTGTTTGTGTGTATATGTATGTGTGTGTATGTATGTATATGTGTGTATATATATGTGTATGTGTACGTATGTATGTATATGTGTGTGTATGTATATGTGTATGTGTGTGTGTATGTGTGTGCGTATGTGTATGTATGTATGTTCCTCACAGCTAGCCAATGTTTGGAAGATACTGGAGTGGTTTTTCTGTGGTGGTGAAGTTGCTGCACTTACCTGGCCGGTTGCCACATAGTCCTTCAGTGGGTGAATGGCGAGGCACAGGATGTCATCATTGTGCCCCAGATAAAACCTCTGCGTGTTCTGCTGCCGGTTGTACACCACTCCCACTGCCGCCACATGGTAAACGATCTCGCCTGTCTGGGTGTAAAACAGGTTGCTGCGGCAGTCATAGCCTCGGTACCTGACAAAGCGTATAGAGGATTACTGTAACATTTCCATGTGGTGTTCTGCTTGGAGAGTAGTGAGAGAGGGGTGGGCTGCGTGCAGTGAGGACCCCTGTCCGTGTGGTGTTCTGCATGGAGAGTAGTGAGAAATGGGTGGGCTGTGTGCAGTGAGGACCCCTGTCCGTGTGGTGTAATGCATGGAGAGTAGTGAGAGAGGGGTGGGCTGTGTGCAGTGGGGACCCCTGTCCGTGTGGTGTACCTGCCGTTACTATATAGTGAGCAGGGTCTAGAGCTCACCACACTAAAGGCCCCAGAATCCTGCAGACATTACTTTGGTAAAACAACAATTAATCAGGTATTTTATAGGTTGTTTTCACAATTCCAGCCGTGGTTCTTGTCTTTGTACACACAGCAGCTATGACCACCCTGTATCTCACTTAGAAGGCATCATGCATATTACATAGCAGCGAGTGTGGGCGCAGCCCCTATGACGTGTGACGCATACAGTCGGTTCCTCACCCATGCACAAAGTGCAGACGAATGCTGTTCAGGGGGGCCTGCTCCCGCCTCTTGGAAGAAGCACTTCTGTGTTTGTCTTTGCACTGCTCCTTAAGCTGAGGTAGATCTTCTTTATACACCTGAAACAAGATGCAGGCAATAAGGCAGCGCAAACCCTGATGCCGGCTACACCCAAAGCTAGAAAAGCTGTTGTCTCATACCAACAACAGCTCTATAGACCCCACTGCCACGCCTCACTCCCGGTACGGAGTGACTTAATATTGGCGGCAGTCCCACCACCTTCTGACGTACACAAACCATGGGGTATGAATTAGGCCCACAGCGTCCAATAAGCAATAAGCGCTGATCTGTCTCCTGTAAGACGATTATGTGTCTGGTTTATGTGTTACAGTAGGTGAGTTGTAGCCAAGTGCCAGACTAGTAATGAGCAGTAATGTGTTACTAAGATATACTTTGTATAACGCTTCTGTAGTAAAGTAATAGGAGGTACTTACCTGCCGACGGTAAGTGATCTGTGTTTCTTGTTCTATTTCAGAGTCCAGCTCTGGAACGTCGGACTGTTCTGAATCAGAGTCATCGCTGTTGGAATCGATCAAACTCTCTAGTACCAAAGAAAACAAAGGAGGAAATATTACAGATGGTTATAGGACCCAATACTGGGGAGAGACTCTAAAACTATTACAGTAGTGTTTGGGGAATCTGAGGCTTATGGAAACACAAGGACTAATCGCCACCAGCCACTGAGAACCTCAGTATGTCTGATTTCAGGGCTGCTCATTGTCAATTATGCTATATAGTCTCCTGGACCATGAATCCACTGGGACCCCCAAAAAATAAGGCTCCTGGAACAATGACACACTGACACTAGGGGTACAAGGACAGTGACACTGACACTGGGGGTACAAGGACAGTAACGCATCGACACTAGGGGTACAAGGACAGTGACGCACCGACACTAGGGGTACAAGGACAGTGACGCACCGACACTAGGGGTACAAGGACAGTGACGCACCGACACTAGGGGTACAAGGACAGTAACGCACCGACACTAGGGGTACAAGGATAATGACGCTCCGACACTAGGGGTACAGGGACAATGATGCACCGACACTAGGGGTACAGGGACAGTAACACCCGACACTAGGGGTACAAGGACAGTGACGCACCGACACTAGGGGTACAAGGACAGTGACGCACCGACACTAGGGGTACAAGGACAGTGACACACCGACACTAGGGGTACAAGGACAGTGACACACCGACACTAGGGGTACAAGGACAGTGACACACCGACACTAGGGGTACAAGGACAATGACACACTGACACTAGGGGTACAAGGACAATGACACACTGACACTAGGGGTACAAGGACAATGACACACTGACACTAGGGGTACAAGGATAGTGACACACTAACACTAGGGGTTCAAGGACAGTGACACACCGACACTAGGGGTACAAGGACAGTGACACTGACACTAGGGGTACAAGGACAATGACACACTGACACTAGGGGTACAAGAACAGTGACACACCGACACTAGGGGTTCAAGGACAGTGACACACCGACACTAGGGGTACAAGGACAGTGACACTGACACTAGGGGTACAAGGACAGTGACACACTAACACTAGGGGTACAAGGACAGTGACACACCGACACTAGGGGTACAAGGACAGTGACACACCGACACTAGGGGTACAAGGACAGTGACACTGACACTAGGGGTACAAGGACAGTGACACTGACACTAGGGGTACAAGGACAGTGACACTGACACTAGGGGTACAAGGACAATGACACACCGACAGTAGGTGTACAAGGACAATGACACACTGACACTAGGGGTACAAGGACAGTGACACTCACACTAGGGGTACAAGGACAATGACACACCGACAGTAGGTGTACAAGGACAATGACACACTGACACTAGGGGTACAAGGACAGTGACACTCACACTAGGGGTACAAGGACAGTGACACTGACACTAGGGGTACAAGGACAGTGACACTGACACTAGGGGTACAAGGACAATGACACACTGACACTAGGTGTACAAGGACAGTGACACTGACACTAGGGCAAACATTTCTTGCACTGTTTGCATGTGGACCTAGCACCAGCTCTGCGCACTACGGGGTATATTTACTAAAGTGAGAGTTTTTAGAAGTGGAGACATTGACCATAGCAACCAATCAGATTCTAGCTATTATCTTCTAGAAGGTGCTAGTTACATGTAAAACTAAAATCTGATTGGTTGCTATGGGCAACATCTCAACTTCCAAAAACTCTCACTTTAGTACATATACCCCTTGGTGTCCTAGGACAATGACGCACTGACACTGGGGGCACATGGGTAATGCGGGCGACAATGGTAATTGCACACTACAATGGAAGTACAAGATTTATTTTATTTATTTATTAACAGTTTCTTATATAGCGCAGCATATTCCATTGTGCTTTACAATTGTAAGCATTAATAGAACAAAACAGGGTAATAACAGACAGATATATAGGTATGAAGGCCCTGCTCGCAAGCTTACAATCTATAGGGAAATAGGCATTGATACACAAGGATAGGTGCTATATATTGCATTTTGGTCCAGCCAGAATGCACAGTTTCTTGGTTGGCTGCATGATCCAGTCACACAGGAATATCGACAAAATGTCATGAGGATGTGAGAGAAAGACGATGTGTGAGATTGTGTGTGGACTGTAAAAGGGGATGTAATTAGATATGGAAGCTATGAAGGTTATGTGGGATGTTCTGGAATCTGATAAGCTTGCCTGAAGAGGTGAGTTTTCAGGGAACGCTTGAAGGATTGGAGACTAGACGAAAGTCTTATTGTGCGAGGTAGGTCATTCCATAGAGTGGGTGCAGCGCAAAGAAAGTCATGTAACCGTGAATGGGAGCAAGTAATGTGCGGGGATGAGAGACGCAGATCTTGTGCTGAGCGGAGAGGTCGGGTTGGGAGATATTTTGAGATGAGTGAAGAGATGTATGTTGGTGTGGTTTGGTTAATGGCCTTATGTGTAAGTAACAGTATTTTGTATTGAATACGGTAGAAAACCGGCAACCAATGGAGGGACTGAGAGCGGGGCAGCAGATGATAAACGTTTCACAAGGAAGATAAGCCTTGCAGCTGCATTCATAATGGATTGTAATGGTGATAGCCTGTTTTTTGGGAAGACCAGTAAGGAGGCTATTGCAATAGTCAATGCGGGAAATAATAAGTGCATGGATTAGAGTTTTTGCAGTGTCTTGTGTGAGATATGGTCGAATTTTGGATATGTTTTTTAGATGTATGTAACATGATTTTGAGACAGATTGAATATGGGGAACAAAGGACAGTTCAGAGTCAAGGATGACACCAAGTCAACGAGCTTGTGGGGCGGGGTGGATGGTCGAGGTATCAACAGTGATAGAGAGATCAGGTTGGTAACTGTTATTGGTGGGTGGAATTAATTCGGTTTTAGAAATATTAAGTTTCAGGTGGCGAGATGACATCCAAGATGAAATGGCAGAAAGACATTCAGTGACATGGACCAGTACAGATGGTGATAAATCTGGGGAAGATAGGTAGATTTGAGTATCATCTGCATACAGATGGTACTGAAATCCAAAAGAGCTGATTAGTTTGCCAAGAGAGGTGGTATAGATTGAGAATAACAGAGGCCCTATTACAGAGCCTTGCGTTACTCCAACTGATAGAGGTAGCGAAGAGGAGGCAGAGTCAGAAAAACGAACAGTAAAAGAGCGATCAGATAGGTAGGAAGAAAACCAAGAAAGAGCTGTGTCCTTAAGACCTAGGGATTGCAGTGTTTGTATGAGAAGTGAGTGGTCAACAGTGTCAAAAGCAGCAGAGAGATCTAGAAGAATTAGGAGTGAGTAATGACCTTTAGCCTTGGCAGTGACAAGATCATTTACTACCTTAGTCAGTGCTGTCTCTGTGGAGTGTTGGGAATGAAAGCCAGACTGAAGTGGGTCCAATAAGTTGTGTGAGTTAAGAAAGTGTGTGAGGCGGGTGTAGCAAGTCTCTCAAGTAGCTTGGAGGGGCATGGGAGCTGGGAGATAGGATGGTAATTTGAGAGAGTATTAGGGTCAGAATTTTGTTTTTTCAGAATGGGAGTAATCACTGCGTGCTTGAACAGTGATGGAAAGTTGCCAGTAGAGAAAGAGATTACAGATTTTAGTTAGGGCTGGGATAAGCACAGGAGACAGAGCTTTACTGATTTGTGAGGGTATAAATTCTAGAGGAGAGGTAATAGAGTAGGAGGATGAGAAGAGTGTAGATACTTCATCTTCGTTTGTGAGATCAAATGAAGAGAATGTGCCAGAGGGTTCAGGTAGGGAATTGAGCAGGTCACTAGCTGAAGAAGAGCCTACCATTTCATTTCGGATCTTATCAATCTTGTCCCTAAAATAGGAAGCAAGATCTTGTGCACAGATAGTAGCAGGTGGTTTAGGTGATGGAGGGGTAAGAAGCAGTTTAAATGTATTAAAAAGTCGCTTGGGGTTAGAAGCTTGAGCAGAGATTAGAGATTGGAAATATGTTTGTTTGGCAGTGTCCAGAGCAGTACGATAAGAGTTGTAGATAGTCTTATATGTGAGGAAGCCACTTGGAGTATGAGACTTTCGCCAAGATGAAAGGATTACACAATAACTACTCATATAACAAAAGCGGCGAAGACTAAGCGACATTGGTGCCAACACACCATTACACGGAGGGCGTCACCTTGTGGTGCGATGTGCAGAACATCCTTCATCTTCCTGTCTGGAATAACCTTCCACTGGAACACAGAGTGGTCTGCTCCACCAACCGAAATGATCCACTGATAGTCATGTGACCACCGCACACTGGTCACATGAGCAGAATGACCAAGGTACTTTTTAAACTTTGCGCCTGTAATACAAAACAACTATACATTATAAATATATTAAGGTTTACTAAACCTAGTGCATTGCTGAATGAGAAGGGAGGAAAAACATCCTGAAGTGAGTGGAAACGGTCTGCTTGTTGAATTCTTAAAAGTGCATTAGCAAAATTAAAATCTGTTAGGGAACATAAAAATTTGAGCAAAACTTGGATATGCGCCTAGTAACACTTGCTTTAAAATATTCCAATAAAAACAAACATACCTGGCAATAAAAATATATAAAGTGGATGTATAAAATTTATTTCATATAGAGGTGGATTTAAAAAATAGTATCCCTTTATCAGTATGACAGCAGCCTCATATCACTGCTCTGTGCTGCTGGGGACCCTGCTCCTCCCACTATGTAACTCTCAGTCTGTGACTTCCTGTATCAGTGTGACAGCAGCCTCATATCACTACTCTGTGCTGCTGGGGACCCTGCTCCTCCCACTATATAACTCTCAGTCTGTGACTTCCTGTATCAGTGTGACAGCAGCCTCATATCACTACTCTGTGCTGCTGGGGACCCTGCTCCTCCCACTATGTAACTCTCAGTCTGTGACTTCCTGTATCAGTGTGACAGCAGCCTCATATCACTGCTCTGTGCTGCTGGGGGACCCTGCTCCTCCCACTATGTAACTCTCAGTCTGTGACTTCCTGTATCAGTGTGACAGCAGCCTCATATCACTACTCTGTGCTGCTGGGGACCCTGCTCCTCCCACTATATAACTCTCAGTCTGTGACTTCCTGTATCAGTGTGACAGCAGCCTCATATCACTGCTCTGTGCTGCTGGGGACCCTGCTCCTCCCACTATATAACTCTCAGTCTGTGACTTCCTGTATCAGTGTGACAGCAGCCTCATATCACTGCTCTGTGCTGCTGGGGTCCCTGCTCCTCCCACTATGTAACTCTCAGTCTGTGACTTCCTGTATCAGTGTGACAGCAGCCTCATATCACTGCTCTGTGCTGCCGGGGACCCTGCTCCTCCCACTATGTAACTCTCAGTCTGTGACTTCCTGTATCAGTGTGACAGCAGCCTCATATCACTACTCTGTGCTGCCGGGGACCCTGCTCCTCCCACTATATAACTCTCAGTCTGTGACTTCCTGTATCAGTGTGACAGCAGCCTCATATCACTACTCTGTGCTGCCGGGGACCCTGCTCCTCCCACTATGTAACTCTCAGTCTGTGACTTCCTGTATCAGTGTGACAGCAGCCTCATATCACTGCTCTGTGCTGCTGGGGGACCCTGCTCCTCCCACTATGTAACTCTCAGTCTGTGACTTCCTGTATCAGTGTGACAGCAGCCTCATATCACTACTCTGTGCTGCTGGGGACCCTGCTCCTCCCACTATATAACTCTCAGTCTGTGACTTCCTGTATCAGTGTGACAGCAGCCTCATATCACTACTCTGTGCTGCTGGGGACCCTGCTCCTCCCACTATATAACTCTCAGTCTGTGACTTCCTGTATCAGTGTGACAGCAGCCTCATATCACTGCTCTGTGCTGCTGGGGGACCCTGCTCCTCCCACTATGTAACTCTCAGTCTGTGACTTCCTGTATCAGTGTGACAGCAGCCTCATATCACTACTCTGTGCTGCTGGGGACCCTGCTCCTCCCACTATGTAACTCTCAGTCTGTGACTTCCTGTATCAGTGTGACAGCAGCCTCATATCACTACTCTGTGCTGCTGGGGACCCTGCTCCTCCCACTATGTAACTCTCAGTCTGTGACTTCCTGTATCAGTGTGACAGCAGCCTCATATCACTGCTCTGTGCTGCTGGGGGACCCTGCTCCTCCCACTATGTAACTCTCAGTCTGTGACTTCCTGTATCAGTGTGACAGCAGCCTCATATCACTGCTCTGTGCTGCTGGGGGACCCTGCTCCTCCCACTATGTAACTCTCAGTCTGTGACTTCCTGTATCAGTGTGACAGCAGCCTCATATCACTGCTCTATAACCGTATACAATAAGAGTCATTACGAGCCGCAGGGGGT
This sequence comes from Taudactylus pleione, assembly GCA_031769625.1. Classification (NCBI taxonomy): domain Eukaryota; kingdom Metazoa; phylum Chordata; class Amphibia; order Anura; family Myobatrachidae; genus Taudactylus; species Taudactylus pleione. The sequence continues at coordinate 374,972 of JAUIMM010000892.1, read as the reverse complement.
GTAACTGCAGTGACATCATACAGAACGCTGTTACAGAACCGTGTGTGGATCTGTGGGTGCAAACATGAATTAGGATGGAAACGTTTGTGCAAATTACTGGACCTCAACATCTTGCCGACCCTGCGTTCCAGGGTCTCTATTGTGCTGGTTGACATTTTGATTGCCCGGAGCCCACTGTATTGCATTTTAGAGCTGAACTGAAGCTAGGCTATTAGGCCTGTATAGCTTTATACAATTATTACAGCTGTATACGTTTTTTAGAGCTGTATAGTAGATATTAGTGCTGTATAGTAGATATTAGAGCTGTATAGTAGATATTAGTGCTGTATAATAGTTATTAGTGCTGTATAGTAGATATTAGAGCTGTATAGTAGATATTAGAGCTGTATACGTTTTTTAGAGCTGTATAGTAGATATTAGAGCTGTATAGAGGTTATTAGTGCTGTATAGTAGTTATTAGTGCTGTATAGTAGTTATTAGTGCTGTATAGTAGTTATTAGAGCTGTATAGTAGTTATTAGAGCTGTATAGTAGTTATTAGAGCTGTATAGTAGTTATTAGACCTGTATATAGGTTATTAGTGCTGTATAAAGGTTAATAGTGCTGTATAGTAGTTATTAGAGCTGTATAGAGGTTATTAGTGCTGTATAGTAGTTATTAGAGATGTATAGTAGCTATGAGAGCTGTATAGTAGATATTAGAGCTGTATAATAGATATTAGAGCTGTATAGTAGATATTAGTGCTGTATTGTAGATATTAGTGCTGTATAGTAGCTATTAGACCTGTATAGACGTTATTAGTGCTGTATAAAGGTTATTAGTGCTGTATAAAGGTTATTAGAGCTGTATAGTAGTTATTAGAGATGTATAGTAGCTATGAGAGCTGTATAGTAGATATTAGAGCTGTATAATAGATATTAGTGCTGTATAAAGGTTATTAGTGCTGTATAAAGGTTATTAGTGCTGCATAAAGGTTATTAGAGCTGTATAGTAGTTATTAGAGCTGTATAGTAGTTATTAGAGCTGTATAGTAGTTATTAGAGCTGTATAGTAGATATTAGAGCTGTATAGTAGATATTAGAGATGTATAGTAGCTATTAGTGCTGTATAGTAGATATTAGAGCTGTATAATAGATATTAGTGCTGTATAAAGGTTATTAGTGCTGTATAAAGGTTATTAGTGCTGCATAAAGGTTATTAGTGCTGCATAAAGGTTATTAGAGCTGTATAGTAGTTATTAGAGCTGTATGGTAGTTATTAGAGCTGTATAGTAGTTATTAGAGCTGTACAGTAGATATTAGAGCTGTATAGTAGATATTAGAGATGTATAGTAGCTATTAGTGCTGTATAGTAGATATTAGTGCTGTATAGTAGTTATTAGTGCTATATAGTAGATATTAGAGCTGTATAGAGGTTATTAGTGCTGTATAGAGGTTATTAGTGCTGTATAGAGGTTATTAGTGCTGTATAGAGGTTATTAGTGCTGTATAGAGGTTATTAGTGCTGTATAGAGGTTATTAGTGCTGTATAGTAGTTATTAGTGCTGTATAGTAGTTATTAGTGCTGTATAGTAGTTATTAGTGCTGTATAGTAGTTATTAGAGCTGTATAGTAGTTATTAGTGCTGTATAGTAGTTATTAGACCTGTATAGAGGTTATTAGTGCTGTATAAAGGTTATTAGTGCTGTATAGTAGTTATTAGAGCTGTATAGAGGTTATTAGTGCTGTATAGTAGTTATTAGTGCTGTATAGTAGTTATTAGAGCTGTATAGTAGTTATTAGAGCTGTATAGTAGTTATTAGTGCTGTATAGTAGTTATTAGAGATGTATAGTAGCTATGAGAGCTGTATAGTAGATATTAGAGCTGTATAATAGATATTAGAGCTGTATAGTAGATATTAGTGCTGTATTGTAGATATTAGTGCTGTATAGTAGCTATTAGACCTGTATAGACGTTATTAGTGCTGTATAAAGGTTATTAGTGCTGTATAAAGGTTATTAGAGCTGTATAGAGGTTATTAGTGCTGTATAGTAGTTATTAGAGATGTATAGTAGCTATGAGAGCTGTATAGTAGATATTAGAGCTGTATAATAGATATTAGTGCTGTATAAAGGTTATTAGTGCTGTATAAAGGTTATTAGTGCTGCATAAAGGTTATTAGAGCTGTATAGTAGTTATTAGAGCTGTATGGTAGTTATTAGAGCTGTATAGTAGTTATTAGAGCTGTATAGTAGATATTAGAGCTGTATAGTAGATATTAGAGATGTATAGTAGCTATTAGTGCTGTATAGTAGATATTAGAGCTGTATAATAGATATTAGTGCTGTATAAAGGTTATTAGTGCTGTATAAAGGTTATTAGTGCTGTATAAAGGTTATTAGTGCTGCATAAAGGTTATTAGAGCTGTATAGTAGTTATTAGAGCTGTATGGTAGTTATTAGAGCTGTATAGTAGTTATTAGAGCTGTATAGTAGTTATTAGAGCTGTACAGTAGATATTAGAGCTGTATAGTAGATATTAGAGATGTATAGTAGCTATTAGTGCTGTATAGTAGATATTAGTGCTGTATAGTAGTTATTAGTGCTGTATAGTAGATATTAGAGCTGTATAGTAGATATTAGAGCTGTATAGTAGATATTAGAGCTGTATAGAGGTTATTAGTGCTGTATAGAGGTTATTAGTGCTGTATAGAGGTTATTAGTGCTGTATAGAGGTTATTAGTGCTGTATAAAGGTTATTAGTGCTGTATAGAGGTTATTAGTGCTGTATACTAGCTATTAGAACTGTGTAGACTGTATACACTTATTACAGGTGTACAGAAAACATTAGGACCATATTTATGCACAGAATAAAACCACATCAGAAATTACCTTTTCTCAGACAGGGATATCGGAAAAGTTTCACTATTCCATAATCATCAGCAGTCACCAGAACCTGCCCAGGATAATTTGCATCTACAGAGTTGATTTCATAAGTATCAGAATATTTGGGGCCAATCCCATTGACTTCCAAACCGGTAACACACGTCCACCTGGCCCACTGCACCCCTTTCAGTTCCTCCCTGTTGGAGACCTCCTTCCCCCCTGGAAACGAAATGAAACAATGTTGTAACAGACAGAATGGGGCACAATTATGTGGCACTACGGAGGTGACTCTACAAACACCCAATAAAGATAGGAAAATGTCATTCTTAATTATTAAAGTCAGGATCTGTTATAAATATCTAGTCCTCCGTTAGTTGTCAGCGGGTTCTCGATACAAAAACAAAAGGGGAAAAACATATGAGATCTGTAACCGTACTGGCAGCAGCATTAATGCAGAATAAACAACAGAGCTAAAGTAAAGGCACAGAGTGCTGTGTCTACCGATGTCATGTAGGCACCATCACACTTAGCTGGGTACACCATAGAGGACCCGGTAGCCCTGCAGATGGTCAGGGTGATTTACCATCGCTCTGCACCTTGCATTGCCGGTGCACACTACCCGATATAATGAACGATGGAACGATACCTTCTTCCATCCTTCATTACACTGTACAGCCACTCATACGATATTGTGCAGCACAGCCAGTCACACGATATCGCATGCGACCCGCGGGAACGTGCAATTACGGGTACACATTAAATAATATATTGTTCCGATCTGCTTTAAAACGATATATCGTCTGTGTACCCAGCCTGAGTAGGCTACCTGCAAAAAGGAAGTTTCCCCCGAATGTATGTAGCCGGGGACCGAAACAGCTATCGGAGAAATCTCCCATGTTCAATTGCAAAAGAACCCACCATAGGATTCTAAAAGGGCTGCGCTATTGTGAAACTTACCAAGCGCCGGAATGAGTAGCAATCCCGACCTTGGCCCTGATGGTTATTTCCAGAAACCGATAGCTGCTGTAGACTATAAGCTGTTCGGCACAAAAAAATTAGAGATATGGTAAGAACTTAGCTTTGTTATCTCTCTTTCTTCGAAGTCCATAGGGTCCACAGGGTTGACCTTGGGGTATAGGTTGGGAACCAAATCCAGGCACCACGCAGTTAAAGCTTTCAGCTCCCAGAATGCACTGGGTCCACTCTCCCTATAACCCCACCACCAAGCTAGAGGCACCTCAGTTGTAAGTAGCCAAAGGCTGGAGGAGGAAAGAAAGAGAAGACTGGAACACTCAAGAACCATACTCACAGAGAAGGAGACGGGAAACCGGTGACCAGTAACACAGCCCATATGAAGCCAGGTGTATCAGGGCGGGTGCCCTGTGGACCCTATGGACTTCGAAGAAAGAGAGATAAGAAGGGTAAGTTCTTACCATCTCTCTTATTTTCTTCTTCAGGGTCCATAGGGGGTCGACAGGGTTGACTTTGGGGATGTCCCAAAGCAGTCCTTGTAAGGGTGGGGACACTCCTGTGCTGAGAGGAGAATCCGTCGCCCAAAGGAAGCATCCTGAGAGGCAAAGGAATCCAATGCATAGAACCTTAGAAAGGTCTGGACAGAAGACCACATGGCCACTTTGCAAGGCAGAACAGCCGAGGCGCCACAGCGAGCCGCCAACAGCCCGAGTAGAATAAGCATCAACAGAAACAGAAAGGTCTTCCTAGGTGTAGGCCCCTGAGATAGTCATACGAAGCCATCTAGACAATGTCTGTTTATTGGCCGGCCATCCTTTCCCGTGAAATCCATAGACCACAAATAAGGAGTCTGATTTCCTGAAGGAACCTGAACGGACCACGGAAATCCAGAGAGGAAATCCTGAATAATATGGAACTTAAAAACCACTTTAGGAAGAAACACAGGGTAAGTGCAACTCACAACCCTGTCTTGGTGAAATATCCAGAAGAGGGAGCCACATGAGAACGCTCCCAATTTCCGACAGTCTCCTGGCAGATGCAAACGCCATAAGAAACAGAGACTAAGCCATAAACCACGTAAGGGCTATTAAAACTAGAGGTTCAAATGGAGGCACCAGGAGGGCATGAAGAACCACTGTCAAATCCCAAGGAGCCCCTAGGGGAGATAAAGGGAGGTAGAATCCAGAAAACACCCTAAAGGAGAGTTTGGATACTAGAGAGTGGAGCAATTCCACATCCGAACCATAATGACAGTGCAGAGACCCCCACTTCACGGAGGCCAGGCGGAGGGCTAGACCCAAGCCAGCTGGAACTTCTGGAAATCCTAAAAAAACCTGAGGATCGTAGCTACAGGTACGATACCATAAGAATTATGTATGCCACATTCTGTGGTAGATCCCAGCAAAAGCTGGCCTACGCGCTCTAAACACCCAGATGATGACAGAGCCAGGGAAGCCTTAGGACCACAGTAGGGACGCAGTCAAAGACAAATTATCCAAGTGCAGGGAAAGGCAAGGACCCTGAGACAACAGGTCCGGATATGGAGGCAGCAGGAACGGAGTGTCGATGGAGAGACTCTGAAAATCTAAGTATCAGTGACATCTGTGTCAATCTGGAGCCACCAGTAGGACAGTACCTCAGTCTCGATTGAACTTCCAAAGAACTCTAGGAAGAAGGGGGACCGGAGGAAACAGGTACACAAATTGGAAGGACCACTTCACTGACAACACGTCACCGAAGGTTGCATCAGTACCTCTGGTTTTGGACCCTAATACCGGCAGTGTGTGATAGAGTCAGGATGCCATGAGGACCACCTCTGGGAGGCCCTCTCTGCTCACTAGAAGAGACCAGTCCCCGGGATGCACATCGTGACGGATGAGGAAGACCGCTTCCCAATGGAGAACTCGCGGAATGAACACTGCAGAGATGGCCAGGAGGAGACCCTTGGTCTATGTCAGAATGTGTGACATTCCTGTCAGTGCTGCCCAACTACGAGTGTCTCCTAGATGTAAGCCACTGTTGTGACATCATCGGACTGAACCTTTACCGGTTTACCTTGAAGTATGTGTTAGGCCAGAGCGAGGGCCCAAGACAGCTTGAAGTTCCATTAAGTTGATTGGCAGGGCGAAATCGACAGAAGTCCCACTGCCCCGAAAGGGGTGCAGACCGGTCACTGCACCCCAGAGACTGGCCCCATTGTAAGGACTAACCTACTTGAGATGACCATAGCCACCCAGATAGAGACAGACGCACTTCCGGAGAGAGCATCATCGCCTGAACAGTGATCCGATGGAGAAACCCGTTCCACCTGGAGAGGATCAGTTTTTGCAAAGGCCTGGAATGGAGCATATTCCACCCTTCCTAAGGTGGACACCCTGGATTCCAGAAACCGCATTACAGAGTGTAATGACAATTGTCGACTGTGGAGACATCCGCGCACTCTTAGTTGAAGAGTGGAGATCTTGTCTGACGTCAGAAGGATTCTCCGATTCTGAGAATCCAGCAGGGCTTTCAGATGAATCATGCCCTGTGAGGGTATTCAGGGACGACTTTTTCCCAGTTGATTAACCATTGGTGCTTTGGAAGGAAAGCAATGGTTAACTGGAAATGGCTTTAAAGTACCTTGGTGATCCTGCTAAGAGCAGGAGGCTGTCCAGATACTGGAGCAGTTGGATACCCTGAACAGGTGGGCTGTCATAAAAGCCTTAAATCTGGTAAACCTCGGTGGGGCTGTGGACAGTCCAAAGGGCAGAGCCCGAAAATTGGAAGTGTTGCTGTGGCACAGCAAACCTGAGCTAACGCTGATGAGAGGGCTCTATAGGTACCTGTAGGTACGCAACCTGAATATCCAGCGATACCATAAAGTCCCCAGGTTCCATAGCTCGGATGATGGGGTGTAGGGGTTCCCTCCTGAACTTAGGCACAGTTAGTAATTGGTTCAGGGATTTGATATAGAGGATGGGCAAATGAGGACCATTCGGCCTCTGCACCAGAAAGATAGTAAAATAACCAGTCCCTCGCTGATAGTGGGGCTGGCATAACTACCCCTGCTTACTGCAAGGACTGTATAGCTTTCTGGATTTGTAAGGCCTTGCTCGAGTCTGAAGAAGGGCCCGTGTAGCAAAACATGTGGGGAGGAGGTCTGAGCAATGAGAGAGCATACCAGTGAGCGACTTCAACCCAAGCATCCGTGGTGACTTGACACCAGCACTGGGCGAACTGAAAGAGTCGGTATCTCACTCTGGTATCCCCCAGATGAAGACGTGTCTCGTCAGGCTGAAGGTTTATCCTTAGGGTTAGTAGCAGGACGTCTGGGTGTCCAGGCCTGCTCGGTACCGGGTATGACTGCCCTAGAGGAGGCCGACAGCCTAAGAAAAGACTGGCCTTTAGGCTGTCCCTGAGGACAAAAAGACTTAACAGATTTAGTCCGAGGCCTTGTAGTGGGAGTAGCTGAAGGCGGAAATTTGCCGTTAGTGATATCACCAACGTTGCTACAATCTTGTCAAGGTCAGTACCAAACCAGATCTCCCCAATATAGGGTATCCATTTTAAGGCCTATCTTGGAGTCCACCACTGCCTTCCATGAGCGCAGCCATAGGGTATGGCGGTGGATACAGTCGCAGCCGAAACCCTGAAAGTTAGGAGACTGGCATCCAATGTTGTTACTCCAACATATGAAACTGCATTTTGAATGTAATCAACGAAAGGTCTCTGATCCCCAGAAGTTTTTGAGGGAAAAAGTTCTACAAATGCATCAGCCCAGCAGTCAATAGCATTAACCACTCATTCTATAGCCATGGTTGGACGGGTAACAGCCCCTGAAAGCAAGTATAATGATTTCAGGCAAAGCTACCACCTACGGCTCCGTAGAATCCGTCCGGACAGGAATGGGAGGCATAGTAATGCTCTTAATGAGACGAGTAACATGAAAATCCACCCCAGGAGGTGATTCCTATTACTTGCAATGACCCTCAGGGAATGGGAAACATGACGCCAAACGCTTTTGTGATATCTCTTATCTGGCGATAGTCAGACCCCCGCCATGTGATCCACCCACTGGTCAGATGGGGAACACAGCCGAAGACAACTTAATGCTGAAACTGAGGGTGATTTGATTTAGGTGCAACATCTATAACTAGGATGGGCCTGACCGCCAGCACCAAAGCAGGGATAATAATACTTGTGTTAGGCTCCCCCTCGTGTGAGGGGGATATGAGTCCGATACATCATCCAGTTCACCCTTGGCAGACGATCTATGTTAGACAGCAGTGCAGACTGGGAAGTAACCACAGGGGGTTTATTACGCCATTTTGTGTACCGTAGAAACGGCATCCACCCAGGGTGGCCGTTTTGGTAATCCCTGCAAGGGAAATGACAGACTGTTGTGGTACCTGAGGGAATTGCATGTACTATGAAAAACCCGAGCAATAGTCTGTCACAGGGGTAAACCGCAAGAAACTGCGAGATACCCTGAGATGAAAGGGCAGCATGTTGAAGTAACCCCAAGTGAGTTACAACAATGGGGGCCCCCAGGCGATCCGCAATGGAGGCCAGGGTCTTGAGAAACAAACCGCCCAAGTCCTGTAAGGGGCCCGGCACCTGATGGCATCGTATACATAAAGCTTTCTGAGTCAAATCCTCCGTACTCATACCTGCAGCACATGACTTGCAGGATAGCAAAAATGGGTGCAGTATCACGCTCTATCTCCTGGTCAGACCTATCTGACTAACCATCCTCGTGGAAGTAACCAGCAGCGCTATACTGGTCCTGACTGACGCTAAGATTAGCTGCAGGGACCCATTATCAGCGTATGCAACACACAGTTCCATCTAATATATGGCAACGTGCAGCACGCAACAGTATGTGACAAACCTCACAAATATTGACAAGTATATATATGTGAGGTCTCAGACCCACCCTAGGCACACCTGTATTAGGGCAAATTGTAAAGAAAAGGGATAGATATACACTGACAGGTGAGAGAATAAAGCACAGACAGTCAGCGCTAGCATAAGTCACATACAATGCAGATATATACATATATACATAAACATGTCATATAATATACTGGAAATGGCACTACATTCAACTGCCCAGATTCAGTGTCTGGGAAGGCTACAACGCTGTGTACACTGACCTAAATGTGAAGTACGCAGGGGGTCTGGACCAACTACCGTCCTAGGAGATCTGCGTTGCACTAGAGGAAAATGGCCGCTGGAGACCTCAGAGGAAGCGTGGCCAACGGAGGAAGCAGCTCAGGGACGCCAGACCTTGCGCTGGAAAGGCGCGCTGAGCTGAGGGGAGGAGCCGCTGAACAGGGAAGGCTGCCTCCCTTGGCCGGCTATTAACCCCCGGGACGCCGGCTCCCGTTGCCGATCGTTAAGTCCCTGGTGGTCTAGTGGACACGCGGGGTATGGGGGGAGCCCGCCGCCACTAGCAGCGCCTCCGATCTGTCCCCAGAGACAATAGACTGCAGAAATGCACTATCACCGGAAGCGGTGATCCGCAACCTTACCTGATCCGCGTTGATCCGGCCGCACACCCACAGAATCCGGCTAGCACAGACTCGGGGGTCCCGCCGAGATCCCCAGATCTGTACTAGCGTCGCTGTACCAGCGGGACGGCAGCTTGGACGTAAAATGGAAAGTCTGCAGCTGCCGCTGTGAAGAGTCAAAAGTAAAGTAAAACTAATCACTCATAAAATAAAAATTAGCTTAGGGGCTGGTGATCAGCCCCCCCTGCGATAACGGTGACCCGACTCCAGCCGGGCACCTACTCAAACTGAGGTGCCTCTGGCTTGGGGCGGGGTTATAGGGAGAGTGGACCCAGTGCATCCTGGGCGCTGAAAGCTTTAACTGCGTGGTGCCCGGATTTGGGTCCCAACCTATACCCAAAGGTCAACCATGTGGACCCCCTATGAACCCTGAAGTAGAAATATCCGGGAGAGAGATCCGTAGGATGTCCCCCAGGCAATGACCGTCTCCGCATGCGCAGATAGCTGAGGCGACCACTTCCCTTCTTACACACCGGAGGGACGGCCTCCGTTCTATGTGTTATTTTTTTAAAACATTATTGTGATCCTCAATTTAATATTGCCGCTTTATAAATCAGCACTCCTCACATTATATTACTGATCCGGCATTCTCCCTGTACAGTCAGCGCTCCTCACATTACATTACTGATCCGGCATTCTGACTGTACAGTCACCGTTCCTCACATTACATTACTGATTCGGCATTCTCCCTGTACAGTCAGCGCTCCTCACATTACATTACTGATCCGGCATTCTGACTGTACAGTCACCGTTCCTCACATTACATTACTGATTCGGCATTCTCACTGTACAGTCAGCGCTCCTCACATTATATTACTGATCCGGCATTCTCCCTGTACAGTCAGCGCTCCTCATATTATATCACTGATCCGGCATTCTCCCTGTACAGTCAGAGCTCCTCACATTATATCACTGATCCGGCATTCTCCCTGTATAGTCAGAGCTCCTCACATTATATTACTGATCCGGCATTCTCCCTGTACAGTCAGAGCTCCTCACATTATATTACTGATCCGGCATTCTCACTGTACAGTCAGCGCTCCTCACATTATATTACTGATCCGGCATTCTCCCTGTATAGTCAGAGCTCCTCACATTATATTACTGATCCAACATTCTCCCTGTACAGTCAGCGCTCCTCACATTATATTACTGATCCGGCATTCTCACTGTACAGTCAGCGCTCCTCACATTACATTACTGATTCAGCATTCTCCCTGTACAGTCAGCGCTCCTCACATTACATTACTGATCCGGCATTCTCCCTGTACAGTCAGCGCTCCTCACATTACATTACTGATCCGGCATTCTCACTGTACAGTCAGCGCTCCTCACATTATATTACTGATCCAGCATTCTCCCTGTACAGTCAGCGCTCCTCATATTATATCACTGATCCGGCATTCTCCCTGTATAGTCAGCGCTCCTCACATTATATTACTGATCTGGCATTCTCCCTGTACAGTCAGCGCTCCTCACATTACATTACTGATCCGGCATTCTCACTGTACAGTCAGCGCTCCTCACATTATATTACTGATCCGGCATTCTCCCTGTACAGTCAGCGCTCCTCATATTATATTACTGATCCGGCATTCTCCCTGTATAGTCAGCGCTCCTCATATTATATCACTGATCCGGCATTCTCACTGTACAGTCAGCGCTCCTCACATTACATTACTGATCCGGCATTCTCCCTGTACAGTCAGCGCTCCTCACATTACATTACTGATCCGGCATTCTCCCTGTACAGTCAGCGCTCCTCATATTACATTACTGATCCGGCATTCTCCCTGTACAGTCAGCGCTCCTCACATTACATTACTGATCAGGGATTCTCACTGTACAGTCAGTGCTCCTCACATTATATTACTGATCCGGCATTCTATTTGAACAGTCTCAGATTATAATTACTGTACCAATGGGGAAACTGATGATACAAACCTGGCATTCTAAAGATCATTCTTTTCCCGCTGCCATCATTGGTCTGTAGATATTTACTGTCTGAAGACCAATCCATGTGTGTGATGAAGGTTACGGAACCCATGCACTCTCCGACCTTTTTGTATCTCTGAACGACCCCATAGATATCCACACAGCTATCATTTGATCCCACCGCAAGGAAGTTCCCATCCGGAGAGTATTTCAGCTCATGGATTGCTTCTTTCCTGTCCTTAATATGCACAACTTCAGTCATGTCCCTAAAGAAAGAGATAGGAAGAGACATTCAGAGACACATACTGTACGATTGTTAGAGGCCACCGTACTAAGAGCCTGATTCAGACCAGGTCGCAAGGCTGCGTTCGCATGCAGCCGTACACAGCCAAAGTATGCAAATCCCGCGATCGTTAACAAGACATTAGCACGCTCACTATGTTTTGCCGTGCAATCGCGGTATGAAATTAGACACCCACCAGCCTGACACAAGACGCCCACTTTCCCTTAGTAACAAACGTCATCTCCAGGAAGTGTATTATACAATCGGTAACATCGGATGACCTCGGACCCATACCCAGCATAGTGGCTGACCCTACCCTACCGCAAGCACTGCGAGTGCTGCGGTGTTTAATTGAGCCATGTGATGTGTACTCTGACGATGAGTCTTAATTATGCACGCCCCTGAAATGGCGTTCCAACGCACAGACATGCCTGCGTTCGCACCATCACACCCCCCGTTACCGTCGACCACCCGCTGTCACCACCCACAAACGGCACGTCCTGTCACTCATGCTTGCGGAGCAACTGTGTACAGGCTGGCTGTGAACGCTTCCCGATCGCATTGACTGGTTCGCGCACTGCGTATTGTAAGCATGCGCAGATTGCAAACATAGGCTGCGTGCGAACGGGTCTGACTCAGGCCCTAAACGCAGTCATGGCTTGTACATAACAATACAATTCTTTGTGCTAAAATGTACGATCAAGACACAAGAAATTATTAATAAACTATCTATTGGAATCTGTATGTAAATGCCAATCTATCCTTGTACCTTATTTAATCATTACTTGGAACCAGTTTTTTAGATCAGTGGTTCTCAAACCTGGCCCTCAGGACCCCAAACAGTGCATGTTTTCCAGGTTACCTAGCTGGAGCACAGGTGTATTCATTACTGACTGACATACTTTAAAAGATGCACAGGTGGAGCTAATTATTTCACTTGTAATTCTGTAAGGAGACCTGGAAAACATGCACTGTTTGGGGTCCCGAGGACCGAGTTTGAGAACCTGTTTTTTATACAATAAATTATTGGGATGAAGGTAAAAATTTGATACAATTTTAAGTTAAATGCCTTGAAATAGATAAATATTCTCTATAGACAGCCTGTATAAGATGATCCGACACCAGAGAATCTCCCGCCGTTGTGGAACTTTACGTTTAGATCTGTGATTCAGCAGCTGAAGAGTCACAGGTTGCCTTGAGCGAAACATACATTCAATGTACTGCCCAATGTATGTAAGCTACGGGAGAGCTGGGCCGGCTGCCTATATCACTACAATACGTCACCTGACTCTCAGCACGGTAAACGATCCATCCTTCATCCCTAGTGCTAGATGGATGCCATCTGTACTGACAGCTGCACAGCGGATGGGTTCCTCCATATTACAGCGAGCAATGAGAGCATGATCTACCAGGCTCCAGATCCTACGGTATAAGGTAACAGTGAGAGAGTAACAGGTTAGTACATTACTACAGATCACATTACAAGACGTGGAATTCCTCGCTCTGACTAAACACCTGTATATACTTTCGTGCTGGTACAATATGCAGGTACGGAGATGTCCAGTAAGAGAAAGGCGTGATGCATGCATGGAAAACCATTAAGAGAAGTGTACTAACCCCGGTGCCCAGTCACCTGCTCCCAGGGTCTGTAACCCACGACAACCAGATGTTTACATTCATTCTCTAAGCTGTACTACAATAATGATACTTAGACTCTCACTATGCTGTAAGTCAGGACATTTATAGGATTCGGAACTTTGCGACAAAGCCAGTCTGTATTCAGCGCAAAACATCTTTTGGTCCGTTTAGAAATAAACGTCCAACACTTTTTAATACTGTACTAGAGAGATTAAATGGACGTGCAGCCCCCGAATGGGCCCGTGGCCAGACACATTTCTGCCAATAGTTATGCTAATGTAATGCGGTTTGATGAAACATTTTGACAGCTTAATAGAAAAGGCCTTTTCAGGAAACTGGAATTTTAGTTAATGAGCCAAGTACTCTGATTTCATTAGCTAGAAAGCCTTTACCTGGAACACTGGATGGAGATTGGAAATAAAAAACCTGTCTCCATTTTTCCTGTCTCAGCAAATCATGGAAACGCTGCAGTGAGGGGGAACCAGAGAAAGTGACCCGTGTACGGGAGATAAAGACGCTTCATTGTCATATGGCGGCCAGATTAAAATACAGTACTGTGCATGCTCCCTCGCCAAAGTCACTGCGTCATACGTCTCGCAGCTGCATCCACACTTGCGGCATAGTGGGTGCAACCGGACTGCAAATGGGCGTTCCCATGAAAGATAAGTGTGCCGTGGGCATGTAGACGGAATTGCGGCATATTCAGAGATGCGTCTGATTTCTGCTGGATCGCTGGCACCAAGGATAGGGCTGGTGGAAATGTGAGCCAATTGTGATGGCGGCTTCGTTCACAGGCGGATGGACGGAGGCCACCCCCAGCCACATATATGGAGGTTACGCCGCATACAGGCAAGAGCCACATTCCTTTAAAAAAAAAAACACCCATATGTGGCTGATGAATGAGCCCCTTTATCTTTTATAACTGCGTCAGTCACAGCGTAGGAAGGCGGGTTACGGGCCCTTTGTGCAGCGTAGGGATACCTAGAAACCGGCAATGGGTAAAATAATAGGTGATGTTACTCGGTGTATCAGGTCACCTTTAAGGAACAATGACGATTGGTCTCTCTCTTCGTTGCTTTTTGTTTAAACAATCTTTAAAAACATTTCTACTTGTATCCCGACAGCTGTTCCTATGACTTGTGCTCTGAATTCAGGTTCCTGCATTTCTGTATACATATTAGAATGGGCACTATTACAGGTAAGTCCTGGTTACATGTAATGTAATGTGAAAAGCTGCATACACACACACAACGATTTTTTTAATGATTATCGTTAAACGATATCGTTTAACGATAATCGTTTGAAAAAATCGTTCACTTTCTGAGTCAAATGATGAACGATTATCGTTCATGCGCGTTCACGTTTGTAGTTTGTAGTTCAGTCAGACTTGTCAACTGAACGATTTTCATTAAGGGAATATGCAAAAATCGTTTGTAGTTCATAAAAATCGTTCATTACACTTTAAAAAATCTGACAGATAATCTGAAAGATAATCTGACAGAAAATCGTTCATAAAATCGTTGGTAACAAAATCGTTGTGTGTGTATGCAGCTTTAGTATTAGGGATGTTAGGGACCCATCTGCCCTCAGGTGTTTATAATCACCAGCCCAGGTTCCTGCATTTCCGTGTACATATTAGAATGGGCACTATTACAGGTAAGTCCTGGGTACATGTAATGTAATGTGTTAGTATTAGGGATGTTAGGGACCCATCTGCCCTCAGGTGTTTATAATCACCAGCCCAGGTTCCTGCATTTCTGTATACATATTAGAATGGGCACTATTACAGGTCAGTCCTGGGTACATGTAATGTAATGTGTTAGTATTAGGGATGTTAGGGACCCATCTGCCCTCAGGTATTTATAATCACCAGCCCAGGTTCCTGCATTTCCGTGTACATATTAGAATGGGCACTATTACAGGTAAGTCCTGGGTACATCTAATGTAATGTGTTAGTATTAGGGATGTTAGGGACCCATCTGCCCTCAGGTGTTTATAATCACCAGCCCAGGTTCCTGCATTTCTGTATACATATTAGAATGGGCACTATTACAGGTCAGTCCTGGGTACATGTAATGTAATGTGTTAGTATTAGGGATGTTAGGGACCCATCTGCCCTCAGGTGTTTATAATCACCAGCCCAGGTTCCTGCATTTCTGTATACATATTAGAATGGGCACTATTACAGGTAAGTCCTGGGTACATGTAATGTGTTAGTATTAGGGATCCATCTTATGGGGGTCACCTTGACGCGGTGGATGGGCACACATGTACTAAGAACCTCACTTCTACCCCATGTTCATTGTAGAGTTTATCAGGATTTTTTTGTCTATCATTGTTCTTATTACCTAGAGTGTGCGCTTGCATTCTATGTCCCCTGTATTGTACTACAAGTCCCAGCATGGCAGCACCTCCTATCATGTATAAAATTAGGGTGTGCAGCCCAAGCCCCACCTAACACCAGCTTACACACATCTACAGGCCATAGGTAACCTCAGAGGGCAGATCCAGGGGACACGTGCAGGAGGCGGTAGTGATGTCATTCGCGTCACCGAGCCCTTCCTGCGCAGCCACGCGTCTCAGGTCATTGTACATCAGTGTCTGGGCCATGATGACAGAAGTGCGATGGTGTCCCCGTGCCCCTGACATTCTGTGTGCGTAGGAAGCAGGATACAGTGTAGTTTGTATCAGAGCTGTGTATACAGGGCGCCTGGCGTTATAGGCTTAGTAGAAAAACTTTTGCTATCGGCACTAACAATAATATACTGTAGATCTATATATGCGTGTGCAGCAAATAAATAGAGGGGATTTTGTCATGATTTGATCAAAGCATATAAGCCTGCAGCCCAGGATCAAGGGACCCCATTTTTCTGCAGGTCCCTAACACTAGCGTATATGCCCAGCACATCATTACATTGCAGTTACATGTACTCACCTCCTAGATACAGAGGGACACATCTAACAGAAAATTTGCAGTATATTATTGTTAGCGCAGATAGCAAAAGTTTTTCTGTTTTGTATACATTTATGGCATTAATATTGCCACGCTGCTGGTACCATGATATATGATATGGGTAAAACCGAGTGCGGGCATATTTCTTTTCTGTTATAGGCTTAGTGCACTTCCCCAATAATATCTGGAACACAGTTTTAAATTACACACAATGACCAAAATATACTGTATGAGGGATAACATGTTCATATATTTACTTCCAAACACAGTACTACAAAGATTGTAACCGATAATACATACATACAGGATGTGTGCTAATAGGAGACATTGGGGGAGATGTACCAAGCCTTAGATAAAGTTGACTGCAATAAGCTAGGGATGGCCATTGGATTTCCATGGTTGAAAACCCATCAATGTTTTTCTTGTAATGATACGATTTTTACCATTCAATGATGGCTCTCTGATGGTGGCAAAGCAATGGTCATTCAATGATGGCTCTCTGATGGTGGCAAAGCAGTGGTCATTCAATGATGGCTCTCTGATGGTGGCAAAGCAATGGTCATTCAATGGTAACATACAGCTGAATTAATCTGTTTAACATTAAGATTGGCTGCTGGTCACTACTGCTCATGCACATTCCCTACACAGACACATCTGTATGTCACAGAGCCCTACAGAGACACATGTAAATGTCACAGAGCCCTACAGAGACACATGTAAATGTCACAGAGCCCTACAGAGACACATGTAAATGTCACAGAGCCCTACAGAGACACATGTAAATGTCACAGAGCCCTAGAGATACATGTAAATGTCACAGTGCCCTATAGAGATACATGTAAATGTCACAGAGCCCTATAGATATACATGTAAATGTCACAGTGCCCTATAGAGATACATATGTATGTCACAGTGCCCTATAGAGATACATGTAAATGTCACAGAGCCCTATAGAGATACATATGTATGTCACAGTGCCCTATAGAGATACATGTAAATGTCACAGAGCCCTATAGAGATACATATATATGTCACAGTGCCCTATAGAGATACATGTAAATGTAACAGAGCCCTATAGAGATACATATGTATGTCACAGTGCCCTATAGAGATACATGTAAATGTCACAGAGCCCTATAGAGATACATATATATGTCACAGTGCCCTATAGAGATACATGTAAATGTAACAGAGCCCTATAGAGATACATATGTATGTAACAGAGCCCTATAGAGATACATGTAAATGTCACAGAGCCCTATAGACACTTGTTTGTCACAGAGTGATATACATACATATCTCAATGTCGCACATCACATATAATAAAAGATGATGCTGGATACCTGACGGATCGGTCATCACTCCCGGTAATGGCCAGCGGTTTGGTGGGGTGGACAGCCAGAGCCCAGAGCTCGCCCTCGCAGTGCCCCTGCATTATCAGGAAAGGTTTATTCCTCTCATGCACCACAATCTCAAAGATTTCACTGTCCTGGGTCCCCACCAGGATGTGGTCTCCCCTCCAGCACACGCTCCGCACAGATAAGCCTGGAGAGCAGATGGCACAGGTTACATGAGGGAAAGAAAAGGCATTTACTATTTGTGACTGCCCCCTGCCATGTATGACCGGAGCTATGTGTGACTGCCCCCTGCCGTATATGACCTGGGCTATGTGTGACTGCCCCCTGCCGTATATGACCTGGGCTATGTGTGACTGCCTCCTACCGTATATGACCTGGGTTATGTGTGACTGTCCCTTGCAGTGTATGACCTGGGTTATGTGTGACTGTCCCCTGCCGTGTATGACCTGGGCTATGTGTGACTGCCCCCTGCCGTGTATGACCTGAGCTATGTGTGACTGCCCCCTGCCGTGTATGACCTGGGCTATGTGTGACTGCCCCCTGCCATGTATGACCTGGGCTATGTGTGACTGCCTCCTACCGTATATGACCTGGGCTATGTGTGACTGCCCACTACCATATATGACCTGGGCTATGTGTGACTGCCCCCTGCCGTATATGACCTGGGCTATGTGTTACTGCCCCCTACCGTGTATGACCTGGGCTATGTGTGACTGCCCCCTGCCGTGTATGTGTGACTGCCCCCTGCCATGTATGACCTGGGCTATGTGTGACTGTTCCCTGTCGTGTATGACCTGGTCTATGTGTGACTGCCCCCTGCCGTGTATGACCTGGGCTATGTGTGACTACCCCCTGCCGTGTATGACCTGAGCTATGTGTGACTGCCCTCTGCCGTGTATGACCTGGGCTATGTGTGACTGCCCCCTGCCATGTATGACCTGGGCTATGTGTGACTGCCTCCTACCGTATATGACCTGGGCTATGTGTGACTGCCCACTACCATATATGACCTGGGCTATGTGTGACTGCCCCCTGCCGTATATGACCTGGGCTATGTGTTACTGCCCCCTACCGTGTATGACCTGGGCTATGCGTGACTGCCCCTTGCCATGTATGACCTGGGCTATGTGTGACTGCCCCCTGCCGTGTATGTGTGACTGCCCCCTGCCATGTATGACCTGGGTTATGTGTGACTGTCCCTTGCAGTGCATGACCTGGGTTATGTGTGACTGTCCCCTGCCGTGTATGACCTGGGCTATGTGTGACTGCCCCCTGCCGTGTATGACCTGAGCTATGTGTGACTGCCCCCTGCCGTGTATGACCTGGGCTATGTGTGACTGCCCCCTGCCATGTATGACCTGGGCTATGTGTGACTGCCTCCTACCGTATATGACCTGGGCTATGTGTGACTGCCCACTACCATATATGACCTGGGCTATGTGTGACTGCCCACTACCATATATGACCTGGGCTATGTGTGACTGCCCCCTGCCGTGTATGACCTGGGCTATGCGTGACTGCCCCTTGCCATGTATGACCTGGGCTATGTGTGACTGCCCCCTGCCGTGTATGTGTGACTGCCCCCTGCCATGTATGACCTGGGCTATGTGTGACTGTTCCCTGTCGTGTATGACCTGGTCTATGTGTGACTGCCCCCTGCCGTGTATGACCTGGGCTATGTGTGACTACCCCTTGCCATGTATGTGTGACTGCCCCCTGCTGTGTACGTGTGACTGCCCCCTGCCGTGTACGTGTGACTGCCCCCTGCCGTGTACGTGTGACTGCCCCCTGCCGTGTACGTGTGACTGCCCCCTGCCGTGTACGTGTGACTGCCCCCTGCCGTGTATGTGTGACTGCCCCCTGCCGTGTATGTGTGACTGCCCCCTGCCGTGTATGTGTGACTCCGCACTGTCATGTATGACCTGGGCTATGTGTGACTACCCTCTGCCGTGTATGTGTGACTGCCCCCAGCCATGTATGTGTGACTCCCTGCTGTCATGTATGACCTGGGCTATGTGTGACTACCCCCTGCCGTGTATGTGTGACTGCCCCCTGCCATGTATGTGTGACTCCGCGCTGTCATGTATGACCTGGGCTATGTGTGTGACTGCCCCCTGCCATGTATGTGTGACTCCGCGCTGTCATGTATGACCTGGGCTATGTGTGTGACTGCCCCCTGCCATGTATGTGTGACTCCGCGCTGTCATGTATGACCTGGGCTATGTGTGACTGCCCCCTGCCGTGTATGTGTGACTGAGCGGTCATGTATGATCTGGGCTATGTGTGACTGCGCGCTGTCATGTATGATCTGGGTCATGTGTGACCGGGTAGCAGTAGTAACCATGCACGGATTTTATGTATTACGTATAGAATCACATTCTACAACAAAGTCATTACAAGCTGCTGGGAATATTGTGTATGTTGTTGGAGACTGTATAAGGACATCTGTGAATGGCGTATAAGGAAGAACCTGCTGATAGACCACAGAGAACACCCCGGCGCTTCCTGAGAATGTTCAGCTCAGACCGGCTGCTGCTCCGTAACAATTTGTGGGACACTGAATCGCAGGAGGTAAAGTATAAGGATAAGAATATGTACTTTTATCTATATTTTTCATTGGTGTTTTATTGATTATAATAATTTCTTTGATATTAATGAATTCCTTCCATTTGTGCTCACTCTCTTTGCTATTCTTATGCTTATAAACCACACGTCCAGCCACGCTGTGTTACCTTTGTATCCTTGGTCTGTTTCCCTGAGATCAATGACAGTAATAGGTTTAAAATGTAAATCCCACAGACGCACGCAGCCATCCCGTCCTCCGGTGGCAAATCCCTCCTCACAGGCGTTCATGCTGAAGATACCGGCCTAGAAGGGAGAATATGGATGGATTAGCGGAAGATCCCTGCCTGGGAGGAGGTGCTAGCTCCCTGGGGAGACCTAGGGGTACATTTACTAGGGTGTGGGTTTATAGAAGTGAAGATGTTGCCCATAGCAACCAATCAGGTTCTAGCTATTATCTTCTAGAAGGTACTAGTGTTAAGTAGAATCTGATTGGTTGCTATGGGTAATAACTCCAGTTCTAAAAACCCTCACTTTAGTAAATATACCCCCTGTACTCTAGGGCTAAATATGAAACTAATGCTGCTCTGGACAGGAATCTGCAGACCATTGCTCTCCATTTACACGCAAGATGCTGTGCATGGAAAATACCAAACGTGATATAAAAAGGATAATAATCATTGTTAGCTACCTAGTGGCTCTGTAGTCCCAGCATACGCTGTCATCCAATAGCCAGAGAGCCACAGATTGCCCAAGCATCCTCTACATCAGTGCTTTTCAGCCTCAACTCTCAAGTATCCCCAACAGATCATGTTTTCAAGATTTTGGTCTGTGGAGCAGGTAGGATAATTATGGGAGAATTACTGATCCAGTAACAGAGTAACTCACCTGTGCATGACTAAAGCCATCCACAAAACATGGCCTGTTGGTCATAGGTGAGGACTGGAGCTAAGAGCCACTGAGCTATGTGTGTCTGCCACGAGGCAAAAGAGGAACAAATGTCCCAATAGGATATTTAGCAGAGCCCAGGGACAGTTGACAGGTAAGATATGTGGGGTATATATGAATTGCTCTATACTCAGTGTTTCTGCCCATCTACAATAGCTAGAGGGTGAGTAGGGGCATCAGGGCAACACTATGGCCAAATGCAGACCTCCTGTACAGCAAGCCATGTGCACTGACCACCCGTGGGGACGCAAAAGGGAACAATAACAATATAGGCCTGAGAAAGACAAATAAACGCTTATAATCTTAACCAAAACCATACCCGGTAAATAAAAGGGACTTCTGTATAGGTGGAAGAATCCACAGAACCTCTTATTAGTTCAAATGATTACAACATGACCTATCATTAACACCAAACCCCCAGCTAAGCGTTACCGACCCAATCTGCACATTCTGTAGTAACATATAACAATATTACATCTAAATTTCCCCATCGTGTATCTACGTAACTTAGTCTATTAATCATGTAAATACAGTAATCAGCACTAGAGGTCAGCCCCTCCCATCTATCATGGAGCACGATGGCTGACAAGTAAATCCTTTGTTTCACACATTTAGTAAGGAATTTAAGGGAAGTGAGGGGGGAGAACATAATGGGCCTCACTCACAGTCACACATATCTCCGACTGCAGCCGCATCCAGCAAAAGTTTCGCCTATTGCGCATGTATCATTCAGTGGTGTGTACGTCAGCCGTCTCTATACTGCCGCTAAATGGCTGATTTTGTGTGGCACCTGGGCAGCAATAATGTGACTGAGCGCAAGAGACCCATCGCTGGGTGTGTGGCCGGAGTTACTAACTATTATGGGGACAGTGCAATCACAAATATATACGTACGACATGCGCGCACACAGGTGTATTAGCATTTAGTCAGCAATCCTTCCACACTCAGAATGTGGCTGCATTCCTCAGTAATATGAATGGCCAGTTGGTGCTCTGCCGCTACCTCATGAGTCCATCATATCTCAGCTACTTATAGGAAGAAGTCCTCAGCAACATAAATGGCCAGTTGGTGCTCTGCCGCTACCTCACGAGTCCATCATATCTCAGCTACTCATAGGAAGAAGTCCTCAGCAACATAAATGGCCAGTTGGTGCTCTGCCGCTACCTCATGAGTCCATCATATCTCAGCTACTTATAGGAAGAAGTCCTCAGCAACATAAATGGCCAGTTGGCGCTCTGCCGCTACCTCATGAGTCCATCATATCTCAGCTACTTATAGGAAGAAGTCCTCAGCAACATAAATGGTCAGTTGGTCGCTCTGCCACTACCTCACGAGGCCATCATATCTCAGCTACTTATAGGAAGAAGTCCTTAGTAACATAAATGGGCAGTTGGTGCACTTCTGCTACCCCATGAGTCCATCATATCTCAGCTACTTATAGAAAGAAGTCCTCAGTAACATGAATGGCCAGTTGGTGCCCTGCCGCTACCTCACGAGGCCATCATATCTCAGCTACTTATGGGAAGAAGTCCTCAGTAATATGAATGGCCAGTTGGCGCTCTGCCGCTACCTCACGAGGCCATCATATCTCAACTACTTATAGGAAGAAGTCCTCAGTAATATGAATGGCCAGTTGGCGCACTGCTGCTACCCCATGAGTCCATCATATCTCAGCTACTTATAGAAAGAAGTCCTTAGTAACATAAATGGGCAGTTGGTGCACTTCTGCTACCCCATGAGTCCATCATATCTCAGCTACTTATAGAAAGAAGTCCTCAGTAACATGAATGCTGATGCCCTGCTGCTACCCCATGAGTGCATCATATCTCAGCTACTTATAGGAAGAAGTCCTCAGTAATATGAATGGCCAGTTGGCGCTCTGCCGCTACCTCACGAGTCCATCACATCTCAGCTACATATAGGAAGAAGTCCTCAGTAATATGAATGGCCAGTTGGCGCTCTGCCGCTACTTCACGAGGCCATCATATCTCAGCTACTTATAGGAAGAAGTCCTCAGTGATATGAATGGCCAGTTGGCGCTCTGCCGCTACTTCACGAGGCCATCATATCTCAGCTACTTATAGGAAGAAGTCCTCAGTGATATGAATGGCCAGTTGGCGCTCTGCCGCTACTTCACGAGGCCATCATACCTCAGCTACTTATAGGAAGAAGTCCTCAGTGATATGAATGGCTAGCTGGTGCTCTGCTGCTACCCCATGAGTGCATCATATCTCAGCTACATATAGGAAGAAGTCCTCAGTGATATGAATGGCTAGCTGGTGCTCTGCTGCTACCCCTTGAGTGCATCATATCTCAGCTACATATAGGAAGAAGTCCTCAGTAATATGAATGACCAGTTGGCGCTCTGTCGCTACTTCACGAGGCCATCATATCTCAGCTACTTATAGGAAGAAGTCCTCAGTAATATGAATGGCCAGTTGGCGCTCTGCCGCTACTTCACGAGGCCATCATATCTCAGCTACTTATAGGAAGAAGTCCTCAGTGATATGAATGGCCAGTTGGCGCTCTGCCGCTACTTCACGAGGCCATCATATCTCAGCTACTTATAGGAAGAAGTCCTCAGTGATATGAATGGCCAGTTGGCGCTCTGCCGCTACTTCACGAGGCCATCATACCTCAGCTACTTATAGGAAGAAGTCCTCAGTGATATGAATGGCTAGCTGGTGCTCTGCTGCTACCCCATGAGTGCATCATATCTCAGCTACATATAGGAAGAAGTCCTCAGTGATATGAATGGCTAGCTGGTGCTCTGCTGCTACCCCTTGAGTGCATCATATCTCAGCTACATATAGGAAGAAGTCCTCAGTAATATGAATGACCAGTTGGCGCTCTGTCGCTACTTCACGAGGCCATCATATCTCAGCTACTTATAGGAAGAAGTCCTCAGTGATATGAATGGCTAGCTGGTGCTCTGCCGCTGCAGGATCCTCTAAGCTTTAGCTTTTCCATTTACTCCATGATACTGATGGTAAAGGTCCTATGAATAGGCTACAATCAGCTCTGCATGATCACTAATTGCACAGACAGGCTTCACCAGTAATGGACACTAATGGTTTAAGAACATCACTATGTTTGATTAAAATCTGTTTTCGGTGGGTGGGATTTGTCTCCATTCTCTATGGGACTTTGTGGAACATGGAAGGTACATAAGATAAACTCACAGCGTGTGCTCCTTGGATTGTCCGAGCGAGATTCAGCCCTTTCCACACATAGATGTCTCCATTCAGTGCTCCAGAGTAAGTCACCTCGTCTCTCGCACATGCCAGGCACAGTATAGTCTGCAAGTCACCGGTCTTCCCAAACATACCTCGTTTCGGGGTCAGCGAGTTCCCGCACAGACTCCAGAACTGAAAGCACAAGAATATTATTATGGGCTAGATAAGCTGTCATAGGAGGATTATAATGGGAGCAGGACAGAGGGCCTGATTCAGACCCGTTTGCTATCTGTGTAAGCTCGCTGGATGCGTATGCAAATTTGTCAAAGTGACGCCACGGGAAGCGAACCCCCCCCAAGGCATAAGCACGCCCACCATGTCTTAGCGAGCGGCCACTTTGTGTATGCGTATGCCAAATCGCACAGGCAGAGCCGCCCACCAGACCGGGTCATCTCCAGGAAGTGTATTACAACATTGGTACATCGAGCACCATCAGATGCTAATGCAGCGCTTGTGATTGCCTTACCCTACCGCAAGCATTGTGAGGAAATCAGTCTAAAACAAAGGCATGTGACGTGTACTATGACGCTGCGTGTTAATTATGCAGGCCTCTAAAACGGCATTGAAACACCCAGGCACGCCTGCGTTCGCATCTCCAACTGCCCGTTATTAGTGTCCTGCCCCTGTTACCACCCACAAACGGCCTCTCCTGTCACTCATTACCCTGGGCTGCCTTTGCTGGGCGAGCGAGAGGGATGTGATCGCATTGTGTAGCTCGCGTACGCGCAGAACGAAGCGTGCACATGCGCGTATGCAGAACATCGGGCCGCTTGCGAACGCACAGCGCAAGCGAGCGGCTCTGAATCAGGCCCAGAGTACACAGGTTTCATGGACAGGAGAGTAACAGCTCAATTATATTAAATGAAGTAATATAATTGCCTTGTTCCTTTTTGCAGGTCATTCCACACGGATATCTACATTGGTGAAGAGGACAGACTGACTGGTACAGGTAAGTATGTGTGATTGTTGTATGTGTGTAATAACCTTGTACTAGCTAAGGTGTGTGTGTTTTGTCATTATTTATCTATTTATTTTACAGTGGAGGTACGGGTGCCAGCCGCTTGCTTGCACTTGTAGTTACACAAGTGCCAAAGGGCAGGCATTCTGGCACCTGTAGTTCCACTTTAAAATACAATAGTTTACTTTGAATGTACACTCTATTACCCCCATACCTACAGCCCAGGGGTGCGAGGATGAGTTTTCGGGAGAGGGGGGACCCCTTTTTTTGTGGGTCCCCACCTCCCCTGAGATCCCCGGCTTGGCCTGACCGGCTTGCGGTAAGAATGCTTTGGCCCTGGAGACCCGGTAATAGGGTCTCCTGGATGTGGCATTACACCCCGGTTGGTTTGGGTCTGGTGCTGGTTTTAAATATAGGGGGACCCTACGCAATTTTTTTCACCTATATTTAAAATCAGGACTGGCCCTGCAGCCAGGTGCTGGCACCTAAATTACGGTGGAACCCTACTAATTTTGTTCCCCGTAATTTTTGGAACCAGGACTGGCTGACAAGTCCGGGGCTGGCTATGCTTTTGGGGGAATGGACCCCCACAACATTTTTTTTAAGAATTTAGGGCGGGATGTCCTAAAGGGGAACATGTGGTAAAACTCCTGAAAATGCAGCTGTCAAGGGTTTTATCGCATTCCCCAAATGTACTAACCGCTTCGCATCCCTAGGTAATGCCACCTTCAGGTGGCGTTACCCAATAGAAGCATATGGGCTTCTTATCGCGACGCTCCTGGCTGGGAGGGATCCGATCAGATCCCTCCCATGAGCCCCCGCGGTCCGCGGACGACTTCAGGGTGTTCATCCCGTAAGTCCCTCTGCCCGGCAGCATCGCAAAGGACGGCTCTTATTGGGAGAGCTGTCCTTTGCGAAATTCTTGGTACATACTGCGGTAATGAACCGTGGTATGTATCGGAGGTCAGGTGGGATGTACCGCATCGCGGAAGCCATGCTTAGTACATCCCGCCCTTAACCCGTTTTTTACAGGTCTAACACACAAGCAGCCTGCACATACTGTATCTCACTGATATGTGCAGGCTGCTAGCTGGGGTGAGTAATCTCATCATCAACTTGGGAGAGATATCTCGATCCACTTCACCATCGGCCATATCACTTTCAGCTAAACTCACTTCTTAGTAAATTTGAGAGATGAAAAAACGGAAAAGTCACCAGAGATTCGGCGATGCAAATCGAGATTAAAAAAAATATATATATATATACTCCACCATTCTTGATTCTTAGTAAATTTACCCCCAGATTCTTTGGGGATATTGTATGTGCAAAGGCATTTAGTACAGTGGAATAGGTGAGAGGGGACCAATGCTGGCCTAGCACAGTAAGGACAAACACAGCTTATACATGATCATTAACTTGCACTTTACATGGTAAATGTAACTTATTTATTAATTACACTTTCCAAACACAGATAAATTGTCTTCACTGTATGATACTTCAAGAAAAAACTAAATTGTGTATAAATTGTGCAATGTAACTTAAGAATTACTAACACCACTGTGAAGCCTCATCTCCTGGTGTAACCCAGGCCCATATACTACTGCTGCCTCCCGGTGTAACCCAGGCACATATACTACTGTTCTCTCCTGGTGTAACCCAGGCACATATACTACTGTTCTCTCCTGGTGTAACCCAGGCGCATATACTACTGTTCTCTCCTGGTGTAACCCAGGCACATATACTACTGTTCTCTCCTGGTATAACCCAGGCACATATACTACTGTTCTCTCCTGGTGTAACCCAGGCACATATACTACTGTTCTCTCCTGGTATACCCAGGCACATATACTACTGTTCTCTCTCCTGGTGTAACCCAGGCACATACACTACTGTTCTCTCTCCTGGTGTAACCCAGGCACATACACTACTGTTCTCTCCTGGTGTAACCCAGGCACATATACTACTGTTCTCTCCTGGTGTAACCCAGGCACATATACTACTGTTCTCTCCTGGTGTAACCCAGGCGCATATACTACTGTTCTCTCCTGGTGTAACCCAGGCACATATACTACTGTTCTCTCCTGGTATAACCCAGGCACATACACTACTGTTCTCTCTCCTGGTGTAACCCAGGCACATATACTACTGTTCTCTCCTGGTATAACCCAGGCACATACACTACTGTTCTCTCCTGGTATAACCCAGGCACATACACTACTGTTCTCTCTCCTGGTGTAACCCAGGCACATATACTACTGTTCTCTCCTGGTGTAACCCAGGCACATATACTACTGTTCTCTCCTGGTGTAACCCAGGCACATATACTACTGTTCTCTCCTGGTGTAACCCAGGCGCATATACTACTGTTCTCTCCTGGTGTAACCCAGGCACAAATACTACTGCTCTCTCCTGGTGTAACCCAGGCACATATACTACTGCTCTCTCCTGGTGTAACCCAGGCACATATACTACTGCTCTCTCCTGGTGTAACCCAGGCGCATATACTACTGTTCTCTCCTGGTGTAACCAGGCGCATATACTACTGTTCTCTCCTGGTGTAACCCAGGTACATATACTACTGTTCTCTCCTGGTGTAACCAGGCGCATATACTACTGTTCTCTCCTGGTGTAACCCAGGCACATATACTACTGTTCTCTCCTGGTGCAGTCAGTGAAGTCACATTATGATCGCCTCCAAAATATTAATGGATGTTACTGTGCTGCAAGTTTACTTCATAGCGAAATGCTGATTACTCAGATGGCTTTTCCTGTTATTCATGTGTTTATCTGCTTTGCTGACGGACCCTCCTGAATACCACGAAATAAAACAATCTAAAAAGAGCTTCACTTTAAACCGTGATGGTTCCCGTCCACCAGGCATCCCTGTCTTTTATCACCAAGATCCCTACCTGACAGGAGAATAATCCGCTAAGAACAGCGGCACTTGTCCTTCACTGTAATTCATCAGACGCCCATAAAGCATCTGAGCCTCAGGCAATTACTCTAAGTAAGAGGCATTTTCTACTCCAATAAGAGCTAAATGGATTAGTGTCCACGTAGCCTCCTGCACAGGACAGAACGGCTGAGGCGGCATTATGGAAAAGCAATATCTTCCATTACACCGGAAGACCGATCAATCCTGTTCTGCAGTATAAAGGGAACGTCGCCCTCAGATGTGATCTCCTCACAACCATGTGCAATAGGGACAACTCTCAGGGCAGTAGGGATTGCTAGGGAAGGAAATATGGGGTAATATATCTAGTAATACGACACACCAGAATGTCGACATGGACAGGAGGTCACCATCTCAATTGTCAATAATTGCATAATATTGACATTGCTAGAACCTTTACAGTCGGCATGTTGACTACATGGTTTTGTATAGACATCTTAACAAACCCTAACCACAGCCTAACGCTAAACTCAGGTAACATCGACAGCTGCATACTGTCCATGTCGGCATTCTGAACGTGTACCTATTATAAATAACCAGTCTGCACCTCTCTGTGTATAACCAGCCCGCACCTCTCTGTGTATAACCAGCCCGCACCTCTCTGTGTATAACCAGCCCGCACCTCTCTGTGTATAACCAGCCCGCACCTCTCTGTGTATAACCAGCCCTCTCTGTGTATAACCAGCCCGCACCTCTCTGTGTATAACCAGCCCGCACCTCTCTGTGTATAACCAGCCCGCACCTCTCTGTGTATAACCAGCCCGCACCTCTCTGTGTATAACCAGCCCGCACCTCTCTGTGTATAACCAGCCTGCACCTCTCTGTGTATAACCAGCCCGCACCTCTCTGTGTATAACCAGCCCGCACCTCTCTGTGTATAACCAGCCCGCACCTCTCTGTGTATAACCAGCCTGCACCTCTCTGTGTCCACACTCTCTGTGTATAACCAGCCCGCACTTTCTTATCACTTTTTACTCTGTCTCCTAACACTGCTTAGTAACTAGACCCCTAAGAGATTTACTAAAGTGCAGGTTTTTAGAAGTGGAGATGTTCCCCACAGCAACCAAACGTGTAGCGTTCCCCTGTATTGTAAGAACCAGCACTGGGCTACCAGAGCCAGTCCTGGTAAATAGGCGAAAAACATGGCATGGGGTTCCCCCTATTTTTAAAACCAGAACCTGACTCAAATCTAGCCGATGTGTATTGCCACAGTCAGGGGACCCTTTCACCGGGTCTCCAAAGCCAAAGCATTAACACCCCAAAGTAGTCAGCAGAAGCCGGGAATCTTCAAGCACTAATTTGGGAGAAAAAAATTATTTTAAATATACAAATGAATTATGTTTAGGACTCGACCACTAATTATTTACTTTTGACTTAAAACATCTGACTGGACTAATTTTTTCCGAACTGTTTTCCTACCACACAATCTAGTCCAGCACTTTGTAACCATCACCTTAGTATGTTTCATTCATTTTGAATTGTTGTGTGCTCAGATCTACAGTGTCTTTACAGCACTCAGGTGTGTCATTGTGTAGCCAAGGTAAATGCCACAAGACAATGCTAGTATGGGATTTAAAGGACTCATTAGAGCTGGCTACAGATGGAATATAGTGCTAGCAGCGACAGACACTAGGGGGTATATTTACTAAAGTGAGAGGTTTTAGCTCAGCCACAACGGGCCTCCTAGCCACAACGAACCCCTCAGCCACAACGGGCTTCCTAGCCACAACGTCCCCTCAGCCACAACGGGCCCCTCAGCCACAACGGGCCTTCTAGCCACAACGGGCCCCTCAGCCACAACGGGCCCCTCAGCCACAACGGGCCCCTCAGCCACAACGGGCCCCTCAGCCACAACGGGCCCCTCAGCCGCCAAGAGCCTAGCCTGTAACAAAGATGCACCGTGGCTCCAGATGTGTGGCTAACAGGACGCCGGCACTATTCCGCCAGCTCAGGGCAGTGCCAGGGCGGAGCAATAATAATGGGAAATTATTTGCTAGTAATCAAAAATGTACTTAACATTTTTTTAAACTTATTATAGTCTTTTAGGATTAATAGCACATTACTTTATCTTTCTTCTCAAACAGAGAATAAATGTATTATTCAAAACACTATTATAATAATAATAATAATAATAATATACATTTTATTTAAATAACATCCAGTACTGCAATATATGGCCCCAATTATATATATGCGGGAAGAGGAGCTACCGGCGAGGAGGAAGCAACATGAAATTGCGCAGTCTGGCTATTTCCCCTGCGATGAGACTTAGCGTCATCCTGAGATGGCGTCAACGTTTTAACTAAAGCAGCGGAAAATGAGAACCAACAGAAAGAGTGGGACCCCAAGGAAATCATTGATTTCTCAGCAGTAGCCCCAATAATTAATCACACACACACACACACACACACACACGTTATAATAACCCGTTACCCTGGAAAATGGGATAATTAGGGGTTATCACTGCATGATAAATACAGTTACTGGGAGAAAAGCTACAGAGATAACAAGCGAAACTCTCCTCAATATTATACTTACATATAAATTCTACATTATTCTGATCATTGAATTTCAGGTTATTGGTTCTTGCACCTGAGAAGTTCTTTATGTTACGTTCCTGGCTATATTTGTACTGTGTGTATGGACTAGAGGTGCTGCACGCGGCTTTATATAGGCAGCACAGTCTACAGGAATTTCCCAACACTCACCAGCATATAGTAATAGAGCAGAGAACAAAATAGCGGTGTATGATTTATGTGTAATACCAGGGACTTGGGGGCCGGTTTAGTTGTAGTGAACGAGATCCCGGAGAGATTATTAGTGGGATCTCCACCACATCAGCTACGTAAATACAGTGATGTCCTGCCGTCTGGAAAATTAATATGGAGACGGTTACTTGCGACCTCTCAGGGACTCGCAGCTTCAGTGTGAATTTAAATATTTATCTCTCTGAATTATTTATCTGATAAATCATTTACAGAGTACACAGGGCAGAGACATGTTATTGAAATGGGGCCGTCTGTGGAATAATCCTCCCACTGTTTATCTCATTCCGTCCCCAGGAGGCGACGATCTGGATGTACCACGCACCGTGGGATATAGCGCAGTAGTTGGTTACACTGTGACGGTTTCCCTGCTCTGCAATCGTATGCGCCACCAAAATGGACACACACAAAATACGGATTTTGGGCCTGATTCATCAGAGATCGCAACAGCAACAGCATATGGAGATCGGACGATGGTGCGTACTGCGCATGCTTTCCAGTGCGTGAGATACTTTGCAGACTGAGGAATGGGATGTCAGCATTTGGGGGTGGTGACGTAGAAGTGGTTGGACAAACGCAGGCGTGCCTGTCCGTTTCAACGCCGCTGCATGGGCGTGCATAAATTAATCGCTGTGACGGCATACGCAGCTTGTGTGTTCACTGCATGCAACAAGGTTATCAATGTCTGAGTAAGGTCAGGGATGCTGTAATTGTGCGCGAGGGGCCGATGTTACTCCATGTGCCCGATATGTATACACAGGACTGTGAGGTATTACAGATGTGAGATAGCAGTAGTGGGTGTCTCTATGCTGGCTGAGCTGTGGTTGATGTTACAGATGTATACACAGGACTGTGAGGTATTACAGATGTTAGATAGCAGTAGTGGGTGTCTCTATGCTGGCTGAGCTGTGGCTGATGTTACAGGTGTATACACAGGACTGTGAGGTATTACAGATGTGAGATAGCAGTAGTGGGTGTCTCTATGCTGGCAAAGCTGTGACTGATGTTACAGATGTATACACAGGACTGTGAGGTATTACAGATGTGAGATAGCAGTAGTGGGTGTCTATGCTGGCTGAGCTGTGGCTGATGTTACTGATGTATACACAGGACTGTGAGGTATTACAGATGTGAGATAGCAGTAGTGGGTGTCTCTATGCTGGCTGAGCTGTGGCTGATGTTACAGATCTATACACAGGACTGTGAGGTATTACAGATGTGAGAAAGCAGTAGTGGATGTCTCTATGCTGGCTGAGCTGTGGCTGATGTTACAGATGTATACACAGGACTGTGAGGTATTGCAGATGTGAGATAGCAGTAGTGGGTGTCTCTATGCTGGCTGAGCTGTGGCTGATGTTACTGATGTATACACAGGACTGTGAGGTATTACAGATGTGAGATAGCAGTAGTGGGTGTCTCTATGCTGGATGTGCTGTGGCTGATGTTACAGATGTATACACAGGACTGTGAGGTATTACAGATGTGAGATAGCAGTAGTGGGTGTCTCTATGCTGGCTGTGCTATGGCTGATGTTACAGATGTATACCGAGGACTGTGAGGTATTACGGATGTGAGATAGCGGTAGTGGGCGTCTCTATGCTGGCTATGCGACGGCTTTGTGATTGAATTCATTAGCATTTTTAGCAGCAGCCCTCCATGCGTAATCACAGCCGCAATAGCAATCCGTAGTGAATCCGGCCTGGTGTAAGGGTGAATGGTTTTACACAACACATGGTGATATAGAACACCAGACACAGAATTATTATAATTATTATCATTATCACAGCTATCTATATTGCATGAAGTGCATATGGGCCCCTGAGCAAAGGGGTGCCCACGCCCCACACTCTGCACCCATTACATTTATATACTACCTTTTTCCTGGTGCTTTCTTCAGATATATGGCCGTCAAAGCTTTGGGCCAGTGTTACTCCTCCCTTCTCCCCCAGACTAGCTGACCTCTGCCGTATCCGGTTCCTGCTCTCAGCAATGTCTGGGCAGGTGCAGGACATTAGTGCATGGCGTATAGCGGAGCGTGTTACATCATACACGGCTCCGTCACGTATACATGCTGTATGTATCTTACGTATTGTGCCCAGCCGCGCTGCCACACTAAGTACAATCTGTGACTGTGTAGTCACATAGGCCTATTTCTTATACATGTATTATAGGTGACATAGTAGGTCTTACAATCCAAACATAGAATTTTAATCAAATAAATGAAAAGCAGAGAATAAAGCCCTGTCCATACCTTGATGTGCTTCACACCACAGCTCACCAGCTTATTGGGCTGATACAGGTCCCACGAGATGTCAAATATCTGAAATAAAATAATTTAGGCATAGATGGGGATTGGCATATGTGTGGTCACACTTTGCTGCGTATGGGCACAGTAACACCAATAAGACAGATCGCACAGGAAGAAGATTCCGACAGACAGCTACACACATACACAGCTACACATCATACACACACAGCTACACACATACACAGCTACACACATATACACACACATACACAGCTTCACACATACAGAGCTAAACACAGCTACACACACACACCTACATACACAGCTACACACATACACAGCTACACACACACCTACATACACAGCTACATACACAGCTACACACAGCTACACACAGCTACACACACACCTACACACACATACACAGCTACACGCACACACAGCTACACGCACACACAGCTACACGCACACACAGCTACACGCACATACACACACAGCTACACACATACACAGCTACACACATACAGAGCTACACACATATACACACACAGCTACACACATTCACAGCTACACACAAACAGAGTTAAACACAGCTACACACACACACCTACATACACAGCTACACACATACACACACACAGCTACACACATACACAGCTACACACATATACACACAGCTACACACACACACAGCTACACACATACAGAGCTAAACACAGCTACACACACACACCTACATACACAGCTACACACATACAGCTACACACATACACAGCTACACACACAGATACACACCTACATACACAGCTACACACACACAGCTACACACATACACACACAGCTACACACATACACACACACAGCTACACACATACACACACACATAGCTTCACACATACAGAGCTAAACACAGCTACAAACACACACCTACATACATACACAGCTACACACACACCTACATACACAGCTACACACATACACAGCTACACATACATACACAGCTACACACACAGATACACACCTACATACACAGCTACACACATACACAGCTACACACATACACAGCTACACACACACCTACATACACATACACAGCTACATACACAGATACACACCTACATACACAGCTACACGCACATACACACACCAGCCTCGTACCTGCCTATGCAAACACACAGAAGGAATGACTGTACCCTGTCGGTGTGACCCGGCGCCATAGAGAGCATCTTCCCTTTCCTCCAGTCCCACACGCAGATCGTGTTCTTGGAGTCCAGACCGACAGACACCAGGCACTGATATCCGCACCCAGGGGACCACAGCACAGCATTGAGAAGAGAGGAGAGCTCAGTTACATTGTGTAGGAACGTTAGGACAGAGAGATTATACAGGGGGGAATGTATCAAGCCTTATAGAGAGATAAAGTACCAACCAATCAGCTCCTAACTGCCATGGTATAGGCTGTGTTTGAAATATTGCAGTTAGAAGCTGATTGGTTGGTAATTTGTCACTTTCCAATTTATCAATTCGCCTTGGTAAGCTGTCACTCTTCTGGGCCACATACTGACTGATGGCCGCCCATTTTTACCTAATCAATGCTTGGAGCATGCCAGGGCGAATTGCAGAGGTCTTGAAAAAGGAGGGTCTGCACTGCAAATATTGGCTCTTTGCATAAACTTAATGTAATTGTCAATAAAAGCCTCCGACACTTATGTAATGCTGCAATGTTACCTCAGTATACCATAGTAACATCTGACACTTATGTAATGCTGTAATGTTACCTCAGTATACCATAGTAACATCTGACACTTATGTAATGCTGCAATGTTACCTCAGTATACCATAGTAACATCTGACACTTATGTAATGCTTTAATGTTACTTCAGTATACCATAGTAATATCCGACACTTATGTAATGCTGTAATGTTACATCAGTATACCATAGTAACATCTGACACTTAATGTAATGTTACCTCAGTATACCATAGTAACATCTGACACTTATGTAATGCTGTAATGTTACCTCAGTATACCATAGTAACATCTGACACTTATGTAATGCTGTAATGTTACCTCAGTATACCATAGTAACATCTGACACTTATGTAATGTTACTTCAGTATACCATAGTAACTTCTGAAACTTATGTAATGCTGTAATGTTACCTCAGTATACCATAGTAATATCTAACACTTATGTAATGCTGTAATGTTACCTCAGTATACCATAGTAACATCTGACACTTATGTAATGCTGTAATGTTACAACAGTATACCATAGTAACATCTGACACAAAGGTCTAATACACTTAGGGGTGTAGTTACTAAGCAGTGTTAGGATACAGAGTGAAAAGTGATAAGAAAGTGATAAGGTGCCAGCCAATCAGCTCCCAACTGTCATTTTTCAAACACAGCCTGTGAGATGACAGTTGGGAGCTAATTGGCTGGCACCTTATCACTTTTCACTCTGTCTCCTAACACTGCTTAATAAATAGACCCCTGAAGCAGCAAACTTTGTGAAAACCAATACTTGTGTCATTCTCATAACTTTTGGCCAAGGCTGTACTATGCCCTAAACAATTTGAAGGTTTTGGTATCATTTGTGGAAATAATTTATACATAATAATTCTCTAAGGTCTGAGCAGTCTCTATCATGCCTGCACAGCGGGAGCTGGAAGGCGCGCAGACTATCCCACTTCTAGGGAGATGGGACAGACCCTTAGCTGCACAGGAGGACCCGCCGGAAGGTAAGTATGCAGTTGCAGAAGGGAGGTGGAAGGATGGAGGTGGGGCAGAGCGGGCAAGGACCAGGTCAGCACAGCATGGCAGGACCGGGCAGAGAGGGGGAGGGCCATAGCAGGAGGTGGGCTGGAGCAGAGAAGCTGACAGAGGGCGGTGGGGCGGTGCAGTCAGGGGGCGGGGGCTGGCCGGGGACAGACCTGACGGATATATATATACTGGATACAGTGAGACTGGATTGTTATTGGTCAGGATGGCAGATAAGTACAGAAAATAAACAATATCACTAATCTAAAAGACTCCACCTCTCTGTTAGCTTGCCCCGCCCACATGAACACAGCGCCTTTATAACACTAAGCTCCTCCCCCATTCAATATAAATTGGCTGGTTTATCCCCATGGGTTCTCCCTGAATCTGACAACTCACTCCTTTCCTATATAAGGGTAAACACTATGGTGGGAATGTAATAATGTGCGTGATGCACACATCGCCAAGTTTCTGGTGAGCCTGCCTTATGTTTTTAAAGTGGCAATCATGTAAAAAAAAAAAAAAACAACTTTAAAAAATAGGTTGATTTTGCCTTTTAAATGATTGCCACATAACACATCAGGCTGATGCTCCAGGAAAAACCTGGCGTCGTTGTGTGATGCGAGTGGAGCGAGCAGTGCTTGAGCTGGCAAGGTGGCCCCGTTCTGTGCTCCGGCTGTAGAAGAGGAGAGATGTTCTGCACAAGTGACTCCTCGGATCCCCTGGCAGTAACGCAGCAGTCTGTGACCGCCGACATCACTGACAGAGTCGCTCCCCAGAAGGCGGTGTGAACGGCACTCTGGAGCCTCCAAGCACTATTTGGCTGACCTCTGCGTGTAGATACTGATCATCAGTTCCCCGACACACTCTCCGCTGCGCCCCCTGCATGTGGGGGAGGGGGTTGCATATGGGGGTGGGGGAGGGGAACCTCTGGAACCTTACATAAGTGGGGGTAGGAGGAGGAGGGGGGCAAAGAATTGATTTTTATATTGTAGGGTGTTTTATAAAACAGGGATTTACTGTACTTTTTACTATTAAGGGGGTGTGGGGGGTGATATTATTAGGCTTTATGACCACCAGGGGGTCCATTGCCAATGGGGGGGTTGGAAGTATTTCTTAGTGGTTCTGTTG
This sequence comes from Taudactylus pleione, assembly GCA_031769625.1. Taxonomy (NCBI): domain Eukaryota; kingdom Metazoa; phylum Chordata; class Amphibia; order Anura; family Myobatrachidae; genus Taudactylus; species Taudactylus pleione. The sequence goes on along the minus strand of JAUIMM010000892.1, from coordinate 337,851 downwards.
TCAGTTAAGTGATTAATTAATTTTTTCATAATGTTTTCAGATGTGAATTTGATGAAATCTGCGCCATAGACGTAACCTGAGCATATTGTGGATTATACACAGATTTACCATGGAACAATTCATTGCAGTATTTATCCGTCGCGCTGGATTGCGGATCAGCATTGGCCATATACAGTGTGGACAGAACTACCTACCTGCCCATCCAAGTCAAATGCCAGGCAGGCGATGCCATGGGTGTGAGCGTCTTTCAGTATGGAGACAGTCTGGACAGAGTAAGAGTCCCACACACAGATATACGGCTCTTTCCCCACTTGTCCGGTGGCCACCAGCAGCCTCTCCGGGTGCAGCGCCAAACTGGAGAGCAAAAGGAGACTTATGTATCAAAGAGGAAGAGACAGGGAAAGTGATGTCGGCTGGAGTAGGAAATCTGGGCTACTGTCATGGCGTACAGCCCATACACCATTCCATACACCATTCCCTACACCACTCCATACACCATTCCCTACACCACTCCATACATCATTCCGTACACCATACACCATTCCATACATCATTCCGTACACCATACACCATTCCATACACCACTCCATACATCATTCCGTACACCATACACCATTCCCTACACCACTCCATACATCATTCCGTACACCATACACCACTCCATACATCAATCCGTACACCATACACCATTCCATACATCATTCCGTACACCATATACCACTCCATAAACCATGCCGTACACCTACTCGGCAGAATCAGGAGTGCTGTTATTTTATATACTCGTGAGGGAATGGTGCACCCAAGGGGCCCCTCCTGTTATCCATCCACACACAGTCTCAGTACTTGGAGTTGTCTTTACTGATGTGATATTGTCCATGGACAGTACCCAGTCACATTCATACATGCACACAACATAGTCACTCTCTGCCACCTGTACCACCCTCACACCGTATACTATAATCAGCCTCTGCCACCTGTACCACCCTCACGCCATATACTGTAATCAGCCTCTGCCACCTGTACCACCCTCATACCATATACTGTAATCAGCCTCTGCCACATGTACCACCCTCACACCATATACTGTAATCAGCCTCTGCCACCTGTACCACCCTCACGCCATATACTGTAATCAGCCTCTGCCACCTGTACCACCCTCACACCATATACTGTAATCAGCCTCTGCCACCCTCACACCATATACTGTAATCAGCCTCGGCCACCTGTACCACCCTCACACCGTATACTGTAATCAGCCTCTGCCACCTGTACCACCCTCACACCATATACTAATCAACCTCTGCCACCTGTACCACCCTCACGCCATATACTGTAATCAGCCTCTGCCACCTGTACCACCCTCACACCATATACTGTAATCAGCCTCTGCCACCCTCACACCATATACTGTAATCAGCCTCGGCCACCTGTACCACCCTCACGCCGTATACTGTAATCAGCCTCTGCCACCTGTACCACCCTCACGCCGTATACTGTAATCAGCCTCTGCCACCTGTACCACCATCACGCCATATACTGTAATCAGCCTCTGCCACCTGTACCACCCTCACGCAGTATTCTGTAATCAGCCTCTGCCACCCTCACACCATATACTGTAATCAGCCTCTGCCACCTATACCACCCTCACGCCATATACTGTAATCAGCCTCTGCCACCTGTACCACCCTCACACCATATACTGTAATCAGCCTCTGCCACATGTACCACCCTCACACCATATACTGTAATCAGCCTCTGCCACCTGTGCCACCCTCACGCCATATACTGTAATCAGCCTCTGCCACCTGTACCACCCTCACACCATATACTGTAATCAGCCTCTGCCACCTGCACCACCCTCACGCCGTATACTGTAATCAGCCTCTGCCACATGCACCACCCTCACACCGTATACTGTAATCAGCCTTGCCACCTGTACCACATACTGTAATCAGCCTCTGCCACCTGCACCACCCTCACACCATATACTGTAATCAGCCTCTGCCACCTGTACCACCCTCACGCCGTATACTGTAATCAGCCTCTGCCACCTGTACCACCATCACGCCATATACTGTAATCAGCCTCTGCCACCTGTACCACCCTCACGCAGTATTCTGTAATCAGCCTCTGCCACCCTCACACCATATACTGTAATCAGCCTCTGCCACCTGTACCACCCTCACGCCGTATACTGTAATCAGCCTCTGCCACCTGTACCACCCTCACGCCGTATACTGTAATCAGCCTCTGCCACCTGTACCACCATCACGCCATATACTGTAATCAGCCTCTGCCACCTGTACCACCCTCACGCAGTATTCTGTAATCAGCCTCTGCCACCCTCACACCATATACTGTAATCAGCCTCTGCCACCTATACCACCCTCACGCCATATACTGTAATCAGCCTCTGCCACCTGTACCACCCTCACACCATATACTGTAATCAGCCTCTGCCACCTGTACCACCCTCACGCCGTATACTGTAATCAGCCTCTGCCACCTGTACCACCATCACACCATATACTGTAATCAGCCTCGGCCACCTGTACCACCCTCACACCATATACTGTAATCAGCCTCTGCCACCTGTACCACCCTCACACCGTATACTGTAATCAGCCTTGCCACCTGTACCACATACTGTAATCAGCCTCTGCCACCTGCACCACCCTCACACCATATACTGTAATCAGCCTCTGCCACCTGTACTACCCTCACACCATATACTAATCAGCCTCTGCCACCTGTACCACCCTCACACCGTATACTGTAATCAGCCTCTGCCACCTGTACCACCCTCACACCATATACTGTAATCAGCCTCTGCCACCTGTACCACCCTCATGCCGTATACTGTAATCAGCCTCTGCCACCTGTACCACCATCACACCATATACTGTAATCAGCCTCGGCCACCTGTACCACCCTCACACCATATACTGTAATCAGCCTCTGCCACATGCACCACCCTCACACCGTATACTGTAATCAGCCTTGCCACCTGTACCACATACTGTAATCAGCCTCTGCCACCTGCACCACCCTCACACCATATACTGTAATCAGCCTCTGCCACCTGTACCACCCTCACACCATATACTAATCAGCCTCTGCCACCTGTACCACCCTCACACCGTATACTGTAATCAGCCTCTGCCACCTGTACCACCCTCACACCATATACTGTAATCAGCCTCTGCCACCTATACCACCCTCACGCCATATACTGTAATCAGCCTCTGCCACCCTCACACCATATACTGTAATCAGCCTCTGCCACCTATACCACCCTCACCTCACACCATATACTGTAATCAGCCTCTGCCACCTGTACCACCCTCACGCCGTATACTGTAATCAGCCTCTGCCACCTGTACCACCCTCACGCCGTATACTGTAATCAGCCTCTGCCACCCTCACACCATATACTAATCAGCCTCTGCCACCTGTACCACCCTCACGCCGTATACTGTAATCAGCCTCTGCCACCTGTACCACCCTCACACCATATACTGTAATCAGCCTCTGCCACCCTCACACCATATACTGTAATCAGCCTCTGCCACCTATACCACCCTCACGCCATATACTGTAATCAGCCTCTGCCACCTGTACCACCCTCACCTCACACCATATACTGTAATCAGCCTCTGCCACCTGTACCACCATCACGCCATATACTGTAATCAGCCTCTGCCACCTGTACCACCCTCACGCAGTATTCTGTAATCAGCCTCTGCCACCCTCACACCATATACTGTAATCAGCCTCGGCCACCTGTACCACCCTCACACCGTATACTGTAATCAGCCTCTGCCACCTGTACCACCCTCACACCATATACTGTAATCAGCCTCTGCCACCTGTACCACCCTCACGCCGTATACTGTAATTAGCCTCTGCCACCTGTACCACCATCACGCCATATACTGTAATCAGCCTCTGCCACCTGTACCACCCTCACGCAGTATTCTGTAATCAGCCTCTGCCACCCTCACACCATATACTGTAATCAGCCTCTGCCACCTGTACCACCCTCACGCCGTATACTGTAATCAGCCTCTGCCACCTGTACCACCCTCACGCCGTATACTGTAATCAGCCTCTGCCACCTGTACCACCCTCACGCCGTATACTGTAATCAGCCTCTGCCACCTGTACCACCATCACGCCATATACTGTAATCAGCCTCTGCCACCTGTACCACCCTCACGCAGTATTCTGTAATCAGCCTCTGCCACCCTCACACCATATACTGTAATCAGCCACTGCCACCTGTACCACCCTCACGCCGTATACTGTAATCAGCCTCTGCCACCTGTACCACCCTCACGCCGTATACTGTAATCAGCCTCTGCCACCTGTACCACCATCACGCCATATACTGTAATCAGCCTCTGCCACCTGTACCACCCTCACGCAGTATTCTGTAATCAGCCTCTGCCACCCTCACACCATATACTGTAATCAGCCTCTGCCACCTATACCACCCTCACGCCATATACTGTAATCAGCCTCTGCCACCTGTACCACCCTCACACCATATACTGTAATCAGCCTCTGCCACCTGTACCACCCTCACGCCGTATACTGTAATCAGCCTCTGCCACCTGTACCACCATCACACCATATACTGTAATCAGCCTCGGCCACCTGTACCACCCTCACACCATATACTGTAATCAGCCTCTGCCACCTGTACCACCCTCACACCGTATACTGTAATCAGCCTTGCCACCTGTACCACATACTGTAATCAGCCTCTGCCACCTGCACCACCCTCACACCATATACTGTAATCAGCCTCTGCCACCTGTACTACCCTCACACCATATACTAATCAGCCTCTGCCACCTGTACCACCCTCACACCGTATACTGTAATCAGCCTCTGCCACCTGTACCACCCTCACACCATATACTGTAATCAGCCTCTGCCACCTGTACCACCCTCATGCCGTATACTGTAATCAGCCTCTGCCACCTGTACCACCATCACACCATATACTGTAATCAGCCTCGGCCACCTGTACCACCCTCACACCATATACTGTAATCAGCCTCTGCCACATGCACCACCCTCACACCGTATACTGTAATCAGCCTTGCCACCTGTACCACATACTGTAATCAGCCTCTGCCACCTGCACCACCCTCACACCATATACTGTAATCAGCCTCTGCCACCTGTACCACCCTCACACCATATACTAATCAGCCTCTGCCACCTGTACCACCCTCACACCGTATACTGTAATCAGCCTCTGCCACCTGTACCACCCTCACACCATATACTGTAATCAGCCTCTGCCACCTATACCACCCTCACGCCATATACTGTAATCA